>JALMQS010000225.1:21281166-21381561 GCA_024734495.1 Forficula auricularia
AAGAAAAAACTAATATAAAAAATTTTCAATCATTTCCTGTAAAATAAATTATTAAGATAAATTGCACTTTTATTTTGTCCAGAGTAAGAGAAAAAAATAAATGATTGTGAAATTGAAGGCAAGAAATGGAAACTAAAATCTCAAATATATGAAAATATTTATGCTATCCAGTAGATACAATCTTTAATTTATTCTAATTGTATTTTGTATAAATTCATAGGAAATTAGTTGAAAGTCAATATTCATGTTCTTCTTCACTATAGCTATATGTATTTTTATGTTAAATAAATTAGCAGTCAACATATTAATTAAATTAACTATAAACAAATAAATATAAATTCACAATAGAAAATGTTTGCTTGCATTTTGCAGATTTTTTTTTATATACCATATAATTATTACTTTTTTAAATAGGAACTATTTTTTGAAAATTGCGATTCATTCCGAGTAATTGGTAAAAACTTCACTTTCAAGCAATTTCGAACTACTAAGGATAAGGTTTGAGAAATGGTTCAATTGAAGCGAAATCTTCACAATCGGGGATAAAACTTTCCTTAAATTGAAGACAGAAATCCACGCATAATTCGCCATCAAAATAGATTCTGTACATCTTCTTGCATTGAGCGCAATTGCGTATGCAGGCAACAAAGATTTTATCATGTGGGAGTTTATAATATTTATCAAATTTATCATATCCCTCGACAGTCATCAGCATCAGGCATATCAGAAGAAGGAAGATGATGAACGAGTCGCGTCGAACCATTCTGTCACTACCTCTTCGAACCTGGAACCAATTTCTCATCACTGACAACATTCATCAAATCAGATTCAACTTTTGCATTTTATTAATACCTACTGTAACTGATTAACATCACGGGAAAATCACTGAACGTGTCCTCTATTTAATCTGAGAGTACCTGGAGGTCCGAGCTTCGCTCGATAATTTTTTTGTTTATTATTTAATCAACCATTTGTTTTATTTTGATTCAACCACATGATTCATTTTTTACTTTCACATTTATATTCATAGAATATAATGTGGAAGTATTGCGATGCTCTGTCTGGGTCCTGACTTTTTGAGAGCTTGTATCTCAGAGATGAAAAAAGTTAATTTCATTTTGTAACTTCTAGGTGGAAGGAATCGATGGCCTTAATAGTTGGAAACCGGATTTGGGGCATAAAACCGGATATTACGGTCCCCAGAGGCCAAAAAGGGGCCAACAATCCATTGGTCAATGCGTACGTACGTATGTACCCCCTGCGTTTCGCAACCATAAGTCTCAGAGGTACGAAATTCGAAACTTAAGCTAGATATGGACTAGAAGAAGTACAGACAGTTTTTGAGAAACCGATTGTATATATATATATATATAAATAATTTTTTCTCGTTTAATATAATAAGATAAGATATAATGGGGTGAAAACATATTTTCTGGCTACCAACACCACGTTACCTAAGTATTATCTTTTCTGGCCTTTAAGATAGCATTTCGAATTTAAATAGAGGACACATTCAATGATTTTGCCAATAAAAATCAAACTCTGCTACTAGATGAATTTTGAACCATCTAATCTGTTTCTTCTAATCAAATCCTTTGAACCAAGTATACTTAAATTACACGTATCAATAGCAAGATTTTAGTTTGAAAATTCGTTCATTCTTATATATTTAATACCTACAGAATTTCTTTGATGTTTTGACGCACAATATATATCAAATTAATTAACTTCACTGGTCACGAATTTAGTTCATTTATCCTAATAGCATAATGCCTAACAGCCAAGTTTCATGAATATAATTAAAATTAAAATTTTAGAATTCGCAAATCTAGATTGTCATTCAAAATTTAAAGAATGAATTTTAATTGAAAGTACTATTTTCTGAACTTAATTATTCTTGGCGAATTTAACTTGGCTGCATCCGAGAATTCACTTCTTTTTCGAACTTGTTTTTTCACAGAAATGTTTTATGTAGGATTTATATCAGACCAAAAACATAAACGTGAAAAAGGTGGCAAGTTCGGTACAAACGGCTTCGCCGACAAAAGAGTTGGGATCTAAACGGGTACCAAGCTCCTAAGCAGTTCCTTAAATCATATCTATAGGAATGAACAACGTTCTTCAATTGATTTAAAAGAAAATTTGTTACGTTCTTTGATATTGAAGTTTAACGTGATGATATTTAATACAAGCTTAAAATTTAACTTTGCTATTTGTTCTATTTTATACTACAAACAATTTAGATGGACATAAAACTTGACAAGATATAAATTTAATATCAAAGAACGTAACAAATTTTTCTTTTAAATCAATTGAAAGGCGTTGTTACATTCCCGTATGGTTTAAGCAACTGCTATAGAACTTGGCACCCGTTTAGATCTCAACTCTTTTGTCGAGCAAGGCATTGTACTAACTTGTCTCCTTTTTTAATTCATGTTTTTGGTCAGATATCAATAATTTTGAAAAGTTTTATCTCTTTATTTATCTAAATAAATACATAGCAGTTAAATTGTCCATCTTCATTTTATGTCCTGAAGAAGGGAAAGCTTCTTTTTTAAATTTCACCCTTTATTAATGTGTCAAGCTCTATCAGTATGCCAAATTTCAGCATTTTAAGGTCATTGTACATTTATTTACACTATATATGTTAATTAGGCCTATAAATTTCACCGCTTCATTTCGGGCCACGAAGAAGGGAAAGCTTAGGTTTTTCAATGTCCTCCTTTATAAATATGCCAAGCTTTACCAGTATGCCAAATTTCAGCTTTCTAGCTTGATTGTATTTTCACTATGTGTTAATTAAGCCTATAAATGTAACCCCTTCATTTTAGATCCTGAAGAAGGGAAAGTTTCACTTTTTCGATTTTTTCCTTTAATGTAGCCCAAACTCTAACAGTATGCCAAAATTCAGCATTCTAGGATCAGCGGAAGTGCTCTAGGTTTTTGATACGTGAGTAAGTCCGTCAGAAAAATGGCACTTTTCAGACCTTAATAACTCAAAAACTATAATAGGTTTTATTCATGAAATTTGGGACTCTAGGTGTACCGGTGGGCCTTATTAGACACGAAAAGTTTCAGGGGTGTGGGTCTAATAGTTTTGAGTTATGAGGGGTCAGAAACTAACTCTAAATGGTTCGTGTAAAAATATATTCACATGACGGTGTGTCGCCCGTTCCTTACCGAACTTGGTGTTTGTCTTGATATTTCCTAAAATACTATTATTTTCAGAAATGATCAAATGCTTGTGAAATGAAATTATTGAATGGTAATTCTGAAAATCTCATAGGAAAAATTCGATCAAATCTCATTGCTATTCAAATGACGAAAGCTTACTCACTCGTTATATAGTTTACTTGCTGCATAGGCCGGCTTCGGCGGCCCTCTTGCTAGCCACGGGGCTTCGCCCCCTGGAACCCGATCCGCTTTTTATTTTATTTTTTGAATTTTTAGACTTCTGGGGGTCCACTGATTATGTATCCAAAATTTGGTTGAGTTTGCTCAAACGGTCTAGAATTTCATTTTGACCCTACGGCCCCCCCTCCTCTTTGGGCCGTCGTTTTTGCATTTTTAGACTTCTGGGGGTCCACTGATTATGTATCAAAATTTGGTTGAGTTTTTCTCAAATGGCCTGAGATTTTTAATTTTTAACCCCCTCCACCCCCTTTTAATTTTGGGTCGATATGCACCAAAATCTAATCAATCTTAATCTCAATGGACCAAAACTATATGTGAAATTTGGTTTCGATATTCAAACTAGTTTTTGAGCTAGCTCGTCCACAAAAATTTGGTAACGCACAGACAACCAGACAACTAAACTAACAGACATTTTGACAAAACAATTATTATCTTGAAAAAATATAATTTTTTTCGATCTTCACTTATTACAGATGAAGGGAAAAAAACACTTTTTTCATGCACGATTACAATACTTGGCCATACCCTGTATGGTAAAGTAAAAATGAATAAGTGAATTGGTTGGTTTAAAAGTGGCATGAATATTCTGAATGAATAAGTAATAATATTTTCTTGATATATTTAGATAATTCTTATAATTTTTATTGTAATTATAAGTAATTCCATTCATTCATTCACTAAAATTTGAATTCAATTGAAATTATATAATTTCTATTTTATAATTAAAACAATATAAGGGTTAAGGAAAAATCTTTCATTTTAAGCACATTTAATTTATATATATTTATTTTATTCGTTATTATACAAAAATTAAATAAAAATTAATATATATATTAATACGTGGATCATATGATACAAAAAATCCAAATAAAAGTAAAAAAGTACATAAAATTGCACAAAAAGACAAATAACTAGCGTAGAACTGAATCGTCAAAATATGAGGTAGAAATTCTCAATAATATTTATAAATCATAAATTAATAAAAATATATATTCTGTAGCTTAGTATAATTTTTTTCCCCCTGAAAACAGAAAATCATGTAATATATTTTAATAAATTACTTGACGAGAAATTGCAATTTTAAGACAACAGATTTTAATTTTAATTTTACATAAACTATTTTGTAAATGAAAAAATTGTAATGTGACAAATGCCTCTGAAATAAAACTCTTCTGACATGTAAGATAATTATCTATATTATCTCCCGGCTTAAGCAGAAAGGGATTCGAAGTATATAAACATGTATGTTTAGATAAAGAAATTTAACTAATAGGTATAAAAATCTTGTACTATTACTCGTCAAATAAATTATATAAGATAAATTCCAATTGTATTTTGTCCAGAGTTAGAGAATAAATAAAAAAATTCTGTCCTCTTGATTTAAATAAATATTTTCACGAAATACATAATGAAATAAATAGATATATTCACATATAGGTATATAGAAAAATATTTATTTGAGATTATTATAACTTTAAAGGGACCTCATCTTCAACATTATTACAAATATTCTTCTTGTTGAAGCCTTAATATTGAATATCTGGTCGGAAATGAATGGAAATAATTCATACAGTATGCTTAAAGTGAACTGTCTCTATTCATATCCAAACAAGCATTCTATTACTGCTTAAAGCTCCAATAAGAAATCCAAATATATAATAATAATATTATAATACTATATTTATTTCACTTAAACGACAAGCCACTGACATAGCCACTATTACCCACATGGCAATTTTTCAATTTTTTTTTTAATAAATTTTAAATAATTTTAAATTAATAATATCTGATATTTTTTCAGTTAAATAATTTAAATTTTGGAGTGATTAGAAAAACAGTTTGGCCTGTTTCAATCTTGATAATACCAGTGCCGTACAGAGAGGGGGGATTATAAGTTTATTTATTAGGGGGCGGGGTCAGAGGAGGAGAATTATAAAAACAGTTTGACATATTCAATCTTGACAATACCAGTGGTGTACCGAGGGGGTGGCGATTATAAATTAGTATATAAACCGAGAATTTTTCGTTATTTTTCAAATTTAACCTTAAATTTTTTATAACATGGTATGAAAATACCCTTGACGTTTTGAAATTTTAGGGATGCGCAGCATCCACAGCATCCATGGACCCCACGTCACTGCTATATATATGAATATATGTATGGTATATTTAATTGTAATGTATATGTGTGAATATTTATAAATTATATATTTATATACCAGTATTTCAAATAGAGGACACACTCTTTGATTTATTGAATTTATTTATTCGAAATTATATTTCCAAGCAAGTGATTTCAATTATGTTCCATGGATTTTTAATGTAATTTTCGTCTTAGTTGATTTATACACTTTTCGGAAAGAATGGTATAATTAATTCAACTTATAAAGAAAAACATTAAGTAAATATCTAACTGAAATATTCTTATAGCCATGAAAACTAAAATCTCAAATAAATAAAAATATTTCATTAGATACAATGTTTAATTTATTCTAGTTGTATTTTGTTTGAATTTATAAGGAATGAATTCAAACTTATTATTCGTATTGTCTTCACTAGCTGTATGTATTTACATGTTAAATAAATTACTAGACAACATATTAAATTAATTATAAATAAATTCATTACAGAAAATTCGTGTTTAGATTTTGTAGATAAAATTTCCTATATATAATAATTACTTTTTTAAATAGGAACTATTTTTTGAAAATGTGATTCATTCCGAGTAATGGGCTCGGTATGCAAAAACTTCACTTTCAAGCAATTTTGAACTACTATAGATAAGGTCTGAGAAATTGTCCAATTGAAGCCAAATCTTCACAATCGGGGATAAGTTTGAGCTCAATTTTAAAACACTCATCCCTGCATAATTTTCCATGAAAGTTGTCCCTGAACATCTTCTCGCATTGAGCGCAATTGCGTATGCAGGACACAATGAGATCTTCATTTCCCTCGACAGTCAGCAGCATCAGGCAGATCAGATGAAGGAAGATGATACAAGAGACGCGTCGAACCATTCTGCCACTGCCTCTTCGAACCTTCAACCAATTGCTCATCAATAACAACATTCATTAAATCAGATCCACTTTTTGCATTTTATTAATATTATAAATTATAACTGATAAACTAAATAAATACAAAAAATATTTGCTTTAAGAAAGGTATCTAAAGCAACACTGAACAAATCAATATTTTGGTAAATAGACAATATAATACAAATTGTCTTGGGGATGAAATTACTTTGAATAAAAATAAAAAATATAAATATTTACGAAAAATTATTTTTCGCTAAGAAATTTGATAAATATTAGAAAAACAGTCCATATCTGACCTTTTATTAATTGAATTTTTGTTTAAATATTTTTCTAATTAATATATTAAATGAATATATATCAAAGAGAGTTATTTTTGACCGCGACATTTTTAAAAAAGAAATATATATCGCCAGACCACTGCTGGTTGAGGCTATTGGGGTCAGCTGAATCTTAAATTTGGACCAAGAGAAATGAAAAAGATATGATCCATCTAGGTGTGATCCAGCATAATATCGCGATTAGCCCGCATGATGCTTTTAACAAGCACGGATATAGATCACCTAGTGAATTTGCAATCTAAGATGCTATATATACTTTAATCCACCATTCCAGCGCGCTAGTCTATTAACATAAATGCTGTAAGGTGTTGCTATCAATTAATCATGAGTTTTAGTTGTTTAAAATTTCGATCATTTCTAAAATAAGTCCGATTTCTAAATTCCAATTTTTATCTAAATTTTGGGATTAGAAAAGTCCAAATTCTGTCAAAAAGTTGAATGGCTAGCTAGCATATAATACATTCGAAATTTTTTGTACTAATTGATAATTTATGCTCAAAAATACTAAATTTTAAATATTTTTTTTGTCTCTCTTATATATGTTCCGTCAAGCAATTAATTTTGTAAAATAAATTATTTTGATTTAAGAAATAATCTCATCATTTAATTTAAAAAAGGAATGAGTGATTTATATGATTGGATTATAAGTGGCATGAATATTATGAATGAACTAATAATATTTTCTTGATATATTCAGATAACTCTTATATTTTTTATTGTATGATAAATAATTCATTCATTTACTAAAATTGGAATTCAATTGAAGTTATATTTAATTAAAACAATATAAGGATTAAGGAAAAATCTTTCATTTTAAACACATTTAATTTATGTATATTTGTTTTATTCGTTAATATACAAAAAAATTAAATAAAAATTAATATATTAATACGTGGATCATATGATACAAAAAATGCAAATAAACAGTAAAAGTAGGTACATAAAATTGCACAAAAAGACAACTAACTAGTGTAGAACTGAATCGTCAAAAAATAAGAGGTAGAAATTCTAAATAATATTTATAAAGCATAAATTAATAAAAATATATATTCTGTAGTTTAGTTTAATTTTTTTTTCCCCTGAAAACAGAAAATCATGTAGCAATATATTTTAATAAATTACTTGACGAGAAATTGCAATTTTAAGACAACAGCTTTTAAGCTAAATTTTAAATAAACAATTTTTTGATTAAAAACAAAATCAATGAGAGTGTCTCAAACCGCTCTGTAATAAAACTCTTCTAACACATGTAAGGATATGATTATCTATATTATCTCAGCTTAAGCAGTGGGAAGTATTCGAAGTATATAAATATGTATGTTTCGATACAGAAACTAATATAAAAAATCTTTAACTATTTCCCGTCAAATAAATTATTAAATTAATTGCACTTTAAATTGTCCAGAGTAGGAGAAAAACGGTATAGATTTATTTATTTGTTTGAGATTATAGCTTTGAAGGCTCTGCCCTTATCTTCAGCCTTATTACAAATATTCTTCTTGTTGAAGCATAAGCCTTAATTGAACACCTGATCGGATATGAATTGATGAAATTCATACAGTTTGTAGAGTGAATTGTCTCTATTCATATCCAACCAAGCATTCTATTACTGCTTAAAACTCCAATAAGAAATCTAAATATACCTGCCAATAATATATAAAATCAGACTAAAAATGAAGACTTTCTAAAAACGATTGTATATCAACAAATAAATATAATTCAATATATATCTATATACTACGTATGTGTAATGTAAATGTTTGAGTATTTATGTGTTTTAAACAGAGGACGCACTCTTTGATTTATTGAATAAATAATTTTCATTATTTGAAATCAAATTTGTCTATGAATTTTTAATGGAATTTTAGTCTTTTTGTTTATTTTTTTCCTCCCCTCGATCTATCCAGATATATATATATATAATCCGAATGAGAGTAAGTAGGTATTTATATTGTATTAATAAGTTAAATTTGTTTGATAGCTATTATATGTTGTATCACAGGTTTTGTTATTAAATATTAAATCTTCAGGTATATATGAAAGGAGGATATTCATATTTGTTGAAAGATAGAAAAGATCTCGGATATCTGAATAAAATTTGTTAATTTATGCATTGTTATTTTTGCATGACAGGAAGATAATATTATTAATAACTTCTATAGATGTTTCATCGCACTCACATTAAGGATGATCTTTAAGCCTGAATTTATAAAGATATTCTGCTGTGATAAAGGACGCTGCACACGAGGCTTGTTTTAATAATTTTTTGTCTGCTTGATGCTAGCAGATGGGTTCCCAGGACCAAGCCGGAAAATAGAACATGTCCTTTTAAATCAATCAAGCAAGCTAGCCAGAAGGACTGCCAGCAGTGACGTCATTTCGAACCCGACAGGCCCCCAAATTGCAAACAGAGAGCTCCCATCCCAAAAACAGTTAGAGGAAAAAGTCTCGTGTGCAGCGGACTTAAGTTTTATTAATTGAAATATTAGTCTTCTGAATGTTTTTATAATTTCAAATTATGGTGTGATTGGTATTTTCGGAATTATACTGTTAAGGTATTTTCCTTTATGTTGGCGTAATTTTAGTCTTAGTTGACTTACTTTTCAGAAAGAAGATTGTGTCATTAATTGAACTTATAAAGAAAAATAATAAATATCCACAAAGAGAAAAAAATAAGGTTGCCCTCTGCTTGATGCAAATAATTATTAACATATTACATATGTAGGTATATATATATACTAAATATAATTGAATATATATACGTATATATGTATATGCTTATTCGCATCAAGCAGAGGATAATCTCCTTAATTTCTTTTTATGAACAAACAACTGTGATACACTCGGCAAAGCAAAATCTTTTCAAACAAATACCTACGTGAAATATTTTTGTTAGACTGAAATTGTAGGTCCTGGATACTCTTAGTCTCAAATAAATAAAAATATTTATGCTAACCAGTAGATACAATATTTAATTTATCATAATTGAATATTGTTTGAATTATTATTAGGAATTGTTCTCCACTAGCTGTTCGTATTTTTATATTAAATAAATTACCAGTCAATACTTTAAATTAATTATAAGCAAATAAATAAATTCATTACAGAAAATTTTTGCTTGCATTTTGTAGAAAAAATTTCCTATATATAATAATTAACTTTTTAAATAGGAACTATTTTTTGAAAATGCGATTCATTCCGAGTAATGGGCTCCGTATGCAAAAACTTCACTTTCAAGCAATTTTGAACTACTAAAGTCAAGGTTTGAGAAATGGTTCAATTGAAGCGGAATCTTCACAATCGGGGATAAGTTTCCCCTTGAATTTAAAGCAGTAATCCAGACATAATTGGCCATCAAAAAAGGCTCCGAACATCTTCTTGCATTGAGCGCAATTGCGTATGCAGGACACAGTGAGTACACTATTTCCCTCGACAGTCACCAGCATCATGCAGATCAGAAGAAGGAAGATGATACACGAGTTGCGTCGAACCATTCTGCCAGTGCCTCTTCGAACCTGCAATCAATTTCTCATCAATGACAACATTCATTAAATCAGATCCATTTTTTCATTTTATTAGTACTTTTAATCAGTTGATTTAGGAAAATCACTGAGACAGTCCTCTACTTAATCCGAAATATAATGGGGTGAAAATATCTTTTCTGGCCTGTAAGCAAGTCCGAACCCAGGGGAAGGCTAGGGTGTTAGGACCCCCGCCTCCGAAATGTTGAGGTAATTTCGAAGTTTTACAGAATATCAATAAACGCTCAATAAAAATTTAATAAAAATAATACTTTGAAAAAAAGCAATCTGAGCATCTCGGAGGTCATGTCTCCTACTCTTAAGAGAATATTCATAGTCCCCTAACCCCGCAGTGGGTAACCAACCCCCCCCCCCCCTGAAAAAAATTTCTGGTTACAGCCTTGTCTGTAAGATAGCATCTCTGGATTAAGTAGAAGACACACTCAAGCAATAAAACTTAAGGAACGCAGTGTTGGTTAGTGAAACATTTTGTTAAATTATAGTGAGTTTGAAGTTGGAAAAATAAATAAATATAAATGGAGTTAAAACATAAAGTTAAATCGATATATTTCGGGTTGATTAGCAAATTATAACGAGTTTACATAGACTAAAGATGAAAATTGATATTATTTATTTAATTTTGGTGTGTTAATTTAGTTTTACGGAGGAGTTTGGGGGAGGGGGAGTATTGAATGAATTGGCTGAGACAATTTGTTTAGGAAAGGTAGAATGGAGAGGCCAGGCAGGTAGAAAGGTTACATTTTGAGTTTCGTGTAAAGGTCCGAAATGTATACAAAGAAGATACTGCGAGAATAATTATAACAGTTTAAATATAATATTTTTCCGCCCCTAGGCCCTGGCGCCCCGGGCGACTCTCCGAGGACCCTAAAGCTGCCACTGAGTGTCTCAATGATCTTAACTGTTCAGAATGACGGTCTTTAAAAGATCTGCATGTTTGGTCAACAGAGAAATCGTCATTGAATTGTAATTTGTAAACGCCGCTTTTATCATAGGGGTAAGGTTTATCTATTTTATTATGTACCAGAATGAAGAATAATTTATGTCTGTTGTAGAGGGCTGGAGTAATGTCTAGAAAGTGTTGGTTATGGTGTTAGTGAAATCATTTGAATAAAAAGGGAGATTTTTTTATAAATTTTTTTCTATTGTTAGAGTGATGGCTTATAAGTGGGATGATGTTTTTTTGGCAATTCCTTTTTTTAAATTTTGTTTAAAATAGAGCGGGGGTATTTGTTGTTTTAAGCTAGTGTATGTATCCCTGCTAATTCATATCTATGGTATACTCAATAATTTTTAAAGAGATATGTGTTGGTTCAAGGGAAAGATTTTTTAATAATAAAAAATTAAGTGGGTTTCAGTTAAAATGTGAAACACACCTAGTAATTTTACCTAGTTTTTTATTATATCTATAGTCATTCAGGGCTAATTGGATATTTATTAGTCGATTGAACATAGCGTAGAAGGTGGAATATTTTGTGTTGTGGGGGTGATTGAAAGAGTTTGGGATAACTGTGTCAGAGAAGCTAGGTTTTCTGTAAATTTGTTAATGTATATTATTGTTGTTAAGGGGCCGTCCATAAATTACATGACACAAATTTCAAGATTTTTGAACCCACCTCCCCCAGTGTCACATTCTGTCACATTTTCATTTAGCCCTCCTGTATTGTGACGTCACACTATCACTTTTTATACCCTTATTGTTTGTTTACAATTTTTATGTCTAGATTTATTTTACCAACATTTTCAGGTTGGAATCATAATAATCTAAAATATGAAAAATATATATGAAAATTTTTTAAATTTTCTAATTTGACTTTTGTGACATCACAATTTTTAAGGTCCCTGGACCTCCCTGTCACATTTTGTCACAAATCTGAGATGCCTGAGATTTTTGAATATCTATTACTTTTTGTAGTTCTACGATGTTTTTATTATAGAATTGAATTAAAATATTTTTTAGCTCACTGATGAATAATTTTGAGATCAATTTGTATAAGTTATTTATTTTGATTTGATTAATGGAATTTACTAGTTCAGGCTACCAAGGCTGCAGCCTATGGGCCCGCACCACTGTACCACTGTCCAGGTGAAAAATGATTCTATTTTTAAAATCAGGTTTTCTGTTTTAGTAAATAAATAATATAAAAGTTTGGGGATCGTAATCATCATTTATCATTTGTATTTGGTTTAACTCACTGTGGTGTAATACCTACTCATATTTGCATATTTAGAAACAAAGACGTGAATCTCAACTTTGTATTACTTTTTAAATAATATAGTTGTTCACAGCAATGTTAATAAATCATGTAAAATACCATTATGGTATATTACCTTAATGATTTTCAGTTCTTTTCATTTTTATCATCTCATGAATTCATCAAATTCCAAATACTCGTACTCGCTCGTACTGTATAGGTATGTCGTGTGTAAATTTTCTATAATTTATTTTAATAATAAACTTTAAACGTTTATTTTTAAGTTTTTAATTGGATAATTGCTGAAAATGCGGTTTTTGTAGGTTAATTAAAAAAAATATATTTTCCCCGGTAGATCCCGCGCTACAGATCCAGCCTAGGGGCCCTACAGATCCTAAATACGGCCCTGGGAATGTGATGAAGAAAATGATTCTATCAAATTGTTGTTTAAGTATTTACAGATTTTATAGGCAAGGGCATTTACGTAAGATGTTATGGATCTGAAGGAGTATTAGTTTTATGAATTTTTGGGAGGCATATAAGATTGAAATTTTCCTATACCTACATGCATTTGAGGAGAGAGGATTCTTGTTTGGTTAGAAGGTTATCTGTCAATTCATTCAATACTTGCCTGACTTGAGTTCGATATTTTGGAGTTGGATCTGATGTTGATATTGTCGTGTCGCTTGATGAGATAAAATTCTTGCATTTTTTTGAATATATTCTTCTTTCTTGACTATTGTAAACGATTGTCATTTATCAGCTCTTAACACTTTTAAATTGTTTTTTGAATTTTAAATCTTTGATGATTCTGGATTCAAGCAGTGAAGTTAATGTATACATTTCCCGGATAATGTAGATACAGTTTATATTTTATTATTTACAATCTACTTTTACCTGAGTTTTAGAAGGATGTATACATTTCCCGACCAATGTACACATCTTCCGACTACTCACATTTACCGTAACATATACAGTTTTCAATTGTTTACTCTTAATATATATGTTTTTATTTAATGAAAGTATTGATTAATTCAGTACGCGGTAGAGACAGAATATTTCAGGTCTTCATCATGCCAAGTATTTGAAGGTTGAAATGGGAGACTCAGAGCAACAAAATGCCTTCACCCTTCTAAGCGAACTTGACCGAAGGAATCATCAAAAATTTCATTTTGTGTCTTGATTAAAGATAAATTTAATTTATACATTTAGAGTAGTATAATAGGACATGAAAAATCTAATAAAAGTTAATTTATTGTGGAGAACAAGGAAAAGAAAACATCTACTAATTTTAATCCAATTATACATGTATAAATTTAAAAAAAATATCCTTGTCAAGAGTAGCATTGATGTTGATATATAAGGGCAATCAATGAGGGTGTTCCCCTGCTTGAAGAAAATAAACATAAACCGAAATATAAATGAATTGCTACATATACCAGGGGTGGCCACTAACCTTAACTTTGGGAGCCGCAAATTTATAAAACTGTTTCAAAGCGAGCCACATTGTTTGGAGATTAATTAATGGTTTATTAAAAAAAAGACACATTTTTTATTTTATAAAATATAAATGAAGTAACATTTATTTTTTGCTCTACTTATAACATTAGTGTTCAATTACAAATTAATTACAAATTAATTTAATTTTTGTATTATTATTTTTTTAATTTAATTATTATACTTTTTAAAATCAGTATTATTCAAGAGGTTCAAGAGCCGCAAGAGATTGACTAAAGAGCCGCATGCGGCTCGCGAGCCTCATTGTGGCCACCTCTGGTATATACAATATACATATAGAGAAATCAATTAGGTTGTCTTCTCCTTGATGCAAATATACATATATATTAAATACAAATATGTAAGTATATATATTTAGTACTATTTATTTGTTTGAAGATATAGTTTGATATTCATCATCAGTCTGTACTAGATGAGGGAGGAGGTATCAGCCAAAGATGAAATCACTGTGTTCAATAAAACACCTTTAATAACGATTTAATGACGTTTCGGCCTGAATTTTATTTGGCCATCTTCAGTCAATTAAAATGGCCAAATAAAATTCATGCCGAAACGTCTTATTAAAGGTGTTTTATTGAACCCAGTGATTCCATCTTTGGCTGATACCTCCTCCTTCATCTAGTACAGTTTCATCACAGCCACGAACTCTAACAATATTCATCATCAGTCTTTTTAATTAAAATATTTTCTTTGTTATTACTCAGGGATTCAAATACCAGATTGGATGTTTTCTTTTTATTGTAATAGTGAGCTGGTCACATAACAAAGGAGAATTTACTACATCCATTCGGGTATTGGAACCTAGGAGAAATAATAGATAAAGAATTTCTAATTAAAAAAAGAAGTTATCCCTTCAAAAAACGGATGATGAAGGTCAAACCTTTGAAACTATAGTCTCTAATAAATAAATTATATATATATATATAAAATTTTATTTGATAGAGACTATAGTTTCAAAGGCTTGGCATTCATTTTCAATCTTTTTTATAAATAGTTCATTTGTTTTTGTGCATGGGCTCCTTGTTGGACTAAGATGCGTTCATACATGGGCCATGGGCTTAACATACCTTTCAATAAAGACAAGATTGTGGTAGAAAAATTGTTGAAACTTTTTAAATTATTTAATTTATATACGTTAAAAAGTTCCCCCTTTGTACCAACTACCCTTTGAAGAGAGGGTTAAAAAAATGCTTTTTTTCGAGATATTCAAACGAAAATAAATATTTGAAACATTTTATAAAATATACTATTTAAAATGAGTTTAGTTTTTTGAAAATTAATATTTTTTTCCCCTTGAAATTCTCAATCAAGTTGATAGGGGTCCCACTTTTGTATCAATGTCTCTTTTAAGGAGTTTAAAAAGTAATTTTTTTTTAATATTCTGACGAAAATATACATATATTTCTGAAACTCTTTATAAAATATACTATTTAAAATAAGTTTAGTTTTTTGAAAATTATTTTTTTTTCCTTGAAATTCTCAATCAAAAGTTGATAAGGGTCCCCCTTTGTATCAATCTCCCTTTCAAAGAGAGGGTTCAAAAAGTCATTTTTTTCGAGATATTCAAGCGAAAATATATATTTCAAACTATTTATAAAATATTCTGTTTAAAATAAGTTTAGATTTTTGAAAATTAATATTTTTTTTCCTTAGAATTTCTCAATCAAATTGATCTGGGAAGATACTAAAAGAAATAACGCAAACTTGCTGCAAGGCCATCTACCAAATAATTAAGTCTTTGATAAAAATTAAAGAAAATAATAATAACAATAATAAAGAAAATTTAAAACACATCTTTTTCCCAAAGGTACATAGATAAAAGCCTTATCCGAATTAATTAAAAGAAAATATTATTAGTTCACAATATTCATGCCACTTTTAAACCAACCAATTCACTTTTATTAAATTAAATTATAAAAATTAAAATATAGAGATCCTCTCAAAAATCAATATAATTTAGCTTAAAAAGTTATTGCTCAGATTGTGAAGGAGCGTGTAAGTATTTAGGATAGATAAAACAATGTTTAAAATCTAGAATTTACTAACATATATTAATATTCCAGCAAATTAGAAAGTTGCTAGCCATTCAACTAATTCAATTTTGATTTTTCTAATACCAAAATTTTAGAAAAAGATTAATTTTACAAATGATCGAAATTTTAAACAAAAATTCGATTAACAAAAGTTTAGAAATTAACTGTTTTTCTAATATTTACCTATCAGAAAATTTTAGGGAAAAATTATTTTTTATTTTTATTTAAAATAATTTCATCTTTAAGCAAATTTGTCGATTTTTAAATATTCAATTGTTTATAGGTGATTTATTATTCCTTCTTAAAACAACAATTTTTTCCGAAAAATTAGGATAATTAATAAAGGTTTTTATAAAAGAACTGTTTTTATTTAATAGAATAAAACAATCAGTCAATTATTTCAATATATAATTATATACTACTAATTGCTACTGGGATTAACATATATCTAGCGTTCCGAAGTTTTGAAAAATCTTAATTTTGTTTTTATATGAAATGAAATTCAACCTTAAAAAGTAATATGTGTTTTCTAGATCTAGAATTTTTTTCGTCAATATAAAATCTTCCTCTAATTGATTGAATCTTTTTTTGGACTTGAGTGTTTGACGGTGAGATTGATGATTCAAATGTGTGTTTTTTTTTGGGGTGGGGGTTAGCGATTCAATCGATTTTAATTAAAATTTCACCTTAGTCCCTACTTCGGGAGCCGTCTTCAAAGTTAATAAATGCAGCTAGAATGAAACCATCGATTGAAATGCAAGACATTTCTCGCTGTTAAAGATAATGAGAGAGAGATAGCAGCCTATGTTCTATAATAGATATCAAGAATGAGGCCACTGGAGAAAGAACATTTCATTCTTTAAATTTCAAGTGGAATTTTGCCAATAGTAGCAATCTTGTTTAATAAATTAAAGATTAATCCCAGGCGGACCTAACGTTTCTCAATTTTTTTTACTTGAGTTAAAAGCCTCTACTACGGTGGCCGGCTGCCTCTCTAGTAAAACTCCCTAACTAAGCCAATGGCTATTTCTACATTTGGAAACCCGACACAAATGAAAAAGCTAAACATTTTCTGCTCTAGACGAATGGCCTCCAGAAACGAGGATTTGCTACTTTTGCTACTATGGCTAATTAATATATACAAAGGTTCTATCGTTGACCATTTTATATCCTAAAGAAGGAGGGACAATCCTTCCAATTTTTGGGTTTTTTAAGATGATGAAAATGATGTTTTAATAAATTATTTTTATTCGGAATTTGTGGTTTTTCATTTTCATTGGACTGCCTTTGCATCAATTCAGTAATAAGTTCTACCACTAGGTCTTCAATAGAAAAATCACCTAATTAATTAAATTTCTTAATTGGAATATAAAATAAAATTTGTAATGAACTATTCCTGAGTTTTAAAATTAATAAAAAAAATAATCATAAAAATAATTAATAATAAAAGAAATTGAAAAAATTTAATCATAAATTTTTATTGACACCAATAATATTAATAAATATTTAAGAATAATTCTATCAAATATAATTTACCCGGAAATGCGCTCCTGACAGATAGATTATATATATATATATATATTACTTAAAGATTATAGGTAGGTATCATCTACTTAATATGAATATGTTCATTTGTCTGAGACTATATTTTTGAAGACCTTGCTTGCCTCCATCTTTAGGCTAAAATTAATTGCAGGAAATATTGAAGTGAATTGATAAATAAATGTATACCATCTCGTAAAATTTGATTATATATTAATGTAAATTAAGCAAATGATACAATTTTTAATTTATTCATTATGACTTATTTCATTGTCAAACCGTTGATCTATTTAAAACCTTGATCAGAACTCTGAATTAATCTATACATAAATCATAAAATATCTTTGATGTAATAAGACTTCAGGGTGAGGTCAAATAAATAATTTATTTATAGTCAAACTTTCGGCTCAATTATTTATTTGGCC
The DNA here is from genome assembly GCA_024734495.1 of Forficula auricularia. Taxonomy (NCBI): domain Eukaryota; kingdom Metazoa; phylum Arthropoda; class Insecta; order Dermaptera; family Forficulidae; genus Forficula; species Forficula auricularia. Next base: position 21,299,206 of record JALMQS010000225.1, read on the forward strand.
TTCTTCAAAAGCAGATACGTTATACAATTATAATTCCATGATTGGAGGAAAACTTTTTCAAGACTCGGTACGCTGTTTGCAATTTATTTGGATTAATAATTTCAAATGATAAATATCTAAATCTGATATTCATTTCGATTTAACATTTTCTTGCCTAGAGTCAAAAGGCCCTTACTAGAATAACATATGTAATTTATCAAATTAATCTCCACTAGTCTGAAACAGGTCTGAACTTGGAAATGGCATCCATCCAATTCCTCCGTAGTTCTAAAGGAAGAAAAATCATTCTATCCGCATGCTTTTTTGTCATTTTCGTCTTTTGGATTCTAATGAAAGAATCGCTCACCCTCACATTAATTAAATAGCAAATATTTAAGCCAAAGATGGCGTTATAATTAATTAAAAATAAACTTAAATAGGTATTGTTCATTTTTGCATATATTATAAATATATCGCCTTTAAATCTCAATAAAATCATTCAAAAATTGATGTTTTCTGCATTTTTCAACCAGGAGTTCTTAAGCTAGAAAGCCCAAAATCCAATCGTTTCTCCGCATTGGAAATACAAACACTTTAGCACAAGAAAGAACTTTCTAGGACTTTTCATTCTTAAGTGATCGCTGGTATCTGAATCCAGACAAACAGACAGACAGAAAAAAAAACATGATTGAAAATGATTTTTCTTCAAGTTCCAGACATCTTTCAATACAAACTGAAAAAAAATTTTTGAGGGTATTCAATAGTAAGGCGTACCGAGTAATAATAAGTGGCTTTATATATTTTGTTATATCATAGCGCACAGAGTGAGCAGGCTAAGTTCGACCATTGGCCGTACACGCTGCGAGCAACTTTCGACCCCCCCCCCCCTGCAGCTCAGAACCCATTTGAGATACAGAGCTGAATTTATACACATGTAATTATGTAATCGCTCTTGTAGAGGGCATCAAATTTCAATAATAATAATATTTTTTGAACTTATATTTTTTGTCACCTATTATTATGGAATTTATTGTAATTGTAATTTAAGAAGGCCAAATAACAAATAAAATAAACGAAAGAGTGTTTAACTTTGTAAAATATACTGATGTGGCCATCCACATGACTTTACCATACCACTCTCTTATATTTAATATTAAAATAATTTATAATTATTTACGAAAGAACCCTCCCCTCTCTTAATTTTGAGCCTATTAGCAATTAATAATATCTCCTTTTAATTATGAGACAATTTTATTAGAAATAGCACCTCTCTTATTTTGAAAAAAATGTTGACCTCCTCCCCCCCCCCTCAATTTCACATAGTGAGTCATTTTCATAAGGTCTAGGGTTCATGTAAATAATAACTCTCTTTTTTAATATAGGTTCATTTTTATGGTATATTTCATTTTCTCGGTTTTTTTTAGTTTGAACACCTTATGATTTTAATTTTTACCCTCCCTTTAATTTTCGGTTCAATTTCAACCACAATCTAATCAGCTCTTAATCTCAACGCACCTAAACTACATGTGAAATTTCGTTTTGATATTCACCCTAGTTTTTGAGCTAGCTCGTCCACAAAAATTTGGTAACGCACGCAGAGACACGTACTAACAGACATTTTAACAAAACAGTTATTATCTCAAAAAATATAATTTTTTCGATGTTCACTTATAATGGCTATTTTGTAGACCGAAATGCCATGGTTTCGCCCAATTTTTTTAATCAAAATAGTTTCAGCCGTTTGTTAGATATTTCGAAAAAAACCAAGCAAAAAACCACTTTTTCCATGAACGATTACAATACTTGACCATACCTTGTATGGAAAAGTAAAAAATTATTTATTTGACAACAACACAGATCTTATCAAGTTCAATTTTCCTTTTTCAACAATAATAAATAATTTCTAAATCGGTAGAATTAACAGTCAGAAAGAATTTATTTAACTTTTGCGGTTCACTTACTTAAATAAGAATTAATTCATCTGTTAATCAATTAAACCACCAATTAAATGTTTTTTTCTTTATTTCAGACACCTGGTGATGATGTTAAATCCATCGAAATTTTGATAAATTAATCTCTCCCACATCTAGACTTCCCGCTACTGTAACATTGAATCTAGATATAATTTTAAAATAAATACAAAAAATTTAGTTTAAATACAATCTGAAAACGTTTATATGAAGTCCAAAAGTTTCAGAGGAAATTTTTCCTTTATCAATGGAAATATTAACAAATTTGACAAAATAGTTGCTTTCAGAAAGGAATATAAAACAACTATAAACACAAAAATATTTTTAAAATAGACATTGCCTTTGAGATGAAATTACCTTAATTAAGATTTTAATAAAATGAATTTAAATGTTTATGAAAAACTTGTTTATAGTTGCTTTATATTCTTTTCTTAAAGCAACTATTTTTTCAAATTTATTAACATTACATTGATAAAGGGAAAATTTCTCCCGAAATGTTTGGACTTCCAAATAAGGTTTTCAGATTGATTTTTTTCTTATAAAATATTTGTATTTATTTATATTGTACACAAAATAATAAATAAAATTTTTTCAATATGTTTATAAACACAGAATTAGGGGTCGAAATCGTTATAATCCTAAGGGATGGGTTTGACGAATCACCCCGAATGAACAAAACGAACTGCGTGCGGAAAATGTTTACCTAATTTATAAGCTTCCCCAAAGGTAGTCCAACCAAAAAAAAACAAAACATTCCGAATAAATAAATAAATTTATCCTAATCCCTTGAAAATAATTGGAAAATCGATATAGAATTATTACAAATACTATAAAAATAGAAAACTTTAATTTCATTTAAGTTCATAGTGCAAAAAAATGAAAATATAGGTAGATAGTTTGGTTAAATTAATCTATGAACCAATTCTAAGTCACATAAATATGTATTTCGAATTTTATATTTTAAGTTGGTGTAGGTACAAACTTATTTCTGATTGCTCAAAAATTTGGTTTGTGGCAGTTTGGAACATTGTGAAAATGAAGTTACATTAAAAAAGCATTTCTGTCAACCATAAAAAAAAATACATTAAATTTACCAGGCATTTACGAGGAAATATCCATAACAAAAACAAATCTTGAATCTTATGATAAAATTCCGAGTACTTTTTCACTGGTCCATTCCATAAACAATTTCACTCGATGCTGACACTCAAATTGTTTAGTAATGGTCCTTTACCCAAAAATGATGGCCTACTTACGTTAAGAGAGAGAAATGTGGTGCAATCTACCCCCACTTTTTTCTAGTTCGTCTACATATATATAATACATAATGGAAATTTTATGGATAGACAACCCAGGGTAATGAAAAAATGAATTTTCAAATAAAAGAATCTATATTGGAAAGTCATTTTCAAGTTTTTAAAAACTGATGTTTCTGAGAATATTCCCTCCTTCTTCAAGGTTTAAAAAACTTAATGAAGTAAACATGTACCCAACCCCTACCATTTTTTTATTTTACCATACAGTATTAACTTGTAAACTCCTGATGATGGACTAATAATCCGAAATATATTGAGTTTGTATAAACCTCTTTGAGTTTTATTTCATCTCACTGTGAAACTACACACCCTTTACTCTATTAACTCAACATCATGTTTCACCTAAAACCTACACCACTTTCCATAAGTAAAATTACCATACAGGGTATGGTCAAGTATTGTAATCGTGCATGAAAAAAGTGTGTTTTTTTTTGCTTCGTTTTATCGAAATATTTTAAAAACTGGCTGAAACTATTTTGATTAAAAGCGAAACCATGGAGTTTTGATCTACAAAAAAAGCCCTAATAAGTGAACATCGAAAAAATTATATTTTTCGAGATATTAACTGTTTTGTCAAAATCTCTGTTAGTACGTATGTACGTACGTTACCAAATTCTGTGTGTGTGTATAATTTGCCAATGCATCAAACGAAATGTATCTCACCATCAAATCAATTGGTAATTTTTTAGTTAGAATAAAAGCGAAGTATTAATATTATTTTTAATTTTAAGGGAAAATGGTTGATTTTTATTTATAGCAAGAATTAAATAAAATTTTATTTATTTTTTGACCCGCTCCAGCTAGCATCAAGGCATCGCTCTGAAAAAAAGTTTTTAACTTTATTGCAATTCAAAATAATATTAATATACACTGAGGTGTTTCTTCGTTGACAATTTTAAACCCTGAAAGAAGGGACGATCCTCCTAATCGCTGAGTTTTTTAAGAGGATGAAAATGACTTTCTAATAAATTATCTAAATAATAATAGATTGTTGGTTTTCATTTTTCTTGGGCTGCCTTTGCATCAATTTAGCATATTACATAACTATATTTAGCCAATTCGATGAGGACAAACTGTAGTTTTTAGTAATAGGAATAGTAGGGAATTGGATAAAATTCAATTATTATTTTATTTTTTATTTAATAGGCCAGACGTTTCGTCAGTTTATTCTGACTTCCTCAGTAACCCATTTTATCATTCTTTGTCAAAAAATCAATTTCACTATAAGACAAAACATCATAGTTATATATTATAGTGAATTTTTTTGACAAAGAATGATAAAATGGGCTTCTGAGGATTTCAGAATAAACTGGGGAAACTTTTAATAAAAAAATTCTGTGTTTTTTTATTTAATCCAATTCCCATCTATTCCTGTTACTAATTTACTATGAATACGAGATGCAACACTAGGTTTTTTGAGAATACACATACCTATGCATTTTAAAAACTCAATGTTTTTCCCAAATTGTTATCAGTAGGTAAATTTACAAATAAAGTAAAAATTCTCAAGACTCAATAAGCTGCTTGAGTTTTGCATATGGTGCGAGGGAGGGGGACCCCAGTGAGCAGACACAGTTTAGGGGATAAAGTCCCCCTAGTAATAAATTTAAATAGGTATAACAAAATATTCACAAAGAGGTTGTCCTCTGCTTGATGCAAATAAACATACACACATAAATATGTTTATTTGCATCAAGCAGAGACAACCTCTTTGTTTCTCTTTGTGAATCAACAACTCTGCTACTCTCGGCAAAACGAAAACTTTTCAATAACAAAATATTCCAAATTTATTTCTTGAAACAATTCTTTATTCGTTTATGCTTTTCCCGTGAAAAAAATGAATTTAATTCCAAAAAAAGATATTTTGAGAATTTGTGTAACGAAAGCTCTGAAGCTAGAGAGCTCAAGATGTGATTCCCCAGGACGAACTTTCTACGATATTTTTTTCTTGAGTTATCGTAGGAATTCCAATCCACACAAACACGCATTATGCGCTCAGGCATACACAGTCAGAAAAAAATCATGGTTAAAAACTTTTTTCTCTTTTTCCGGAAGGTTTTCGAGAAAATAAGCAAAATAAATAAAATTTGAGTAAATTTGATACTACGGTACGCCCGTGAGGCATAAATAAAATTGATCTAGAGACAAAAGCTGTAATAAATATAGGTAAATCAATGAGGTCCTCTGCTTGATTTAAATATATACATATATATAGTATATATATTATAACAATATAACAAATATAAATATGTATATAGTATATATATAATTTATTTATTAGAGACTATGGTTTCGAAGATTCGACCTTCATCATCAGTCTTTTAATTAGAAATATTTTAACTGTTATTTCACATGGGTTCAATTACCCGATTGGATATAAATAAATTCGTTTTGTTGTTATTGTAGTAAGCTAACCTAATAACAAAACAAAATCTTTGCACTTAAAAGCTGTAATAATAAATAAACATATATGGACATGGAAATTACGAATAAAGCATACTTAGATGTTTTGTTAAGGGAGAAATGTGAAGGTTCTTGTGAAACATTTTAATAAAGTAAAGAAAATTAAAAAAAAATATATTTATTTTTGTGAAACCTACCTAGAATTTTATATTTTTTTAAATTTTCTTTTATTTTATCATACTTAGATGGTTCGCTGAATTTTTTTAGGCTTTGAAAAAGGTCCTTGGACTGAAGAAAGTTGAGAAACGCTGACATATAAAGAATATTTCTAATATAATTCTTAATAATAACAAGAAAATTATCAAATCACTTCTAAAATTTGCATATAATTAATCTGATAATTTTAGTAGTTTAGGTAATTTTCTTGTCCTGGAGCTAAAGTCAAAGCAATTTCATTTCATATAGAAATAAATATTTTCCCTCCCATCTGGTATAAATACTGATTTATTAAAAAATTAGATCAATATGAAAAGAAAGTGAAAGGAATCGGTGGATTGTTTCACAAGAGATTATTAATTGTGTAGCAATGTAAAATGTAAAGAATCCTTATCTGGATCGGAGTAGTTAGTACTTACTCTACGTGAGCTTTCAATGGATCGTCGAAAGGAAAGTTGTGCCTGGACAAATGTGGCTTCAGGTGTCCTTTATATAGGAGTAAATCGGCTGTCATCCCGGCCAATTCATGCTGTGTAAAACACTCCAACACGGCGAATTAGATTTCCCAAACGACAACTTAATTAGTTGAGATGGCGGAAATGAAGTCCGATCTCCTCGGAGTGACCGTCACCTTGGGCTTCGAGTGCTTATAAGGCAGAAGGCGTCTCTGCCTCCTTTGTTTTATTCAAGAGCTAGTCTCTTTAAGGAAATGCTCATAGCTTCCATTCTCCCCCACCTTTCAGGCACAACATTTTCCACTAAATGAAACAACTAATAATTTGGCTTTTAAAGAAAAAATGATTTCAATCGGAAATGGTCTCAGCATTCTTTCGTAAGCCAGAGTACACCCTAAGAATGAAAGAAAAATGCATTCCAAGTGCTTAGGGCACAAGTTCCTGATCTTTTTAAGATGATGTACCGGTATGTAGTTGACAATATGGTAGCATACCAAAATATTAATGGAAAAATGAAGGCTACAAAAAATTTCACAAATTCTCAAATGATGACTTTTTTATTTTAGGTATATATTTTAGAAACAGAATGCAAAGCTATGTATGTGTACAATTTTAATAAAAACATTTTAAATTAAACAACTAAAGGCCAGTTGTATGTCGGTTTGTAAAGTCTTCGTTAAAGTTGACAAAGGGTAAAACCTTAGATTCACCTTTTGTCCGACGGGATGGCCAATCAGATGAAAGTGCGTGTCATCTGATTGACCATCCAGCCGAGCACAATGTGAATTCTAAGTTTTTACCCTTTGTCAACTTTAACAAAGACTTTACAAACCGACATACAACTTTATTTTTCGTGGTAAAACTGAACACTGTACCCTAACCAATTAATTCTGACCTTTCTTAAAAAATTATGATAAACTCACCCTTAAATTTTTTACCAATATTTGGACGAACCGATTAATATTCATTGTGATTAAACCCCCGTTAAAAATTTAGGAAAAATTTTTAACTTATGATCATTTATAGCATGCCAAAAAAAATGCAAAATTTACACAAGTACGTGTTACCGTTTATAAGTTTGGGGGTAACTTATTAATAAGGTTTACACAATCACCCCTTCCAGGACTTTATTTTTCGTGGTAAAACTGAACACTGTACCCTAACCAATTAATTCTGACCTTTCTTAAAGAATTATGATAAACTCACCCTTAAATTTTTTACCAATATTTGGACGAACCGATTAATATTTATTGTGATTAAACCCCGTTAAAAATTTAGGAAAATTTTTTAACTTATGATCATTTATAGGAGCAGCTATGCTGCATGCACTTATGTGTGCACTTAAGTAAGCGTTGGTCTCTTAAACCTGGTTGAAAAATTGGGTTTATCGTTGATTTACATGCCACTGAAGGGTGGGGGAAATTTAAACTAGAAGTTTATACATAATTAAATTTCTAAAATCGCAGCTAAAGAAAAAAATGATTTAAATCAGAAATGGTTTCATAAGCCAGATGAAACTATATTTAACAAAACCCCAAGAATTAAAGAAAATGAATTCCATTTGCTTAGAGCAGAGGTTCCTGATCTATTTAAGATATTGTACTCGGTATGTAGAGTAGACAACATAGTGGCGTACCAGAAGGTAAATTTCTGATGACCTTTTTATTTTAGGTAAATATTTTAGAAACATAGAATGCAATGTGTACAATTGTAATAAAAACTATTTAATTCAATACTTTTAATACTAAATTTAAATTTATATGTTACAGATACAGTCCGAATTTGGATAAACTCTGGGCTTTATCCGTAACATGTTATTATGTTATATGTTATACATGCAGAGGCGGATTCATATATGGGCTTTTTGGGCTGCAGCCCAGTGGATATAAAGGGCCCCAGCCCCCATTGAAGACAATGGACAATATTGCGAATTAAAAAAAATTAATCTAAAATTTTAAAAATGTTTTCCCAAATTGCTATACTATGTATCTTAAAGATTTTTTAACATTGCCAATCACTAGGTCTGAAGCGGAGCGCTCTTTCTCCAGGATGTCATATATAGAAAACAAATATAGGACAACAATGTCGAACAATCGACTAAATTATTTATCAGTTCTTTCCATAAATTGTGATTTAACAAAGGACTTACAATGTGATGAGCAAATAAAGGAATTTGCAGCGCAGAAATGCAGAAAGGTTGCTTTATAATTTATATAACATAACTACACATAACCTGTTAATTTCTTTTGCAATAATGTCTTACAGTTGCTGTTTGTGTATCTAAGTCATATTAAATAAATAAAATATTTTATTATCCTAATTTGTTCCTATATCATTATAGAACACAATTTTTTGACAAAATGGCAATTAGTTTGATTAATTAGCTAGGCCCCCAAGTAGTGTTAGCCCAGGGCCCCACAAATTCACGGTCCGCCCCTGTATATCTGTAATGCGCTAAGATAACTCAGGGGGTGGTTATATAAGTCAAAATAAAGAAACAAGTTCATATAAACATGTTGTGTCCTGAAATACTTCTTTTACCAGCTATCTGCTTTTTTTACTAAATAATGTTTATATCTCTGGAACGCCTTGACAAATTGAGTTGAAATTTTGAACAAAACTAAAAACGGTAATTTTTTATAAACGGCCGCCATTTTGAAACAACTAATTGGATCAAAGTGATTTTTTTGACCTAGGTCTTTATATTGATGCGTTCCATGCAAAATTTCAACTCAAGCCGTCTCAGAGATATAAATTTTTAGTCATAAAAGAACCGTCCCGGACATATATTTATATAATTTTTTTCTTTATTTTGACCCATATAACCACGCCCTGAACTATCACCGCCCATTACAGATACACCCTGTATAAATCATGTATAGATATAATAATTATAATTATTGTAATTAATGCGAGGGATATGTCTGTTTGTTTAAAGACAAAAATACCCTTGCTGTTGGCAATTGTATTGTATAAAAATATAGTTTTTATTATTATTTCATTGACTTATCGCGTACAAGTAGCTGGACATTCGCGTGCCGGTATGCGTACAACCGTTTGGGAACCACTAGCTTAGAGCAAATCACTTGGCTAATGAAAGAATTGGAGAATAAAACGTTTTAAAAATCGATAGATACGCTGAAAAAACAATACTTGATGTTGCTTTGTTTGTTCTTGTCCATTAACAAATACTTTTGGCTAAATTACGAATTATATATTATGCACATGGTAGAACATTAATTTTAGAAGTTTACTTAAGTGCTATAATTTTTAAGTTTGTGAGCCTAGATTGCTAAAATCTTACCTTCGAAAAATCGAAAATTTTTAAGATTATGGATGGAAATTGGGAAGAGGGATGGTATCTCCTTTTCAACGAACAAAGAAGTTCTATCTCAAAGGTGATAAATTTATCTGTTATTTATTTCGATTGTAATTCTACCGAAATGGTAAAAATCTGAGGGCACGGTGGGGGGGGGGGGGGCAGTGTCCCAGCCAAATTCGATTCGAGCGGGCGTGCACTGCCAGACTACCCTTTACAGGAAGCAACTCGAGTCATTTTGACGCCTCTGTAACTTCGCATTGGAAACCTCTGCATGGCTGGATTTTTTCCACAATACTGGTCCATAACCTTAACTAAATTACCAAATTTCATATTCCTATTGCTGATACCATCCAAGTTAGAAGAAGGCAAATACCTATAGGCTTTTTCGTCACTCTCTCACTGATTCAGGGACTCATTAAAATTCTAGCGTACTTCCGCTGATCATAGAATGCTGAAATTTGGCATAGTGGTAGAGTTTGAAGTACAATTAAAGAGAAAAATTGAAAAAGCGAAACTTTCCCTTTTTCAAGTCCTAAAATGAAAGAGTGAAATTGATAGGCTTAATTAACACATTAGTAAAAATACAAATGATGAAATTTAGCATACTGGTAGAGTTTAAGGTAAAATTAAAGGTAAAAATTGAAACCGAAACATTCTCTTCTTCAGGGCATAAATATGCATTTAACTGACAAAAAGAAGTGAAATCCTAACAAAACACATGTGTAAAAAAAGTTCGATTAATAAAAACTGTTTGGCAAAAAACTAGTGAGATCTAATGTGCTGCCTAGCTCAACATCATCAATTTATTAAATGAGTTGAGAATAAAGTAATTTCAATTAAAACGCATGTTTTTCATTTTACAAGCCCATCTATATTTATTGATTTCAGTTGAAATTATTTCCCTAAAACTTGGCTTTTACGCATTGTTATGTATGTCACGAATTATGTTACCATATCACGTAAAAGCCAAGTTTTAGGAAATAATTTCAACTAAAAATGTAAAATCAATAAATTTAGACATGTAAAATGTAAAACATGCGTTTTAATTGAAGTTACTTTATTCTCAACTCATTTATTAAATTAATAATGTTGAACTTTTCAGGACATTTGATAAATTTTATCAGATATAATAAATAAATAAAACAATTTTCTATACCTTGTTGGGAGAATCGGAAGCTGATATATGATAAACCAAAAAAGAGGGACTGTGTCGGGCAGTTGAGACTCAAATGAAAATGAAATATTTCTATATTTCTAATATCTATTAAAGACAAGAGACATTCCTTCCTCGTAATCTATTTGTAATTTTGTACTTGGAAATCTGATAAGAATATAAATTTTTTTTATTAATCAGTGCATGGGGAAAAATCAAATTCTAGATTTCGACGAATTTTATAAAGAAAAAAGCAAGTTGTAGATCTCCATTCGCCACTATTCTATGAATGTCAGTGGTGGAATTACTCTGGGTGTGACCCCGCAACAATTATAAGGGGCTCAATTCCTCTTTGCATTCCCTTTATTTTACCCTCTATTAATATTATTACTATTATTAGCTACAGGTATTTCCTCGACTTACGACCGAGATCAGTCCCTAGACATCGGTCGCAAGCTTCATAAAAATTCAACAACAAAAATTAATAGATGCAAAATTCAAATTCATAATTTGATATATTAAAGTTTTTCTTCAGAGACGGACTGGTATAGATTTATAACTAAAAATTTAATGGAATGTAGTCTAGGAATAAAAAAAAGAATATTTCCAATAAAAAAATATTTATTGGAAGGTTTTCTTTTTACAGTTTTCTGAAATCGACGTTCTTCAGTGTTCAAAATGGGCCTATGAAGGAAGCATTAAATATTTTTCCTTCCTGTCTCGTTTTTTCAGTGCACGTTGGTGTTGAGAAACGTGTTTCAAAAAACTGTAAAAAGAAAGCCTTCCAATAAATACTCTTTTATTAGAAATAATCTTTGGAATTCCTTCCATTAAATCTTCAGTCATCGTTGCATCTTTATTCAAAATTATGAAATGTAATATTGTATTTTGCGGGGATTCCCTAAAATATGTTCGTACAGTGGGTGACCAAATTATTAAACTCAAATGATTTTTATCAAGTAAATTTTTTTATTCAAACTTTTCAAAAATCTAGTAGGTAGTAATCTGGTCTAATAACTCTTTTGGACTGGCCTGGCAACTTGCCAGACCTCAACCCGATCAAAAATATATGGTCGGCCCTAAAAAAGAAATTTGCAAAGATAAAATAATTTATAACAAAAGGGACTTGATAGAAAATATTATTAAAGAATGGCACAATACACATGCACTTCAAGAAATAGCCAACCATTATACACCACCTTCGTCGCTCGACAGCTGTGTTTTTCAACCGTTTTCATGACGCGACCCCCTTTAGAGTATGAGAAAAAATTTCGCGACTCCCACCCTCCTCTGTTTGAGAGATCCGGCTCGTGACTTTGTGTACAATTTTTCATTTTTTTTTATAGTAAAAAACAGTCAAAAAGAATTGATTTATTTTTATAAATCCTGATATAAATTAATAAAAAAATATAATTATTGAAAAATATATTATAAACCGAATAACCTACACAAAGTCACAAGCCGAACCTGCCAGGCCTGGCGTGACTTTGTGTACAATTTTTCATTTTTTTATAGTAAAAAAGACATAAAAACAGTAAAAGAGTATTGATATATTATTTATTTTTATAAATCCTAATGTAAATTAATAAAAAATAAATGGCCAAGATTTTCATTTTTTGACCCTATACCCCCTCCCCCATTTTGGGTTAGTTTTTTCATTTTAAGACTTCTGGGGTCCCACTGATTATGTATACAAAACAATTATGCAAAAATGCATGTATTGGAATAGTGACTCAACATCTCGTCATATATAGAATCTCTTCTATCCTTTTAGTATATTTCGGTTTGATCCTGCCCAAATATGCTATTTTATGTCTATGACATATTTAGTAAGAGATACTCTATCTTTTTAGTATATTCAGAAATTGTTCTGGATATGCTTGATTATGCCGAGATGTCGTCGATCAGATGCAGTTACCACTGCGTCAGGCTTGAACCAAATACGCCGGCCCTGCGGGCTTTGGCCTGGTTGTTCGGTGTGTGCGGCCGGGCTGATCAATGGTACCACAGCAAACCAAAAATACCGTACGGTATTAAATACTTATCTTAAAGTACAACTCACGGCGCATGGTTTGATGGTGGCCATGCAGATCGATAAGCATAATTAAGCCGTCACTCCTTGATGACAATTATTATTATTTCATAAGACAGCAAACAGTAAATATTAAACTGTAACCAGCAGTTGAGGGCGCTGCCGAAACATGCTTATCAATATAATAGCTTATAATGCCGATGAGAATCACCCGTATAGGTGTGATGGTTGCAAAAGTTGGCCATGATTGGTTCTGTGTCTCGCTCATCGGCTTCCACGGTTGGGGTACCGCGGCGTCCACGTAATCAGGAACTGACAAACCTGCAAGCCTTATTGGTGTTGCCTGGCATTATGCTTGCTAATCAGTGCGGGCGGGGGACGTACGTGTATTGTACCCGCTCTCGTGTCATGACATAGACATGACAAGGTACCTGGCTAAACCTCTGATTTAAAATGGCCCAGCGGGCACATCTGACGGTGGTGCAGATTGGGCATAGCGAGCCCACGCTGTATGCGTGCTAGTCAGCGCGGGACGGGAAGATAGTACCGCTCGCGTATCATGGATGGATTCTATTCATCATGGTAGGGTACCTGGCCGCACCCATGACTTAAAAGACTGACTTATACACCACTAATAACTTATGATTATGACACTTGATAAGTATACCAATTAAAAAATCTTTCATGCCTTTTTGAGAAAATCACAAAAAACGAAAAATCTTTCATCTAAATGCCAACTTCCGGTGTTCCGATTTCAATGACTGATTTATTGGGCCACGCAGAGGGGGGCAAGCCTTACAAAAAGAAAACAGATTTTTTTTACAGATTAGAGTGCAACTTCTCATCAGCCGTCCAAATAATAATGCCAGATGTTGTGGCTATTTGTGATTAAAGTACATCCATATATGGGCACCTATGACACAACTTCAGAATCGAGGCCAGAGTGTTGGGAGCGCAAAAGCGCCCCACAACTGTGCAATGCTATTAATAAAGGAATAATAGATAAATATTATAAACACAAAAAATATATATAAATAAAATTTAACATTAAATGCTAAAAAAATATTAAAATTAGTTTAAAATGGACTGACCACTGCAGAAAGGTCATTTGTCGAAGATGGCCAGCCCAGCAATGCACATAAATCTAAACTTATATTCTACTCAATTATGGCCGGGCCCCGTCCTGAAAGTCCGCCTCATAGCTAGTAAAAGCTAAAAGGGAACCTAGCATCGCCCTGAGTGTCAATTTGTTTAATGTACCGGGGACACCACACCCCCTTCCACGATATTGTCGCAGCCAAAACGGTGACAGCACCGGCGGAAACTCCGAATCTCTCCGCGATATTCCCGACCAGAATAATATTTAATTTTGTTTTTGTTGGCAACCTCCAGTCCGGCGAGCGCGAAGACCACCTGGACATCAATGACCGTCACCCGATCTTCCGGCCCTGCCATCACGATGTCTGGCTTACGATCTCTGGCGACACTGGAGTATAAATACTCCAGCTCCATCCCAAAAGCTTGATGTATTACATCTAGCCTATATCGAGCTTAAGTTTCGAATTTCGTAATGCAATTCTTCGTTTTATATTCTACTAGCTGCGTCAGGCGTGCCAAAGGCAGCTAGGCCCTCTGAGCGGGTTGTCCTGTCGGGCAGCGTCTCGATACAGCCAAAAGTTTGTTTGATATATAACGCCACTCCAAAGTACGCCCTACTCAGCCAAGCTAAACTCTCCGGAATTTGGCCACCTTCGGTGGACCTCTTGCTAGCCAGGGGTTTCGTCCCCTGGGGCCGGGCCTCTTGTTAGCAAAATATATCAAAATATTCTATACCTCAGATCTTAAGTTAAAACACATCAGATCCAAATAGAACATTTCATAAGGATATCTTCAGCCGTTTTTATGCCAATTGCGAATGCAATTTAAATTTTTTGACCCCCCCCTCCCATTTTGGTTGGCAAATTGTTTCATTCCTAGTCTTCTGCGGGCCTACAGATTATGTATACAAAGTTTGGTTCAAAACTCTAGAATTTACATTTTATGACCCTCCCATTCTAATGGGTGGGTTTTTGTGGAATTTTTTTAAACAAAAATTTCGGAAATCACATATCCTCTACAACTTTGCTTCTAACATAATTTGCCGTAGAGTTAATAATATAGCTGTTATTTTATCATTTCCATTATTGACCCAACAAAACCCTCCAAAACCCCCTTTTGATGTCAAAATATCAAAATATTCTCTCAGATTTTTAAGTTAGAAGACATCTGATCTAAATACAAAATTTCATAAGAATATCTCCAGCCGTTTTTATGGCCACTTAAAGAACGATTAAAATTTAAAAATAGATATGGCTTAGTTTTGCTGTGAATGTATGAACAAATTTCAGTCAAGTATTTATAATAATTGTTAGTGTTAAACAAAAATAAGCCTCTGCTGTCTCTCAATTTGCGCCCAGGCTAAATCCGGCCCTGAGTTGCAGTCCAATTGTCTCCCACGACAACAGAAAATCAAACAATCAAAATCGTTTTACATTTTTCATATAATATAAATTAACTTTTATTTTATTTATTAATAAATAAGATTTCACTTTTCTTGCCCTTGGGCAAATTTTGCTTAGCGCCCTTTGCAAGGATTGACTATTTTAATAAACTGGAGTTTGGTTCATTAATGTAATAAAAAATTCAATATTCAAGTTTACAATTATTACGCACGATTTCTATTATTATGAATTACTAAAATAACGAAACATTTATTTTATTAAAAATTCGCTTTCAATTCTTTCTTTTCGACAGTTTCTTATTAGATCTGTAAAATCAAATAAACTGCTGTGCAAAATTATCGCATCAATTTTTTTTTATATATATAAAGACAAATTTGTTTATTGAATTTTATATTATTTTTTCGCACAGCATTTTACAATAAATTTAATTGAATAATTAATACTAAGAATATATCGAGATCGTTCGGTTTTGGCGCTCCTATACATTCGGCGCCCCTGAGCGGCCCCCTTAGATAGCACTTAGCCCCCTCCCTTTCTAAGACCGGCACTGATAAGAGCCTCTCTAGGGTAAATAAGTTTTTACTTTTTTTGTTTTTTAATAAAGGAAAATTACTAAAAAGAGCGCGAATATAATGATCTCTCTTCCTTTAGAGTTAAGGGATTGCAAGGATGTGAAATACAAGTCCAGACCTGTTTGAGACTATGAGAAATTAATTTCATAATTTCTATTATTCTAGGAACGGCCTTTTGACTCTAGGTAAAAAAATATTAAATCGAAATGAAAATCAAATTTAGATATTTTTCATTTAAAATTGTTAAATCACTGAAACTACAAAGAGCGTAGTCTTGAAAAAGTTTCACATTTACTTCCTATATCCTATTTGAATCACATAAGCTATCTTTGGAAAATGTTTTTATTCTATGAGGTTGAAAAGTGAATTAATTTATAATATATATACTCGACGCCTGACTCATTTAAAGTCTATAAATTGCATAAAATAATTAATTGTGAAAGATGAACTAAAAGAGGTTTGGGCAGAAGTATTTGATCTAATACAATCAATTTGCACTATACCTTCCACGAGCACCTATGTTGAACGATCATTTTCAACTATGAAAAGAATGAAAAAATCATCAGAAGTAGCCATAAGGAAGATCAACTATCCGCTGTCTTTAATAGCAATGGAAAAAAATCTAATGCTTAATTTGAAAAATGACGAAAAATTCTATGATGAATTTTGCAAAAGATAGCGAAGAATAAAATAAAATTTTAAAAAATAATGGGTTCTTTTTGGACAGCATCCCCTGGATGGAAAGTCACCGTCCGCCTTGATTTCTACATATAGAGGGCAGATGCCTGCGGTCAGTCTTAAGAATAAAGATCATAAATGGACAGAGCGGATTATTTATTCCTTAATAAAAACACTGTTTTAAAATTTATTATGATTATTTAATTTGTTCTTATATACACTTTTTGTAAATCATTAATAATAATATCAAATCAAAATTATTATAAAATATAAATTTATTTTTAAATAGATCAAAGAAAATTAGATAAATGTTTATATGAGCATTTTAAATATTGAATTGTATTTTGTATTCCTACAAATGGGAATTAGGATATTTATTATTATACATCAAATCTATATAAATTGACTTCTTAAAATAAATAATTAAATAATTAAAAATTTGAATCAATTAATGAGTGAAAGTACTCTATAATTATGCCTTATAAATGATTTAATAACACTGTGTTTAGATTTACTTTTTAAGTAGACTTAGAAATAATGGTCTTTAGCTTTTAAAATTAATAGGTTGTTTGTAAACATATAATTTACACTGGTATATATGTATATATAAAATTGTCTTGGTGATTATGGGCCAGGTGGAAAAATATACCAAATTCAAATACATGGTAGACCTTACGATTTAATTAAAATCATTTATATCAGTAGATCTGAAATCAGAATAGGCATCAATAAATTACATTTCAATGCCCGTGCACATTATAGATCTCTTCCAATTTCAATTAAATTCATTTGATTGATATTATTAGCATAAGGTCCATGTCACAAAGCTCTACAAGGGATTTTTTTCCTTACTCCCAGGATCTTCAAGACAACTTTATATAGATAAAGCGTGTAAAAAAAGGCGAATAATTCCGAGAATTTACTATAAATTAAGGGTCAGCGGGAAAAACAAGGAATATCACAATGTGTTACGGATTTTGGTGAAATCTGCGGGATTAAATCATAACGATTTTGTGGCGATCAGCAAAGTAGTAAAAAAAGAACCAATGAATACTATTTATTGGAGTCCTTATTTCAACAGTCCCATTCAACAGGTGTCATTTCAACAATTTCAATGGTATTAGTAAAAGCTGAAAACAGTAGAAACGTCACAAGATATACCCTATTGTATAAATAGCAGTAAGTGAAAGTAACAAGAAATCCTTTATAATTGATTTCTGAGCAATGTGCCCATTGTGATATTCCTTGTTTTTATCGTTGAGCCCTCAAATGTGTATGTTATGGACCAAGTGATCAACAGGTCATAGTGTATAACAGGGGTCGGTAAATTGCGGACCGTCAGGTTCTTTAATTCGGCCAGCCGAGTAATTGAATAATATACTTAATATATATATTTAACAATATATTTCATAATTAAAACATCAAATAATTTAGAAATCATTAGAAAAATCAATTTTAACTATTTGGTCAAACGTTGCTTTGTGTTTGAACAAACGCTTCTTTTTCCTTTAACCTGAGTAGTTTTGTTATGAACTTTGAAGGGAGAAAAATAAAATTATTGGTTGTATTTGGGATATGAAGTTCCTCTTAGAAATCAAATTTAAATTTATTAAATAATATCAATGATGTGAAAACATACAAAATCTAAGTTGAGTAAGAAGTTGTAATTTAACAAGAAAACGTTCAACAAGGATTAAAATTTATTTTTTGAAACCATTGGCCACATCTCTACGAATATAGAATTAAAAAATAAGAATCATGGAAACAAATCTTCCTAAATAAATAGCTACATTTCTTGATTTATATAATTTGTTTTTACATTAGACACCATTAGGAAAATATATTTTAAATAAAGAGTCAGTGGCCATGTTATTCGACTCAACAGTGAAACCTGGTTGAACGAAATTGAACCCGTCATTTCGAAAAGAGCACAAGTCCATAAATGAAAACTTTTCAGAATCAACAAAAAATTGTTTTTATAAAAAAAAGTCTAGGGTGCTAAAGAAATTGAACATAGAAGTAGATAAATAATAAATATATATTATTTTTGTGAGGTTGATTTATTTATAAAAAAGTATTTATCATACAGATATATATAAAATGGCGCCAAAAAGCTATTTTGAAAAAAGTGTTACTCGTGCCCTTTTCGAAATGACGGGTTCAATTAGATTCTAATGCATCTTGAAAATGGCCATGTTTTTAAAAATAGTTAAGCGTTGTATTGCATATTTATTATAAGAAAACATTTTCATCCTCCCTCAAACCTTATGGCTTGGAATTCACAGGAAAAAATATTTCGGTTCTCAAATAGTTAATAGCAATATGAATAATTACCATATGTCATTTTAAATAATACATTATGACGTAATTATCACATAGTCCATAACATTTATATAAAAATATTAAAATAACATTGTATCTGTAAGACCATCTAACCTCTTTAATGTACAACTTTAGACTAATTTAATTACACAAAAATTACTTGATATAATACAAAAGAAAATGAAAAAATTGATTTATATTCAAATTCAAAGTTTACATTATTAAAAGTAATATTTTTTCCGAAATTTTGGAAAGTTAATTAAACATTTCAAATGATTGTTTTATATCAAGAAAATTGTATTATATAAATATAGTACCAATATTGTAGTTTGAAGCTTACAAATTGTAAGACCCAATTCTACTTATAGGATACACCGATCACTTCCACAGGGAGAGACTAAGCAACACGACCGTGATCGCGTATTATTAATAACCTAAGTGCATATTTCCTAGACGGTCACCCACTCAAGTACTACGCGGCACATTGTTTCCGAGATATTAGGGATCGAGTGCTTTGCCAATTATTTCTTTGTTTATCAAACATAAAATAATTTTCAAGTTTGTTCTCTGTTATAAATAATATATTTAGTGTATTGTGAGACAATTTAGATTTAATTGATTTTAATTTTCTGATAAAGCGAGCTTTTAAAAAAAGCAAGTAGTGCCATTTATCAAATAATGTGTCCGTAAAGCCATGGTGCACATTTGACCGGTCACAGGAAATCAACGAAACATGATAGAAATGCGAAATCTTCACCTAATAAAAGGAAAACTCTCCAAGCCTCGCACCTACTCAGTGCAGTTCGATGTGGCTTCCATTTGTTGCCCTACCAAGGGCGGATCCAGGGGGGGCGATTGCGCCCCCCCCCCTATAGCGAGAAGCGAGATTTCCAAATCGCCCCGGCCATATTAAAAATTCGTAGACACAAAATTCCCAAACAGAATTTGTTATATTTGCAGCCAGGTTGCAGGCCTATCGTCTGAGCACAAAACAAAGAGCGATATGAATTTAAGTTTTTTTCCCGCCACAAGAGACTTCAGGTAGTTTTTATACCTCAGAATAATGAAAATGTTATCAATAATCAACTCGATATAAAGAAAAATATTATAATAGACCTTTTAATAACAAAGCCAAAAAAATACATAACTAGCCTATAAATAATAACCAAGGTACTTCTAATTTTCCTTTATTTATCTATAGGTCATTAGAGCCTACCCTAAATTTTCACTGAACAATAGTCTAAATAAAAAAAAAGAGATTATCCCTTAAAATAATTTAAACAAAGAAAACAATTAAAAAGTTTTTGTTTTGCCGAGAGTAGCAGAGTTGTTGATTCACAAAGAGAAACAAATCAAGCAGAGGACAACCTCTTTGTTTCTCTTTGTGAAAGAAAACAATCTCTCTCTTGTTCATTAAACCTATAAATACCTTTGCATTCGAATTTTGTATTAGTTATAATTCTGTACTTTCCTGAAGTTGGGTTGATAGCTCGAAATATATATAAAATATATTGAAAAAAATTAAATCTTTGATTTTTTTAATTTTAATGTGCAAAAAGTGGCCAAGAATTTTTAACTCATAGTAAATGAATATTACATATAATTAACCTATATCCAAACGCCTCCCACCCGATCGCGAACCCAAAGGTCGAAGATAATTTTCTTCTTCACTCCAGGGCTCAACCACAATAAGGCCGTGTCGAAAGACAATTTTTTAATTAAATTAGGGAACGAAGAAAAGATTTTTATATTATAGACAAAAAGGATCAGCCGGGATTCGAACCCGGGATCTTTGCATGTGCGCTGCGATGCCTTTATAAGAGGTTTAGCACTTATCCTCTTGGCCACCGATCCCTGAACACAAGCCGATACTCAATGTCTAATCTTTTAATCTCTTCCTGATCCCAGGCTCGAATCCCGGCTGATCCTTTTTGTCTATAATACAAAAATAGTTTCTTCGTTCCCTAATTTAATTACATATAATATTTATTTACTCTTATCTTTATTAAAGATGTTTCACCTTGCACCAACACCACAATCTCTACTAATTGTTTTTCAAAAACTTTAACTTCATTAGGCAGGGGTTACCGTTGTTCAATTAAGATAAAACTTTGCCTATCTAATTTTTTAGCCAATTGGCAACTATTATGTTATTAAATTTGAGGTCGATTTATACATTTTGTTAGAAAACCCGGCAATAGTCCAGTATATAGGGGGGGGGGTTTCCAGCTTACATTAATTGCGGTAAAAGACTTTTTTTCTAGGATCGCTTGGTATGGTGTGGGTATGCCAAATCTAAGTTCGCGACCTCAAAAGTGTGGGGGACAAATTTTGGTGGCCGAAAAACCTCGAAATTTTAGGACTTTTTCCAGTTTTTCACTTATAACTCGAAATCGGTCAATATTTTGTAAATAACCCTACTATAGTAAATTAAAGAGGACAAAATTTCGCGGCGATTAAAACAAAATAGAAAATTGGTCCAGTAGATCGATTTTTTATGTTGATCCAAAAAACAGCCCCCCCCCCCCCCGTATCACTTTTGAATACCTATCCCAAAAACTCGCACTTTTTTCGATTTTTTCCCATTCTGACCATGAAGGAGCACGTTTTCGACAAAGACCACTCTGACGCTTTTGAGGATTCGGATCATATCCTGTCCGGAAAATGTAGGATGTCTATGAATCTAAGTTTTATCAAAAAAGTGGTCCAAGTAAACGTTCAAGTCAACGAAATTTCCTATAGAATGAGATAGGAATCAAGTTTCTAAGATGAGTAGTATTCATTTTATGAAGGAAAAATTGAGATTTTTTGCAAAAAATTGCATTTTTTTCAAAACATTAACCCCATTGCGGCACGGGTAACCATTATCCAATTAAGATGAAACTTTGTTTTAATTGTAGCAAATTCTATCTAGTTTAAAAATGACTAGAGTCGTCTTTGCCAAAAATGTGCTCCTTCATGGTCAAAATAAAAAAAAAATCGAAAAAAGTGCGAGTTTTAGGGATATTCAAAAATGATCCCGGGGCTGTTTTTTGAATCTCCATAAAAAATCGAACGACTGGATTAATTTTTTATTTTTTTTTTTACTCGACGCGAAATTTTGTCCTCTTTAATTTACTATAGGAAGGTTATTTACAAAATATGAACTGTTTTCGAGTTATAAGCGAAAAACTGGAAAAATTCCGAAAATTTCTAGGATTTTCGGGCTCCAAAAGTTGTCTCCCACACTTTCGAGGTCGCAAACGTAGATTTGGCATACCCACACCATACCAAGCGATCCAAGAAAAAAATATTTTCCCGCATTTAATGTAAGCTGAAACCCCACCCCCCACCCCAATATACTGGGCTTCTGGGCTAGTAAGTATTTGTTTTGTTCAAAATATGTATTTATTGTTACCTTCGATGGCTGTTGCGATATCATGATTTTTTTTTCAATTCAAAAGTTTTTATTTACAATATATTATACAATTTTCATAAGTAGATTATAGAATAAAATAATATAAGAGTTTTATCAAAAAAGTGGTCCAAGTAAAGGGTCAAGTCAACAAAATTTACTAGAGAATGAGACAAAAATCAAGTTTCTAGGATGAGTGGTTTTCATTTTATGAAGGAAAAACTGCGATTTTGTGCAAAAAACTGCAAACTTCAACCTCATTGCGGCACGGGTTAACATTATCCAATTAAGATGAAACTTTGTTTAAATTGTAGCAAATTTAATCTAGTTTAAAAATCTATAGAGTGGTCTTTGTCGAAAACCTGCACCTTCATGGTCAAAATGGGGAAAAATCGAAAAAAGTACGAGTTTTAGGGATATTCAAAAGTGATCCCGGGGGTTGTTTTTTGACAAGCGCTGGTACCGGTTCTACTTAACCTAAATAGATGAAATTGTTAGTATTTGACGCGTAATTTAAAGAGCTTTAATTTATCTAATAAATGTCCTTTTGATTTGATAAGCCGTTTTAGAGTTATTCAAGAAAAACTGAAAAAACTCGGAAATTTTCTCATTTTGAGGCGGGTAGAAAAATTTCCACAACACAGATTTGGGAGAAAACTTAGGGTAGTAATATTGGAGTACCAATAAAGGTATTCCAGCAATGAAATCTTCACCGGGAATTATTTCCTGTTCAAATCGTAATTTGCCTGGACTAATGATAGTCTCAACCAATTTATTAACCACCATTCAAACAACCATTCAAATATATATAGGCACATGAGTAATTTCATTATAAACTTAGTATTATAAATATGAAAAACTCAATTAGCGAACTATAGTCCAAGTATATTATAATTTACACATTTAATAGGTTTAGTTCTCTCCTTCTTCATGCGCTCTTTTTGTATGTTTTTAATTTTACAGAGGCTCAAAATCGCCTCTAAAAACTACTTTTGAAGTCCGAAATTTCAAAAATTTTAAACGTATCAACGACATTAATAATTTAAAACAGAGAATCACAGACGTTATTCACTCTGTTACACAAGACGTCTTTAAGGGTGTGTGGGAAGAACTTGAATATCGTTTAGATGTGTGTAGGGCAACAAATGGAAGCCACATCGAACTGCACTGAATAGGCACGAAACTTGAATAATTTTCCTTTCATTTGGTGAAGATTTCTATCTTGAAGAGTTTCTTCTGCTGGAATTATAAATTTTATTTATAACGAGACTATAGTTTCGAGGGCTTTGCCCTCTTCATTAGTTTATTACAATTGATTCTCCTCGGCACAAAAACTTTCAATTTCTATCTTGTTTCGTTAATCTCCTGTGACCGGTCAAAAGTGCACCATGACTTTACGGACACACGGTATTTTACGGGGAAATAGTATATATATAAACTGCTGGACAAAAGTTTTGAATACAATTTAAAAATATTATTTAAAATTAAAATCTAGTATTCTTTTTTTTTAATACTGCTCTTTTTCTAAATTGGCGACTCTTCTTTATCTGGAGAGACTTCATGACTTCTAGCAGGTATCACTCTCAATTCGTCAATATCTTCCTCGTCTTCGCTATATTTATGTTTTTTAGAAATTTTCTTTCTACCTTTCAGTTTAATACGGACTTTCATGGGTTCTTCAACTAATTCAGTCTCTGAACGAGGATGAATACTTGCACTCAAATAAGCCTCGGGTTCATATTCGTCTTCCACCAAATCAATGTCATATTGAGATCTAGCTGTCTTAAAAAGTGCTTCCAGAATAATCGAGTTCTTATAGATGATAGAATTCTCTTCATTATATTCTTGGGCATTACGACATAACAATGAAAAGTCGGCTTCTAAATCATTTATTGAGAAATACTAAAAATAAAAAAATTAATTATAATAAAATATCAATAATTGGGATAAAATTTATTAAAATTAATCTTACCTTATTTTCTTCAATCCTTGAAAGAATTTTTTTTATATCAATTGGTCTTCTAATAATTTCATAATATTCAGGAAGATCTCTTTTTGATGGTAATTTAATAAATTGTTCACTAATTACTTCTCCATCCCTGAAATCAAAATGTAAGTTTATGTATAGAAAAAAAAAACTATTAATTTTTGAGTTCTGTACAAATAAAAAACGGAATTCTAATAGCGTCGCTACAATTTCTTTCTTGCTATCAATGCATTTTAGCCCGTAAAGTAAATAAGATTCAAACTAGAAATTTACAAGTTTCTAATGATTATTTTGGGAAAAGGTCCAATTTTTTGTGGGGTCAAAAATAAAAAATATTAATTTATGATAGAGTGTGTAGACCTGTAAAGATTCCATTAATTCCATAAAGATTCCAAGAATTTTAATTATTTTTTTATATTTTATTCACTTGAAAAAGAGGGCGTAGTAGAGCGTAAAATTAGCCATTTTTACACCATTTTTGCACCTAAAATTCTACAAATACTTCCCTTCTCTAATAACAAAGAGTAAATATTAAATAGGTAAAAATCAAGATCAGATGCCCTCTGAAAAAACAACATGGCCGTCATGAGTAAAATCTATTTGATTTTTGATGTTTTTTTTCAGGATATAATATTTACAAAATATAATAAATTAAATATTAGAGATAAATTTTTAAATATCTTTTTTTTAACTTTAATCTGGCCATTGCCATCTCAGATGTAGTGCTTACAATACAGTGCATTCTGAAGAGTTTATCGCATTAAAATTTGTAATTAAAGTGGTTTCAGCCGAAATAACTTTGCTGACAAAAAATTATTATATTATTAAATGGGTATTTTACTGATTGTAGGAATTTTTCAATGATACTACGCAATTATTGATGTTCAATCAGTAAAGCTTCTAAAAAAAGGTTTAAATAAGAATAATACTATTATTGGGTACAGAACTCTCAATCCAATCACAGTTAGCCCCTTTATTATGAAAAACATTTCATTAAGAGTATTTATCTAATGGAAAAGTTATTAATTGATTTGATTACCTGTCTGTGTACTTTATGACATAATCAATAATTTTCTTCATAGCTTTCTTTACTTTTGAAGCGGATTTATCCAAAGGAGGGCGACCTCTCTTTTTTCTGCTGCTACTTGATGATGAGCCTTCAATTGCATAAACATTATCTTCATCTTGATTTTTGCGTTTTCTTTTCCGACTCTTCTTTTTAACCGTCTTTCGTTCATCTTCTTCTTCCTCCTCTTCTTCTTCTTCCACTTCATCGATAGCCTATATAAATAAATTATATTTTAAAGAATTAATTTAATATAAACTATATAACTTCTTCAATTTTTACTTTACCATACAAAGTATGGTCAAGTATTGTAAAAGTGCATGAAAAAAATTGTTTGCTTCTTTTTTTCGAAATACACTCATAGACAAAATTAGCGGAACGTCTAAAAAAAGCCTGAAAAATATGCTTATTTTATATAAATATATATATATTTTTTAATCATTTGTTTTTAAGTGATTTTGATAATTTTGACATTAATTAAAAATTGCAAAATTTTAAAATAATCTAAAATTAAAAAATATGTCTTATCTGAAATTTCATGTTTGACTGCAATAAATCTATCGTCCCTAGTGGATTTAGTCCTTTTTCTACCTTTCTATATTGCCCAATGTTGGGATATCATTGAACAACACGATGTAAAGTAGATTTCGATACACCAAGCATTTCAGTCACTTCTTAGTATGTACTATAGCTGTTTTCAATTAACGTAACAGCCTTAGACCATGAAATATATAGACACCCCATGGTGCCGATTTGGTGAGGCCAACATCTCCTAGAGAACTTAACGTCATCTGTAGGTAGGAATACCCAGAAATAGAATGGCCACTATAGGAATTATATTATACATTGAGATAAATTTATAGCAGTTTAGATTATTTATTTTGGATTCCAATAATCGCAAATTAATATTAAATTAATATTACCAAAATATTTATGCGAGAACGTGACGTCATCTGTAGGCGATGTTGGCCTCACTTCACTCTTGTGTGGAGAGTAGCAGAGGGCGTGTCTATATATTTCATGGTCTAAGATAACAACTATGGAGACATCAACTTCGCTCAGGTCAGTCATTTTGCATTTAATGACGAGCCAATTTTAATAATAAATCAACTTTGTTCAATTAATGTTTAAAAAAACATGTAATTCTAAGCGAATAAGCAATGTGATATGGTACAATGTATTTAATAAAGATAAATTCTATACAATTTAAATAAAATGTGGAATTTGAGGAAAAATGAATATTTATGTGAGTTATTAAATAAAACTAAGTTTAAAAAAATTAAAATAAAGGAACTAAAAGATAAGAGTGGCTTTAAATCGAATTATAGCTTTTTTTTTGTTGTTCCACTAATTTGTCCATATGATCTCAAATTATTTTGGCAAAAAAAAAATGAGCGAAACCAGGCGTTTTGGTTTACAAGAAAGACTTATAGAGATATTTTACGAGAGGGTCGTTCCAGGTCAAATCAACACTATTTTCAAACAAAATTTACCTCACCATCTCAGATTTCAATGAAATTTGGAACAGGTATACTATTCATATAGACTTGGAAAAATAGCAAATGTCATCGAGATATTTCAACTCAGTTCTGAATTACATATATCTAAATTTTCAAAAATTTGTCAAAAAACCGCGATTTTTTTTTTAATGCTCTAATTGAGCCAGTGAGGTGCCATATTAAAGCACCATTTTTCATGCCCTTTCCTGTGATATACAACATACTATAGGCCAGAGGTTCCCAAATTGTGCGCAGCGGCGTCCCAGGGAGCCGCGACCTTTTCGCAGATAATTAATTGAAGCAATGGCCTAATTTTTTCAAAAAGTACATTATTTTAAAATTAATTGCATGTAATGTTAATAGTTAGTATTGTTGTAAATCACCTGGAAAAATATAAATTTTGATGCTAATGGGGTCAAAATGGAGGGGCGGCTCTCTTAAAAAAAATTAAATTATAAAATTTTCAAACTAAGAAACCAAGTTAGCTGAAATTTACTTTGAAAGGTATAATAAAAAAAGAGTAATTATTTATCTAGAAGACCAAAATATTAAATATAAGAGGGGTAATTAATTAAATAATTTTCTAAAATGTAGAATTAACATAAGAAATTATTGATTACATTATTTAACTTTCGCGGTTCAAATTAATTTAATAAGAGGGGTAAAGTTGTGTGGATGGCCAAAGAGAAAAAGCATCAAAATTTAATTTTACTTCATGTTAAACAAAATTAATCTATTTAATTTTATTGTAGAAAAGGGTGAAACGATATTTTTTAAAAAGTGAGGAAAAGGAATAGATAACAAATCCTTCAAGAACACTGAAGAATTTGTTTTCTAGCCCAAAAGATGACTAAATAAATATTTGAAAGTTTGAATAAGAAACAGGTGATATATCAGAACAAAATACTTTTGATTTTAAATCACTTAAAATATATTATATTAAAAATAAAAAAAAATATTAACCTTAAGCCATTCTTTATCGGTAAGGCTGTCTGTGTAATCAACCTCTTTTCTTTGTCTTGATCCTCGTCCATAATATCGTTCTTCTTCATCTTCTGTCCATTTCTCGACCTTAAATTATGAAATTACATTTTTTATTTTATACTCGAATACAGTGATGTAAAGTATGTACAAAACACAGACAATTTTTAACAATATAAAAATTCACAATATATATACACATATATATACAAGTTTTAGTTGAAATAATAAAATATATTATAGTTTAACAATTTAGTTACATTAATACTATTTACTATCACAGTAAATATACATAGCTTTTTTTTAAAGAGGCAAATAATCTTTTAAAATTTCAAATATTTCAAAATCACCTAATATATTGAGATACCTAATTGAATATGGCAGTAGATTCTACACATTATTCATATAGTATTATTATATATTTTGTTAGTTTGTGGCTGTGATAAAACTGTACTAGATGAAGAAGGAGGCATCAGCCAAAGATGGAATCACTGGGTTCAATAAAACACCTTTAATAAGACGTTTCGGCCTGAATTTTATTTGGCCATCTTCAGTCAATTAGGCTAAAAAATTTTTTTACAAATGGATGTTAATTGATATATTTTTTTATACAAAATAATAAGTTGACCAAGTTGGTTGTTTAGACTTACAGTTATACACAAAATGTGGTACACATATGTGATCGAACCAAGCCTTGTCAAAAATTAAAAATTTTTTAGCTTCATGTGAATTTCATGTTAATTTATAACGTGCCTGGACCCAAAAGTTTCAGAATGAAAGTAATGAGTTTACATAAATTTTTTTCTATATATTACATTATAATTAAATATTTGACCCTTATGAGAGGTCATCATATATCTCATTATTTACAAACAAAAATCCAAATTAGAATCTAATTACTTTCAAATCATATGCATTTTTTCATTCAATCAAATTATACAATTCTTATCAAAAAATCCCAAAAAAGGTTTTTATATATTAAGATCAAGAGAACAACTGTTGGCTCATATCACACAGGATAGATGTGTAAATATTGGATAGAAACATACAATCTCTTTTAAAATTGATAGCCTTTTCACCTGCTATTTTTATATATAGCATTTCGGCTTTATTGAACCCAGTGATTCCATCCTTGGCCGACACCTCCTCCCTCATCTAGTACAGTATTATTATATAAACCAGTGATCTTCAACCCGGCACCGGTCCGTAGAAATTTCATGCCGGTCCACGAAAAATAGCGGCCGAATCGTGTGTATGTGTGTCTACGAATGACGCGGTGAAGATTATTATTAATGAAATTCGTAGTCGAGCTATGAACTCAAGACTCTTCGCGACACTATGTGAGAGCATGAACTCACCCCACCAACATCTTCTTCTCCATACAGAAGTGAGGTTAAATTAGGTTGGAGTTGGTGGTGTTTCACAAGGAGAAAAATTAAAATACAAAGATTTTTTTTTAGTTTACTCTATATATTTCGAGCTCTTAACTCATCGTCAGGAGAACATTGACTAAAGATAACATGATATTTTGAACAGAATTTATTTTAATTTTAATATGATGGACAGTTATTTATGAAATCAATGATATTTAATTTGAATTGGAGTGCGATGAGAGGGTATGGTGGGTTTATTTTTAATTTTTATTTATTTTTTTAAATAGAAAATAAGAGATTAAATTTTCGCTATGCACTCTCATTGCATTCCATAATTTATTGTCTTTCTTTATAACACATACATAATTTTCGGCAACTTCCAAGTAAACATCTTTTCTTTATCCCAGCCCTTTGACCCTACTGTCCCTCTGTTCTTTCGGCTTTCTAAAGCCATTCCATCCTTCTGATAATTCTTTCATATTTACACTAAGTCATAAATAACTGTCCATCATATTAAAATTAAAATAAATTCTGTTCAAAATATCATGTTATCTTTAGTCAATGTTCTCCTGACGAGTTAAGAGCTCGAAATATATAGAGTAAACTAAAAAAAAAATCTTTGTATTTTAATTTTTCTCCTTGTGAAACACCACCAACTCCAACCTAATTTAATTTTAACAATGTTTCACTATAAACCAACACCGCGTTCCCTAAATTTTACAGAATTGAGGTGTTAATCGAGAGGAAGGGTTTTTTTCGAGACTTTTTAAACTGAGAGAAAAAGTAAAGTGGTTTTTGCGAGAGCGAAAATCTGAACTGGAGCCTTTGTTGAATGAAGAATGGATGGAAATTCTTGCTTATGTGGCGGACATATTCAGTCTGCTCAATGAAGTTAATGTTTCTCTGCTGTGTTCAAATACAAATATTTTTACTTTAAGAAATAAAATGGATGCATTCAAAAAAGAAGCTAGTTCTTTGGAATAGTCGCTTACAAGAGGAAGATGTAGAAATGTTTCCTCTTTTGGATGGATTTTTGATGTCAACAAGAGCGTCTTATTCAACATAATAAAGTAGCATTTAAGGTAGTTGTTTCGCGACAATACTAGCAAAAGTTAATGCTAGAGTATATAGAACAGACAATAAGGATTCATAATTCATAAGCCCAACACTTTATGCTGTTTATGTACCGATTCTAGCCAATCCAGTGCTCGTTTGCCAAATCTAGCACCATTTTTAGAGATTGAATATTTTTATATGAAAATGACAGATAAAATATATTTTAAATTTCTATAAAAATCGTTTTATTTTTTAACAAATGTAATCAACGCCTACGTTACACCTTATGAAAATTATAATTTTGAAAAAATCTACCGCATGCTTGCTTTATACATCTTTCGCTGGTTAAATAAATGCGCTGTTGCCAAATTGTTTTTAGTGTAAATTTTTTTTATACATTTTTCATTATTTATTCATTATTATCTCAGAAACTGTGTTGTAACTATGAATCAAAATTGTCTTAAAATATGTATTGGTTATTGTTTAATGTAGGTTTAGTTTTTTATAAAAATGGTAAGAAGGGTTTCTTAATTATAATTAAATATGTATGTAAATTTTCCGATATATCGTATAGTGCAATGCGAGGGGTGAACCGGGACCTAACATCGTGTACACCTACTTCCACTTTCATTTCCAAGTACAAGACAATAGAATACAATAGATTATCTAATGAATTCCAAAGTAATTCCAAAGACGGTGTACACCTAATTCCAATCGCGGTTCACCCCTAAGTGCAATGTATAAGAGTCTGAAAAACTCTATTTTTGAAATTTAATATCTCCGGAACTATATTGTCCATAAATTTAATTTTGCCACCAATCGATGCAGAAGTATTTAAATAACAATCTTTCTAAATTTCAAAAAAATCCTAAGAAAACCCATTTGGCGGAACAACTACCTTAAGAGCATTATCTAAAAATTTTAATAATTATTTCCCTGAAAATGAAGATCCTCGTAAAGGTAATTTCTGGATTAAAACCCATTCTTGGAAGATATAAAGTCGTGTTCACTTAATTCTCGTGAAAAAGAAAAGCTAATCGAGTTGTTTTCTGATATCGCTCTGGTGTCCAGACATAAAATTGTCTAAATTTTGGATTTTGCTAGAAAAGTAGTGGTATTTTATTTGTCTTAGCTTTCAGCCGGTCCGCGAAATATTTATCCTATTTTCACCGGTCCGCAGGTGCAAAAAGGTTGAAGACCACTGGTCTAAACAGTGGCGGATATTTTAAAGGTGACTAAAATAAAGAAGGCGCTTGAACCTAAAACATTTTTTCCCGAGCGCTGGAAAGGCGAAATTAATTAATTTTCTCGTCAACTGTGAGATTGAATTTTATTATTTTCTCTCTCTCTGTTACAATGTGGAAAATAACTTATATATAGAAAAATTAGATTAACTCAAGAATTAATTCAATAAGATTTAGTAATTTTATATGCATTATATGACAGAAGGTCACATTTATTTATTATATTTAACTGAAAATAAAAACATTATTATGTCATTTATTTTGAACATCTAAAGATAAAAGTGTATTTAAGTATTATGACTTTTAATTTCTCAAGCTTTCGATTCTCGGTACCGGCATATCAGTACGGGCCTAGGGTGCCATCCCGATCAAATCCGCCACTGTGTCAAAATGTTTTACACGCTTTATATTAGCTTCACCTGTATGTATGTATGTATGTATGTACATGGTGACAAAAAAAATCCGGTTAAAGTTTGATATGTCGTAACACGAATGTTTATACCGGATCCAATTAATTTGTTTTATCGGATTCTCCACACTTTTTTTCCTAGAGTATGTATTTTTCGATTTAATTTTGATTAATTTATTGTGTTTTGGAGAATGACAAACAAACGTGATGCAATTGTGGAGCTTTTTCGTGAAGGGAGACGTCAGTGTGAGATGAGGTTTTGGAAAAAGTGGAGCCGTGGGCATAGCAGCACTTTTGAGATCAGCATTAGACGTTCCAACAGGACTCCGCGCCGGCTCACAAAGCGAAAACCACTGATGAGTGGTGCAAGGCCCATTTCCAGGCTTGATCACATCAGTGGAGTGGCCGCCGTACTCGCCTGATCTCAACCCGATGGACTACAGCTTGTGATCCATTTTGAAGGACATGTTTGTTTGTGCTAAGCCCACAAAAGATTGAAGGCTCTGGAGAACTCGCTGCGCCGGGAGTGGGACTGATTGTCACCAGAAAAGATGCGGTCCATAGTCGAAAATTTCGAAAGGGCTCTGTATCGCCCCAAAAGGAGGCCACTTCGAAATCGGCTGAATTATTATTACTAAAGGTCCATGTAATTAGTATTATTAATTGTTAATTTATTAAATTTCTTTTATATAATAAAATTATAATACAAAAGGTTTAACCGGGTTTTTTATTGTCAGCCTGTATGTATGTATATATGTATGTATTTATCTATGTATCAATGTGACTCTGCTCTGTTAAATTCCGCAAACATTTCTCTATGAAAGTAATTTAGACTAAAAAAGAAAAAAATAAATTATATTTTTAAAAAACTAAAAAACAGGCTTCTAAAAAGTACAAAATAATGTGATAATCAAAAAGCGTGGGGCACTTTGTCGAAATTAATTAAAGTACATGTTTCTGCGCCCCACACTTTTTGATTATCACATTATTTTGTACTTTTTAGAAGGGTGTTTTTTAGTTTTTTAAAATATAATTTATTAATATCTATGTATGTATTATTGTGACTTTTATTCTGTTAAATTCCGAAAACATTTCTCTATAAAAATAATTGTTTACTTATTTAAATTATTAGAGAGTACAGTATTAATTTTCTTTATAGATTTTTTTTTCTTTTTTTTCCTTTTTACTTTTTTTATTTTATTTTTTTTTTTTTTTTTTTATAATTTCTTGATGCACATTTTGTTTTTGATCGTTCTCTCTTGATGATTCTTGGTAGCATCGAAGACACTCAAAAAGGAAAAGCATTCTTTCACTCAGAATAATAAATCTCATCACCATAGCACAGGCAGAAAATGAAACATCTCGTTGAGACAGGTAGAGTCTAAAATCTTCAGCAAGTCAGCCAGACTGGTTCGTACTTCTGATTTGCCGGTACATTGGACAGTAGAAGAAAATATGGCTTTCCTTTTCTATCAAATTTGTTAAGGTTAATTTAGTAATTCCAAGGTGAGTTCTATCCACACTGCATCTATAATCTGGCTCATGAATAAAGTTTTAGTATATAAATATTGGCATTTCAATAGATAATGTTTTGCTTTATTAATTTAAGGAGGTTCGAGATAGCTTATCTATCTGTGGATCTAACTAAAAATCTATAGGTCCCGAACCTCCATAAGAACTAAACGAAAAAATAATTCCTTGAGAGCAGAACTACTAGGTGTACAAGTATGAAATGGGGATTTGAGAAAGAGATGACTTACCAATTCAGTGTGTAGCATAAAGATTTGACATAGATGGCCCAGCATAAAGATTTGACATAGATGGCCCAGCATAAAGATTTGACATAGATGGCCCAGCATAAAGATTTGACATAGATGGCCCTTTCTTTGTTCCTCCATCAACAAGTGTCAAAGGAGTATAAGTGATAAATTGAAAAAGTGTTTGAATAGTATTTTTTGCTGTGTTCAATATGTCGAAATTTTTGCCAAATAAGAGCATTCGCCGACAGCATTAATTTTTTGTTTTCCGAGAAGCCAAAATAAAACTAGATGAGAATCAATCACTATTTTTGATTTTAACTCGATTCCTCCATGTCTTCAGCAATGGTAACGGATAAAAATAATAAAAAAATAAGAAAACAACGCAGTTGCTATGGTTACTTATAAAATTTCCTCCCAAATTTTTAGCATTTCACAGCGAGAAGCCTATCCATTCTTACTTAAGTTAGGTTGAATGAGCTATATTAAAACGATCAAATGAATAAATTTTAAGGAATTTAAAATAAAAAATTTAAAAAAGTACTATATTACTCTAGTGTAAAGTACTTTAAAATATAATTTTACTAAAAATTTTATTTAACCTTTTGTGTGGTCCACAAGGTACTTAATTAGGATATTAAATTTCATCAAAATTGGTCAAGTCATTTTCAAGATATTTAGAAAAAACTAAAAAAGTACTGAAATAAAGTACTAATGTTTGTGGACCGATATGTACCAAAAACTAATCAGCGCTTCATTTTGTTAAAATACTGGTAGGTTTTCAATTTCAATTCAATCGGTGCAACGGTGTGGAAAAAATCGTGTGCCAAAAAAACGATAACATACATCCATCCATCCATCCGCACGCACTTCCAAAAAAAATGGCACTTTTTGGCCTCTCGACAAGATCCCAGGTAATTTTTGGCAAAACCGTCACGTGCTAAAATTCAATCTAATTGAATACTACAATTTGTGACCTTAATTGAGTCCATGGGTTCCGTATAGAATAAAGTATAGGATAAAGTAAAAAGGTGTAAGACAAGGATGTGTGCTGTCACCCATGATTTCCAACTTATACATAGAAGAAGCGATTAAAGAATTCAAAGACAAAATTGATACAGGTATCGAAATCCAAGTTCAAAAGATCGCTATGTTAAGATTTGCCGATGACATTGCCCTTCTAGGAAGCAATAAAAAAGAATTAGAGGACGCCCTGAATGGAATTAACCAAATCCTAATAGAAGAAATCAAAATGAAAATAAACAAGAATAAAACCAAGGTCCTAGTATGTACAAAAAAAGAACAAACGAGACAGGAATGCATCAAAATTAACCAAGAAAACCTAGAAGGAATTAAGGAATTCCGCTACCTAGGAAGTAAAATAACATGGGATGGGAGGAGCAAAAACGAAATTAAATCAAGAATTGCCCAAGCAAAAATGGGGTTTAATTCAAAACAAAAACTACTATGCTCCTCCTCAATCAGCTTAGGAAACAGGAAGATGCTATTGAAGACATATGTATGGAGCATAGCCATGTACGGGTGTGAAACCTGGACAATTAGAGAAGAGGAGAGAAAGAGATTAGAGGCTTTCGAAATGTGGTGCTACAGAAGAATGATGAATATCAAATGGATGGATAAAATTACAAATGAAGAAGTTCTTGGAAGAATCGGAGAAAGAAGAACCTTGTGGAAGAGTCTGAAGAAGAGAAGAGGTCAGATGATGGGGCACACACTGAGACATGGGGGACTGCTTAGGGATATCTTGGAGGGGGAGGTGGGAAAGAAAAGGGGAAGGCCCAGACTAGAATATTTCAACCAAATAATTGGGGATATGGGATGCCAGACATTTAGAGAGGTCAAACAGCTGGTGGGGGACAGAGTCGAGTGGAGACGGATTGTTGCATCAAACCAGTCTTAGGACTGTATACTCAATGATGATGATGATTTCATTCGAAGAGAACTGCTGCTGAATCATACTGAATGCTTCGAGAAGCTTATGGTGAACATGCTCCATCGCAAGATAGGTGTGAAAGATGGTTTCGGCGTTTCAAAAATTGTGATTTTGGATGTTACAGACGATGAATGGTTCGCAGCAAAAGGGGAAGTTTTTTACTGGGGTGGTATTCACAAATTTCTAGAAAGATGAGGAAAATGTATAACAAGCGATGGAGCATACTTTGAATCAAGCACTTTTTATCATTCTTCCGAATTAACATATTTTTTTAGAAAAAAAAATCCCCATTTCATACTTATACACCTGGTATATCCCTACTTGTTAAATATAGAGAATATTTAAGAAATCATTTTAAATATTTCCATAAAAGGAACATATAGTTTTTTTATACTTATTTTAAATTTAGTTTAAAATTTCTACAATGTTTAACAAAAAAATTACCGGAAGAATAGCTAAGGATCTCAGGATTATTTTAATAACCTATTCAAAATATTAAGATA
Source organism: Forficula auricularia (assembly GCA_024734495.1). Classification (NCBI taxonomy): domain Eukaryota; kingdom Metazoa; phylum Arthropoda; class Insecta; order Dermaptera; family Forficulidae; genus Forficula; species Forficula auricularia. Next base: position 21,335,348 of record JALMQS010000225.1, read on the forward strand.
GAAAACAATTGAATTCTAGAGCAGGAATATATCTAAAAATAGCCCGAGTAAATACTATAGATATAAATAATATAGTTCTGTTCTAGGAAAGGATAATGTTATATGGTTGTAAGAGCTAGTCACTTACTTCATCGTCCTCTTTAACGAGCCAGTTTGGTAGTTCTTGGTCTGACATAAGTCTTGGTTTTTCAGAGGAAATTAGTTCTTGGTCCATCTGTTGAAACATATCGAATTCATTCTTGCTTCTTGCTATCATTTGATTGACTGTCTCATAATCAGGGACTTCATTTTCCTCCTAAATCATCAATAGATAATTAGAACTTTAAACAATAGAATGATATTAGAAAACGCTTACTTCATCATCAGCTTCATCTTGATGCAATATAGTTTTCAGAAATTGTTGACGTTCTGTTCCCGTTGATTTCTGGTCAAACATACCAGCTTGAATAACTTTTTCATCCATATTTAATTTATATCTAGCGGCTGCAAGAATTCTTTCTTCTACCGAATTCACCGTCATTAATCTTAATACTATAACTTCATTTTTTTGTCCAATTCTATGAGCACGATCTTGAGCTTGTAAATCCTAAAAGATAAAAAGAATACATTTAAAACTTGAAAAATATTTATTAAAATCAAGCGAATGGACTAGAATGACAAAAAGATAGCCCAAGGAACAAGGAAAAATAAATTTTATAAAAAAATAAAACAGACTTCAAAAAAATTAAATGCAACAAATAAAATAATAATAACTTAAAAATAAAATAAAATGTACTAAAAGGTATAAAATAATTATCTTATATAGTTACAACTAAACGACGAAATATTAACATGAAATTACTTTTTGAAGTCGGTGCCAAACAAACTATACCTATAAGCGAGCGAACCCGCCAAACGTACTAAGTAAGATCCGCCGAGTGCGATTCATAAAATGTATATGTTTGGCACCGTCTTCAAAAAGTAATTTCATGTTAATATTTCGTCGTTTAGTTGTAATAAAATAAGATAATTATTTTATACCTTTTAGTGTATTTTATTTTATTTTTAAGTTATTATTATTTTATTTGTTGCATTTAATTTTTTTGAAGTCGGTTTTATTTTTTTATAAAAATTATTTTTATTTTTCTCTTTTTAGTGATGTTATTGATAGTGACTTAATATAATACCTTGCATGCATCTCGTAAGAGAAAGCGTCGGGCGAATGAATCAGAAAATGATAATAAAATTCAATTCATAAATAAAGAAATTCTCTTGAAACGTTTGGGGGTTTTAAATGAATGTTTTAAGAATTTTTTTATAAAAGATTTTATTTATTATAATTTCGATTATTTGGTCATAAGAATTGGAGATTTACGTTATTTCGTCATTGATCATATCTTCAGAACTTGACCAAATTAATGTGTTACTACCCGTAAGGTGCCCTCTTTCAAATAAAAAAAGAATCATTAAAATCGGTTCATAAACAAAGAAGTTATGCCTGAACAAACATATCAAAAAAGGTCCAATACCAATGAAAAAAAAACGGGACCAATCGGAAGCTAGACTGAACCCAATGCAAAAAAATCATCAAAATCGATTCACAATTGGCCGAGATATGAGGTAACATAGACACAAAAAAAAAAAAATTCAGTCGAATTGAGAACCTCTTCCTTTTTTGAAGTCGGTTAAAAAAAGGAAATAAATTCTGATGAGATAAAATAACAACAACTAGACACATACATCATAATTAAAGTAATATGCAAGAGTAGTATGTACAAAGTTTCTTTGAAACGGAAGTTTGGACATAAAATAAACGGGAAAAGGACAGACTCTACACTAGAAATAGATTGCTGAAAAAGAAGCCGTGGCTTTTCAAAACTGAAATAAGTCCGAAACGAAATAATAACAGAAAACTTGACCCTCAGATTGAATTCAACCAAATGGACTCTCTCTCCGCCGCTACTAGTGATTTACATCGTTCCTCGAGAAATTCACATATACCAATATATCGGTATTCCTTTAAAGATTCTTTGGACAGATGAAATCTCGATATCATCCCAAAAGATTTGCAGAAAACTAACTTTTTTTAATTTTAATACTTTAACTAATTGGCAACAACACTCACCAATAATACATAAAAATAAATAGAACCTTTGCAGAATATGATTGCTGCCCTGTCCAACATAAACAATAAATATCCAACCCTTGCATTAATGCAATGGATAAATCGACAGACAAAATTGACCCCGCTGAAGTTTTAAGGATTTTTTTCTCTTTAATGGCCTCGGAATAATTTTCATTTTAGCCAGGCTACCATGAATATAACAAATCGTTAATGACTAATTTATCAATAGTCTTTTATAGAACAATCTAGAAATGTTTATTAAAAATCCAGATGGTTTACGAGAAATTCTCCCTTAATCAATGGAAATTATAAATTTTTCATAAAATAGTTGCTTTAAAAAGGAATGATAAAGCAACTATAAACAAATAAATATTTTGATAATAGACAATGATCCATATTGTTGTGTGAGATGAAATTACAGTGGTACCTTGAGATACGAATTTAATTCGTTCTGTGATCATCGTCGTATGTCAAAAAAATCGTATCTCAAAGCAATTTTTCCCATTTAAAATAATGTAATATAGATTAATGCGTTCTAGCGATATGAAACTAACCCAAAACACAGTTAAATTACACTTAATATACACAATTTATATATAGATAAACGTGTAATAATACACATAATGTTTGTTAATTTGTTTATTAATATATTAATAACACACAATGTTTATTAATCATCACTTTAACGTCAGGCCTTTTTGGCCTCACTTTCCTGACTTTCACTGCGTGAGACCTTCATAAGGTAACGATCAAGAGAGGTCCGTTTCTGCCTTCTTTTTAAAATGTTACGAAAGAATGTGAGACACCTATCATCAAATAAGGCACATCGCAAATTCGTATCTCAAATTTTTCGTTGTATGTCGAGGTATAAATTTTAGAATATTTCATGTTGTATCTCAAAACATTCGTATGTTAGGACATTCGTATCTCAAGGTACCACTGTACTTTGAATAAAAATATAAATATTTATGAAAATTTTTTGATAAATATTAGAAAAACAGTCTATATCAGACCTTTTGTTAATTTAATTTTTTAATATTTATCAAAAAAATTTTGAGAAAAATAATTTTTCGTAAAAATTTATATTTTTAATTTTTATTCAAGGTAATTTCATCCCTAAGACAATCTGTATCATTGTCTATTTTCAAAATATATATTTGTTTATAGATGGTTTAACATTTCTTTTTAAAGCAATTATTTTTTGAAAATTCCAAATTTCCATTAATAAAGGGGAAATTTCTCCTGAAACGTTTGGATTTTTAATAAAAGTTTCTAGATTGTTCTATAAAAGATTTTTATTTATATACATTAAACAATTAATAATTTATTTTTGGCAATATATTAGAGAATAAATTAATATTAAAATATAACAAACGGAAATAAAAGTGAAATATTACAATGAATTTATATATATATATACATATTTAAATGAATAATTATGAGATACCAAAAATGGACTAATGTTAAAATAATTAAGTTATCATAGATGAGCTCAGTGGCTGGCTAAACAGAGAGGCCCCACCGACTCTTACCAGAAATAATTACTTTTTAATCTATTGCTTAATTTTTATTTGATAGGATGAACCTAATCATTTATTTATATACGAGCTTTTCGTGCGTGCCTTCGGCACGCCCTCGAAGCTCGGCCCTCCGGGCTGGTGCCCTGGCGGGCAGCGTCTCGGTTCAAAAATTTTATTCCTCTTAAAAAACCACACTCCAAATGTAGTATACCTGTAAACTCCCGAAAATACATAGTCTCTTAAAAGTTTCGCCTCATTTTCGTCCTGGCACAGCTACAGAAATGAGGCTCTAGATATGAATCTGGAAGTATTTTTTTTCTATAATCTACAGCATTGTGATATTTTTTGTGTGGAAATAGATTTATTTAAATAAGTGGGATCGTGTGAGGAGGAGAATTATATTATATCATTTTTTTTTTTTTAAATTTGGGATCGATAATCGATATAAGGCTCCAAATATTTAAAGGAGATCAGGTGTTGTTTGTATGATAGGCTGCTCTAGTATTGCCATGAGAAACTAGGGCATGCGTGTCTTAAGTCGTTCAATTTTGTAAAAATCAAAAAATAAGAATAACAAAATTTAGATTTTTAAAAAATTATAAAAAAGTGACAAATTATTAAAAAATAAACAAATAATATATAAAATATAAATTAAATAAGATGTGATTAATTTCTTCTTCTGAGCGCAAAGAAAAGTGAATTGAATATTTAATTTTTGAGTGGTGAGGGGGGGGGGGGGATAATTATCAATATATTTAATGTTTCTTAATTTAAAATCAATTGGAGTCTTTCATTTCAAAATTCGATTTCAAATTACAATTCTATTTCAAATTTGCCGCAAATATACCGACGGCATCAGCGGTCCCTGTCGGCAGCATTACGTTTGCGTTGCTGATAATTAATCAGGGCTATTATATATATAATATCCTCTTTCGTCCGAAAGAAGATGTGTCAAATTAAATAATAAATCTGAACTAACCTGGTGAGGGTTCCAATCAGAATCGAAGATAATAACAGTATCGGCTGATTGTAAATTAAGTCCTAAACCTCCAGCACGGGTGCTAAGTAAAAATACAAAATAATCAGAATCAGGACTATTAAATTTTCTCAATAATTCGCCTCGATCTTCTGCTCTAGTTGTTCCATCTAATCTCAGATATTGGAAGCCTCTCCAGGTCAAATAATCTTCCATTATAGTCATGAGCTGGGTCATTTGACAAAAGAGAAGCACTCTGTGATTGGTAGATTTCAATTTTGGTAAAATACGATCCAAAAGCTCAAATTTTCCAGATGCACGATATAAATCAGGGCGTGATTCTAGAAAAAATAAAATAAAAGTAAATTAGTAAAATGAATTTTTCATTATATTTTAGATAAATAATATAATAAATACCCAATGACAATACTACTGTGAATGCCCAGATGATCGCAGTATGCTTTTTCAATATGTTGAAACATAAAGGGGTGGTTGCATAACTTTCTCAACTGCATGATCGTGTTCATGAGTGCCTTCGAACCTCCTTTGCCTTGTTTACCTTTTTCAGATCCATCAGTTAAAAGTACTCCTTTACTTTGCATGTGACTGTAGAATTTTAGATTTTAGTTAATAATTAATCAAAAATCATATCTTAACAATAATTCTATATGGGTTGAAATATTTATTACCTGTAGAGAACCCTTTGTAATCCAGACATATCACATTTAATAATGTATTCAACTTTATCGGGTAATTGAGATTCTACTTCTTTTTTTAATCTTCTTAGTAAAAATGGTCTCAAAACTTTGTGTAATCTTCTGATGATAAGAATAGTTTCTTCTTCGTTTAATTCTACCTAAAATTAAATTAAAAAAAAAATGAATTTTTTTCATTAAAATAAATGATGATTTTTGTATAAGATAAAAATTTACTTTTTCTCCAGTTGTTGCAAAAGGAGCATTGAACCATTGTTCAAATGTCGTGACAGATTTAAAAATTGATGGTAACAAGAAATTAAGGAGAGCCCACAGTTCGGGCAATTTATTTTGCAAAGGAGTACCAGTTAGTAGTAATCGATGGGGAGCTATGTAATGGGTATTTAGGACTTGAGTCAATTTGCAATGATGATTTTTCATTCGATGACCCTCATCAATGATCATGAATTTCCAGCGAAGCTAAAAATAAATAAATAAATATATATTTATATAGAATGAAAGAGATAATGTGAGAAAGAGATGAGTTCATGAGTAGAGACACAGGTTGAGACACGGAGGATTGTTTAAGGATATTTTAAAGGGTGATGTAGGAAAGGGAAGAACTACAGTGAGTGGCCAAAATTATTAGGGACAGTACACTTTTTTTATAATTTTCAAGTTTAAATGAATTTTGTGAGCAAATAATTTTTTTTCTTAATAAATTTGTTGCTGGTATCATTATTATTTGCCTTAGAAAACTTATGAGAGTTCATGAAACGGGAGATCGCCAAAGAAATCATCAACACCAAAGGGGCTATTGATAGAAACCCTTATCAGAGTAAATTTTTATAATTTTTCTAATTAATATAACAAAGAATAATTGCTATATCAATGAGAATTGTTTTGACCGCGCTTATTTGAAAAAGATATTTATCACGAGACTACTGCGTATTACGCTATTGAAGTCTGTGGAGTCTTAAGTCTGGATCAAGAGAGAAAAAGATGTGATCCACTTAGCTACAATCCAACGTCATTTCGCGTATAGCCCGCTAGACATTCGGATGGATCACCAAGTGATTTGAAATCTCAGATGTTATATATTTAATCTCCCAGTCCAGAGCGCCTTATCAGCCTTATCAGAGTGTGGAATCACAGTCCCAATCTCCAAAACAACGCAAAATTATGCATAAAAAGAATGTCCCGACGCCTGGAAGCCGTAATCGCAGCAAAGGATGGGCATTACAAAATATTAAGATTTTACTTAATTTTTAATATTATTAATATTAATATTTTTATAAAAAATAAATTGATATCAATAAGTAATTATGTGGTTATATATTCTAAATAAAGTATTTTAATGAACGAAAATAACTTGAGACTCAAAATCATTTATTTTTTCATTAAATTCATTTAATATGAAAGATTTGAATTTGCCGATGGTAATAGATTCAAGTTTTCTTAGAAAATCATAAGATGGTGTCATCTATTAAATCCGATGGAATGGATTATTTTTAATTATATGTCAGATGGGTTGTTTTTCACCCCCTCGGAAATCGAACCCGAGGGGTGAAAAACAGCCCATCTGACATATGATCAAAAATAATCCATTCCATTGGATTTAATAGATGACACCATCTTATGATTTTCTAGAAAATTCATTTAAACTTGAAAATTTATAATGTCCCTAATAATTTGGCCACCCATGGTATATTAAAATATTTTCCCCAGATAATGGAGGATATGAAATGTGAGACTTTTGGAAGTGAAAGAATTGGCATGGAATAGAGAATGGATTTAGATAGTTGTGTCAAACCAGTCTTAAGACGGTATACTCTATAACAGGCCTGGCCAAACAAATAATTGCAATCTTTTTCCGATATTTTTTCCGATATCTGGCTTTACAACGAATTTCATAATTAGTGATTTTTATTGTAAGTGATTAATTTGAATGCAGAGGTACACTGAAATTCTTCAATCAGTGTAGATGTGAAAAAAACAATACTACATACAACGTGATATGAAAAGAAAACGATTCATTAGAGCTTACAACAAAATATATTTGTATGGTAATATAATAACCATAAAATAAAAATACTTTTAATTAAGAAAATTATTAGTTAAGTCACATAAGCCAAACAAAATCCGAATCTTATTTTAAGGTAGTTCTTTCACAAAAGCAAAAAATTCAAGAAGTCTTCTGAAACTTGGAATATAAGTCATTAAAAGCATAATACACATACTATTAAAATTTGAAGACGATTTACCACACCAAACATGAAATAATTGCAATTAAAAAATGACATTTTTAACATAGGGTAGATAGGAAAGGGTGGGAAAATGATCATTATTTTATTTTTTCATTGAAGGACTTTCACCATCTTGATGAAAAACTAATATTTGTTAGAATAATATATTCGGAGTAACTTAAAAAAATAGAAATTATTTACCACGTGAGTTTTTGATAAAAAAACAAAAAAAAACATATTTGGGAGATTATTTTTAGTGGAGGGGATATAAGCAGAATGGTTTGGAAACGATCCGGTAAGTATGTGTGTGTCCATATAGAGATTTCGGAGTGTGAGTAGACGGTCACGTTAAAAAAACATAACCTAAAATTTTAGTTACGTTCATATTTATAGAGTGGTTACGAGACTAAAACTTTTTGTGTGGATTGTCGCGAAAGAACCTCCTTAAAATAACAAACAAATATGTGATATTTGGGGTTTTTTTTTGCTTATTAATTTTTCTAAATTTATTTCACTTAAATTTATTATTATTATTTATTATGTAATTATAGGGAAAGCTATTTTTTTTAATTAATTTCCATTATGATTATAATTGCGATTTCAAAGTACATTCTGAAATATACGATAATTTAAAAAAGACACTATTCGTCATATATGACCGCTAGGCCACATGCGGCAAGCGGGTTGGCCAGCCCTGCTCTATAATGATGATGATATAATTTTTGTATTTTATTACCTTAGCGAGCACCGCTTTATCTTTAATAATATACTCATATGTGGTGAGCAATACATTGAATTTTGTGGCTCTCATTTGGCTTTGAATAGCTACTCTCATAGCTGGCGATCCTTTGTAAGCTACTACGTTAACGGAAGGAGACCACTTTTCAAACTCCAATACCCAATTGGAAAGAGTTCTAAAATATACTTAAATTAATATATAATACTATATATTTTAGATAATTCACTTAATAAATAATATAATTAAAAATAATGTTATCTATTTCAATTGTAACTTACGAGAGAGGCACGATAATGAGAAATGGTCCATTTACTCTTTTCCTTTCCATTAAATATGTGATCAAAGCAATCGTTTGAATAGTTTTGCCTAAGCCCATTTCATCAGCAAGAATGCCATTTAAATTATTATTATATAATGAGACCAACCATTCCAAACCCTGTAAAAGATAAAGCATTAATAATTAAATTTAAAAGCTTAAATTAATTCAATATTAAATCATTTCCAAATTAAACCACATGACTATAATTTATAATTTGAACTAGAAAAGTGTTTCTCTGATCTCTTTCAATTCAGATGAACGGCTTGAATGCTCATTCACAAGGGACTGTTTTTTGGATTGAGTTGAAATTTTAAGAAGAAGACTGAAATTTGATCAAGATTCTTAGGAATTACATGTATATATATGTCATGACAAGCCTTCCTTTCATTCTGATATATTAAAATTAATATCATTTACTCTTTCGCTTTAAATTAAATTAAATATATTTAAAAACAAGCTTTGAATTCAAAAAGAACCACAAAGTAAAAATGAATTTTAAAATACCCAAAAAATTTCTAGTGATTTAACTAATGAAGTCGGTTAAAAATAAAAGACTACTTAATTATTAAATTTTAAGTCAAACTATTTATATTTTTGCAAAGAAATGAGTGTCTATTTGAGAAAGAAAGATCGAATTTATTCTCAAAATCAACTCGCAATATTTAATCAATTTATTAACGAAAATGAATTTAGGTCAAATCAAAGATTTTAATAGATATGTTTATATTGCATTTTATTTTTATTTAAGTGAGTATGGAGATTGTTTGTCTACTCTAGAATTTATTTTCTACTTAAATTATAATGAGTTAGAGTAAAAAAATGTTTCACTATAAACCAACACCGCGTTTCCTAAGTTTTATTTTCTACTGTTTGAGACCTCTGAAAATAAAAGCGTCTTTTTTAAATTTTTTACAATATATTTTATTTTTATACATTTTAGAGAAAACACCTAATGTCTATATATAAAAACTCTTTGAATTATAAATTATCTATAAGCTGTCGTTTCTTGTTAATGTTTACATTATACTTTTCTGTATCTATTCTTGAGATTGACATAAAAATTTCAGGAATATTGTCTCGGTATAAGTCGAAATTCAATCAAAAGATTTGACTAAGCCAAATAGACCAACAGATAGAGGTTCCAAGTAAAAGTAAACAAAAATTAAATACGTGAATAGGTCCCAGGGCAAAGAAAAAATAATTTTTGAAATTTGGATGACGTGATTGATTGAGTGAGAGGGGATTGAATATAGTTTAATAATAGTCAGGCCACGACAGAGACGTGAAAATGAATTAAGGATTAAATAAAAATGAAATTCCATCTTCATATAGAGATTAGGTATTAGTTTGAGCTCAGTGATCAATAGTTTATCTGCTAAGAGTCTCGCTTTTTAAAAGCATGGCGCAGGATAAGCTCAAAGTCTCGGTTTCGAGACTCAGCTGATCCTTTTGCATATAATAAAATTTTCTCTTTATTCTCTAATCGAATTTAAATTATAAATCTTTCACTATTAGTTAATTCAAAATTTTTAATTTTCATAAAACCTGAAAACCATTCAAGTTAGTTTTACAATTTAATTTTCTATATATAAACTTACTCTAATTTGATATTCCTTGAGCTTTCCGTTGACCATAATAGAAGATTGTTCTGTGACTTTTTCCGTAATAGTATGTGCAATACTAAAAATAAATTGAAATGGATTATTCAAAAAATAAAAATTCGAACTTTCTATAGATCCATAGACTGCAGTTTACCTATAATAAGTCTGTTCTTCTGTGAAGTTCTTATATTCATCGTCTTCTACCTTAGCCTTTTGAATAACAACCTTGGCTTGATCTTCCTCTGAAAGACTGAACCCCTGATATTTCTTTTTCTTGTTCATTTCATCATCATCGTAATCATCACTATCGACATAAAAATCGTCATCATCATCAACATCGTCATCTTCTCGAGGAGCAGGCTCCCAACCTGGATGAAGATCAAGCCAAGTTTGGAGGTGGCTTGCTAATGGAGCTTCGTCGCCGCACATTACTTTTCCAGTTGCAGTTTCAATTACTGTTACTCTCACGTCCGAGGTTTGGGAGCTTTCATCATGCAGGGCATCAATGGTTCCATCTTCCATCCTGTTTCGTTTACGTTTCTTCTTCAATTCTTTTTGTTTACGGCGTTGTTCAATCTTATGTTGTTTCACCATTTCAGTTAGATTGCCAATATATTCGTCAGTTTGAGATAATAAGAAAGCCAATCGCTTATCTTTTTTCTGATCAATGAGTTTTCTATAACCTTCTTCATCTTCGGCCATTAATCTTCTCATACGCTCTTTTTCTATACGTTCTTGTTCTTTCTTTTGTTCTCTTTCAGCATTAGCATGGTAATTTAATATTGCTCGATTTACTCTTAGCATCTTAGCTTGATTATTTCTTTGGATTTCTTTTAAATCTTTTCCGTGTTGTAAAACAGCATTAAGGTAATTCCTAAAATTAAGATTTTCAATAATATAAGAGTTCAAATTGCCGATAGAAGTAGGCTTTAAATTTCTAAGAAAAACAAAAGAGGTTGTCTACTACTAGATCGGAGCTGGAAAGGATAATTTAATTATATATCAGCATGGTTGGGGAGGGAATCGAACCAAAGTGTTAAAATTAGCAATTCGGGCGAATTGGCTACCCTGTGAGGGGAACACCTCTGGCATATGTATCGTGCTAAATATGTCAATCAAAGATTGAAATCTTCACTTGGAAAATTGTAGTCTAGTGATAAAAAAGGTTGAATGTTTCGAATTTTGAATTTATTTCAAAATCAAAGGGCGATTCTCGAGGAAGTGATCACAATCCTTATGACCATGGATGCTTTCCTACCGGTCCGGGCAAAGCGTTTGGTCTCAATCTTATGGTTCATGCAAACCGGCTATTAATAATGAGCAGACATGAAATAAATTTTCTTTTCTAATTAAAGCAATTTGAACCGCGAAAGTTAAATAATGTAATCAATAATTTCTTATGTTAATTGTACATTTACAAAATTATTTTATTATTTTTTGAAAAGGAAAAAATGAATTGATTTTTTTGTGAGCATATTTGTATACAAATTTTGAAAATTTGATCGTTTTCTTTACTAGTGTATTTTTCTTAGTAGAATAATATAAATAATTTCTATCTTAAATTGAAAGTTTTTGCCGAGAGTAGCAGAATTTTTATATATTGAAGGAGACAATAAAGAGCGTCTTCTGCTGGAATTATAAACTTTATTTATTTATAACGAGGGTGAGAATGAAGAGGGCAAAGCCCTCGAAACTATAGTCTCGTTATATATAAATAAAATTTATAATTGCAGCAGAAGACACACTCTTTTATTGTCTCCTTCAATAATTTCTATCTTTCACAAAAAGTTATATACGATTTAGTTATCATACATGTTTCAGTTAAATTTAAAAAATTTGAAAATTCCTAGTACTTTTTAAGCAGAAGGTAATGCACTGCTTCTTAATAAAATTTTGGAAAGGCATCCCAGCTTCTCTGATATAATTAAAAATAATCCATTCCATCTCGAGTAAATGACCCCCTTAAAATGAATTATAAAAAAAAAATTCATAATATAGTGTTTAAAAAAAAATATACAGACTTGATGCTTTTGTCGTTTCTTTCGTTCCGCTTCTAATTTCTGTTGTTTTTCTAATTTTTCTGTGGCTCTAGCCTCTCTGAGACCTTGTCTTTTCGTTCTTTTATAAGTTTTTATATGACAAGATGTTTCTAACATTGAGTCTCTTTGTGTACAAGATACAACCTGAAATATATTTTTCAAATTAAAATAACCAATCTATTTTTAGTTTTATTCTAAAATTTATATTTATATTAATTAGAACCTCCGCACGAAGTTGTCTTTGAAAGTTTAATAGGCGAAGTGCTCTTAATTCTATGAGAGCTTTCGTTTTTTTATCCGTAGCCATTACTGTAGGCAAATTATTCAACTCATCAATTCTTTGAGCGATACGAGCAGCAAGCCTGAATCAAAAAAAGTTTCATTTTTAGAATTGAAATAAATTTAATTAAAAGTTGCATTTAATAATTATATTTAAAAAAAATCTAAGCTTCTAGGTAAAAGATATTTATATCATAAAAAGGAAATGGCCGTAATAATTTAATTTTTTTAATTGCATATTAAAAATGTATTTGTTTTCTTTAATTTTTACTAAAAGCTCTGGTGATCAGGTGGGGATTTTGAAAAAAAAAATTGAAATGAAGGAGGGATTGTTAAATGAAAAATACTTTATAAAGAATTTTAATTTATTTTTTAATTTAAGGACGTTCCCTAATATAGCTCAGATGCAGTTCGCTCTTTCCCCTACTCTCACATGCGCAGAAAGGCAAATATATTTTCACTGCGACGTTTCTCAGATCTGGGAACATTGAATTCTTACCGACGCTTAAAGACAAAGAATAAAAAAAAAACACTTCATGAAACAGCTCAATGCGAAATCCAGATGGGAACAGTATAGTTAGGTTGAGAGAATTAGCTAAAAATCTCAAATGCACAAGCTGCAGAAGTTTTTTAGATATGGAAAAATTGAGTGATTTTAGTGCGACGTTGCCAAGTCGCCATCTCTCACTTGCCATGCCATGAGAGAAAAAAGAAAACTATCAAAAATACCTAACTTTTAACATTTTTCATACAAAACGAATACCGGTTGATACAATTATTTTAGCAGAAAAATATTTGTTATATCTTCAGTTAATGATTTTCAGTTTTTCAAAATAATTTCAAGAAAATTACGATTGGCATTTAATGAAACAGTCGCTTTAACATCAATCGGGATAGGGTTCGCGTATTAAATATGCAAATTTCAACGGCCAATATTTACAAATTTAGTGCCGTAAGGACTATTAAAAAAATTTCTACGTATAAAGAACACATATAAATATGTGTATTCTAAGTTTTAAAAGGATTGCAAGAAAATCGATTTATTAGGGAACGTCCTTAACAGTGAATGGCATAACTAGAATAAAAAAAAACTTCAAAAGCAAAACATTTATTTTATTTAAATATATTTCTATCAAGGCCCAAGGTTTAATTTTTCTTAATAAAAGTATGCAAAGAAATATATTAATATAATAAATAAATAATAAATAATTTGAAATATAATTATGTCAAATACTCTTATTTGTCGTTAAATAGATTTCAAATTTGAGATATATCATGACATATAAATAATATTATTAATAAATAGATAAATTCAATACTTTTTTTTGTAATTTATACCTATTTTCTCTTTCTTGTAAAATGATCAAAGGATCCAGTCCTGCTGGTTTACTGATAGGAGTAACTCTATTTTGTTTCTGTACTACTGGAGTTCCTTGTCCGTTTGATGAGTTAGAAGTGGAGGGCATTGAAGAACAAACAAGCATTGGGTTATTATTCCCTCCAGGTTGATTTGTCGTTGTATGTATTTTATTTGGAGGTAAATTTGTGTTTGGGGGTAATAATGGTTTTTCTGAAGTGATTAAAGCTGCAAATAATATTATGAATTTTTTTTTTATTTCAATTTACTTAAAAAAGATGAAAAAAGAAAGAAAAAAAAAGCTGGTTCAGTTTTATCTAAATCAGAAATTTTTCCTTGAACACCCAACGCTAATTGACTGGTCAAAGGTTGATTTCTTGCAAGAAGACGATAAGCCAGTATTTGTAAGCGTAGTTGATTAACTTGGTTAGAAGTCATTGTGGTACTGTAATTATTTATCTCGCTTGATAAATGAATATCCGATTGATCGTGAACAGAATTCTAAAAATATAAAAAAATTTAAATATTGATTATATTAATTATTTGTTAAGTGGAGGATCACAAAATTGTTTCAAAGGGTTGCTGAAATTGTATTATTTTTCGGAAATATTTCTAGGATTGACGTATTTCAAAATGTTGTTTAAAATCGAGGATAATAATTTTACTTATTTCTTTGGGTTAAAAATAATATACGATAATAAGATATTCCCCCCAATTAAAATCTATTGATTTGACCCTAGGCTATTTTAGAATATTATTTTTTATTAATTCGAAAATTTGAGTGTTTTTTAATTTTTATTTTATTATAGAGAAAACTAATATTTACTATCAGTTTTTCTATAACTCCTTTTTCTCGACTCCTGACGATGTATGATTTTTTTTTATGCAATTGAATACAAGAAGTGGAGCACCAGGAAGATACGGCCCCTATGAATATCGAAAGACATTACCAAAAAGGAGGAATATATCAAGAGAAAGAGTGGACGGCGTAGGTGTTTGTGCACCTGGGTTTTGAAGGTTGTAAGTATCGGGAAAGACGGAGGCCGGTAGAGAGTTCTAGTTCCTCTAAGTCATGGTGACAAACGTACTGGCGAATTAAGTGGTCCGGCACTTTTCCAATTTAACCGCGAAAGGGTGTTGGGAATTGGCAAAACGCGTAATACGCGCAAAACATGTTTTGGGAGGAATTACTCATTAGAGAACATGCCGTGATGGTATCTATAAAATAGGGAAAGCGCGGAAACACTTCTTCGATGAGCTAGCGGGTCGAGAGAGTCGGTGAGGTTCGAATAGTCAATTAGCCAGACAGCTCGTTTCTGAATTGCATACAGGGTGGCAAGAGAATGATTGGAGGTTCCTCTCCACAGATGAGAGCCGTTTTCGAGAAAGGGGGGATTTGGGCTTTGTAGAGTGTGAGAAGCTGCAGAGGCGTGAAAAATCGCCTGAATCTGAATAAGAAGCCAATTTTCCTTGCTGGTGATTTTGCCACAGAGGAAATGTGTTCATTCTAAGACAGGTCAGATGCGATTGAGAAGCCCAATATAGACAGCCTGTCACACATCTTCTAAGTATTTAAATCAAATATGATGTCAGGAAAATTTTATTGACCTTCTCTTTTTTCGTATTAATTTAAATTATTTTTTTGTGTTAATTATTTATTAATATTACTAATAAAATTAGAAAAAATAAAATTATTTTATATTAAAAAAATAATATGAATAGCCAGTTTCTTCTTGTACTGGCAAAGTCTGTTTAGTCCTCCCCAATTAAGTATAGTCTCGGAAGCTACATCATGAAAAGATCTTGAGAGAAATCAACTTTATTTAGTAAATAAAGAAAGCAAATGGTAGAAATAAAAAGATTTTCACAAATATTAAAATAGCTATCTATTAATTATTTCTATTACCTGATTTTTTAATAATAATGCTTGAAGTTTCTGTGTATAAACCATTTTGAGGCCTATAATTTGTTTGTATCGGGGATCATCTTGCATATTTTTTTGTTCCATTTGGTTTAAAGATATATCGAATTTGCTTAATAATGATTGATATTTCATTTGTTTCTAGAATAAATTATATGTTTAAATAAAATAGTCATCAAATAAAATAGAAATGATTTCAAATACCTGATGTATTTCATCTTGTAACGAAACATTCATTAAATCTATACTACTACTATTTCCATGGAGAAGAGATTCCATTGGATTAATCATTGAATCAGTTGAAACAGGATCCATTTTTTGTAAACTAAAAGATTAAAGAGAAAAAAATTTGTTAATTGTTAATAGATAACAAAGATTTAAAAAATAAAAGAAAGAAATTAGGAAAGTTTTAAGTCACACTATTTTATTTTACCTTGTTAGCAACAATGTAAGCTAACGTTTATTAAAAAGAATTTATAGAATTAGCATTAAATTAATACCTTTTTCTACTCTCAATCTCAATTAAGATAGATACAATTTCAACAGGGTCGCCAACAACATTTTTTTTCCTCCTAAGAGTGATGCCAAAACCGCCCTCTACTAAAAAGGTCAAAATTTAGAAAAAACCCTAAACTGACATTTTGTAAAATGTAGGGTATTTCGGAAATGTAGTTTTTTTTGTTTGGTTTAACATATAGATATTGACCATAAATTTGAATATTTATAGAGTAAAATTTTGGAAAAATGCATGGAAAGCCCTTTTTACCCCTAAAAAACTCTAAACATTTAAAAAACCCTAAACATTATTTCCCCCCCCCCCCAAAAAAAAAAAACCTGTGCAACTTCTTCAATTTTTATATATTGAAGGAGACAATAAAAGAGTGTGTCTTCTGCTGGAATTATAAATTTTATTTATAACGAAACTATAGTTTCGAGGGCTTTGCCTCTCTTCATCAGTCCATTACAATTGATTCACAGGAATTAATGTATGAATTAATATATATATAGTAGTAGACATAGTCTCGTTATAAATAATATTTATAATTCCAGCAGAAGACACACTCTTTTATTGTCTCCTTCAATGTATTATTGTCTATTTTAAAACTATCTATTTGTTTATAATCAAAATTGATAAAGAAAGAATTTCTCACGAAAAGTATGGACTTCAAATAAACGTTTTCAGATTGTTTTTTATAAAAGATTTGTATTTATTTATACATATTTATATTCGTTATGTATATACGTATGTTTATTTGCAAGAAACAGAGGACTACCTCATTGATTTCTCTTCATGAACACCAATTTAGTCTGGCCGTCCCTCGGAGCACCGCAATGAAGCAGATAAATAATTAGAAACTAATTGAATAAAATCATCAATTATTAAATTTTACAAGTGATAATGAATAGAAACATTGCGTTGTTTCGGGGTTGGGCTAGAAGTATGCGTTCTCTGTAAATTAATCAAAACATATAATAACCAAAGACCTTTTCTTTTGAGCATCAAACATGGTCGATTTTTCGAGCTATCCTTTTTTTCCAAGTAGTTCATAAGAGTTTAAGGTTTGCCAAACCCCGACCTAGATTGCCTTTCATGTAAAAGTGAGATTAATTGTAGAATGATACAAGTTAACAATTACTTTTAATACGTCATATTGGTTCTTTTATCAGATTTCTAAAAAAATAAAAATAAAAAAATGGAATTAAATATGTTGTTAATATTTGTTACACAGTAAATTAATAAGAATTTAAATTAATCTTTAATTTAATTGACAAAATTATAAACAAAATGCATATCAAAATAAAAGTATCATGTGAAATAACTGAAAATAAAACTATTAATTAAAAAAATTAAGTGTATACATATATGTATATTAAATAAATTTATATTCTGGTTATAATAAAAATTTATAATGTAAGATTTTAAATAAAATATACATGATTTTAAATGTTGAATACTTACATCAAAAAATGAAATGACGGTTAGATTATAAAAAATAATAGAATTCTTATAATTTCATTGAAAAAAAGAAATATTTAAAAAATAATTATTAAATATGAATTATTTTTTTAATTAAAATAAATAATTAATAATAAAGATATTAAAATTATTTGATTTAGATATAGTTAGTTTGATGTTTTGTTGGCCCCAAACTAGTAAGTGGTTTGGCCACGGTGGCGCTGCTGCTGCTGTCTCACATTCAACATTAGCGCTTCTCTTGAACCACTATTAATTTATTTATTTTAATTAAATACTTAGTTCTATTTCTTTAATAGATGAGTAAATTAAATTGTATGCTTTTTTTATTTTAATATTTAAATTCAAAAGACTTTATCTCCGTCTCCTCTCTTAATTTCCCTTTAAATCTTACGCTCACGTCTTCAAAGTCTTGGCATGAGTTAATAATTTTGATTTAATTTATTAATAATAATTAATTTAAGCAATTTGAACTTGAAGAATTCCTACGAATTCAGTGTTAGGAATTATCATTTGTATTCGATTATTTAAACTAATCTCCCTAGTTAATAAATCGTTTTCTTATAAGTTCAAATAATTGTTTCTTTTTCTTTGTGTATTGTCATGTTTTTGTTATATATTATGTATATAATGTTGCAATATATGTCTGAAACCTTGAGAACGTCTTTAAATTTCATCCAATACATTTTATCGCATAGCAAACTTGTGTATATAGTTTGGGCTTAAGACTTTTGTCCCTCTAGATTATGAAAATTACGCACTGTGCGCCGCTCCGAGAATTCTATCCTCGGCGAGCACAAAGGCAACAGAAAAATTATTATTATATCTTCTAAAATAATTAAAATATCAGATTTGTTTTTTATTTGACCTTCATAAGGATAAAATGATTTAATTTTAAGAATTTTTCCAGAATTTTAATTAAAATACTTGATTGAAAATGAGCTGGTACATATATAAATCTAATAAAAAATACCATCTTTCTTCCCAAAATAATTGAGATATCAAATTTGTTCCTATTTGTCATTAATAAGGAGGGAATGAATAAATTAGTGAAAATATTTCATAATAAAGTAGAGTCCAGAAAACTCGGCACTCGATAACCCCCGGCAGTCCGGATAACCCGACCAAACCCTGGCAGTGCGAAAAAACCAACCATTTTTATGTAGTAAGGGCTCTATGCCTTCATAAAATACGTACTTTTCCTTTGTTTAAGGGTATTTAGATACTTTATTCTCAAGCAAACAACACATACAAGTACAGTACTGTATTTTCTGAGGAAACACTCGTACTTATTCTTTTTTTACCCCATTCCCGATAACCCGTCATTTTCACAAACTCGGTCACCCTTCGGTCAATATTAGGCCGAATTTTCGGGACTCTATTGTATTAAGTTAAGCCGTTTCTAAACATCGGCGGGTATAAACAAATCTAAACAAGTGGAAAGTACACGAGATGAGATACAACATAAAACGATAAAAAATTTATTTGTCAATAAATGGATATTTTATGAAAAAATTGACAGAAATTGAACAACATTTTATCAAGAAAAAGTTACAACATTTGATGACAGAATAAAAAAATAAATGCAGCAAACAATATAGTTTTCCCTTACCTATTTAAAAAGGTAAGATGTGATTAAAATTGTTAATAAAATAAAAAAGACAGTTTTCTCTAAACTCTAAACAAATTCTTTCTTCTCTTTAAGGTGAAATGGCAGAATAATTATTATATATTATGCCAATAATATATCACATATATAAGTATATGATACAACACGAATCAAAAGGCAGGGCAGAAGATTTTCAATTTGTACAAGAAAAATGAAGAAGTCACACGTCTCCTAAAACAATCCCCCCCCCCCCCCAAAAAAAAAGACCTATTGACAGGGTTTAATTAATGGAAAGGATTTCCTCTCCATTTAGGGTCAAGCCAAATGCCCAGAATGCAAGTTTGACAGTTTGTTTATGTTGGGGGCGATTTCTTCTGACATTAGATTGACATTTGGTTTAATTTTTAATTAAAATTATTTTTTGTTTAACTTAATATTGTTAAAAAGAAGTATGGATCCCTGTCATAGAAATAAACGTTCTATATCTATATTTAAAACATGACAATCTGTCATTTATTTATTTTCTTTAGCAAACACAATTTTGCCAATATTTTCAATTTTACCATTTGTTCTTCTACCAAAAATTCTCAATGTTTTTCCAGTTTCAATTTGTGGAACTTTCTTTGATTATATAATTACTAATTAAATATGAAAATATCTAACCCTATGACAATAAAAAACAAATGTATTTTGAAAACTAGAAAACTTTTACTTTAATTATAATAAACTAGTTTTATAAGTTAAGGTTGAATAGTATGTTAAATGAAAATCAAGCTAACATATTAGATTAAGGTACTTTGATCTTTATAATAACTTTATAATAAATTTTCTGATTTCACTTCTTGACTTTGTTTATTATGGCTTAAAATTAACAGAAATAAGACCTTCAATTGTAAAAAATTTCTGGCTGTTGTACAAATAGACATAGAGGTATTCTGGAAGGATGGCTCGGGGTCTCTTTTGACCCTTCTCAATACTTTGTTATTACTTGAGTTTCTTAAGCTCTATATTTATTTAGTTTTTTTTAATTATGAGTATTAGGATGACTATACTCTTGCAATAAAATCGAACCAGCGCTTTCGGCAACTCTTTTATCCCTATGACCTTCCAGCAGGGCCAGCCCTACCATATGGCGAACGGAGCGACTGCCTCAGGCGCCAAGTCCCAGAGGCGCCTCTGTGGTAAAGAAAATTAAAGAATTTTTTTTGTTTTTCGATATTTTGATTGCGTGAGTGTGGGCCTAGTATATGTGAATGACCTTAAAACCGCGAAGGTCCAAAGCTTTACTAGAGTCGCCAAAAAGATCCAACTGGTATATAGTATATTAGGGGCGATAGAGGCGGCGCCATTTGGGTCTCGCTCCATCCTAAAACTTGCCTCTGGCCGGTACTGACCTCCAGAAACTGGAACTCTCTTCCAGCCACCGTCTTCCCCGCTACCTATAACATTCTGCTATTTAAGACCCGCATCCACAGATTCCTTCGACTCTTACCCAGCCCATAAAGTCCCCTTTTCTTCTTCTTTTCACGATGAGGGGCTAACCCAAGCATTTAGGGATGCACCTTTTTGGTGTAACTCCTTCTCACATCAATTTCATTAAAAAAGTCTATTCTCGCAACTTATGGGAGAAAACTGATGTTTATTTTATATGAGAATTAATAAATAGATTTTATTAATTATTGATAATAAAATATATTTAAAAATAATAAAATAAAAAATATTTCTTAAAATTAATAAAGCAACTTTTTATATTCCTTTCTTACTGTTGTTTTCAAATTTCTTAAATTACAAAACAATCAATCATATTTTTCGAGATATTTTTCTCTTTATTCTTATATGAAATTTAATATTTTTGTTAAATAGATAAACAAAAAAACGTCAATATATTTTTGAAGTTTTTTTATTCTTTCTTTCTAGTCCAGATTGCTGTTTTTAAGATAATTTGAATAACTTCCAAAAAATACTTTTTTAAAATTATTTAGATAACAATTTTCTAGTTATTTTAAAATAGTTAATGAATTTTCTATTTTGAATTAATTGAAAATAAATATATCATCTATCTGTCATAATTCACTGATAGCCATGTCTCATCTCTTCTATCTTAACTTTGCTTATTAGCTTTTTCAATCAATACTTCTTAAATCCTGACTCGTTAAATTCCCATTTAATCATTTGACTAACTTTAATTCTTGATTAAAGAATTCTTTTTACTCTATTATTCAGTTTATTTTATAAATTGATTTAAAATGAGTGAAAGCGACGATACTGATTATCTTCTGTCAATTCCTCACAATTATTTTGTCGTAAATGAAAATGACATCGATTGGAATAAACAACATACAACCTTTATCGATGAAGTTAATAAGTTCTTATTTTATTTAAACCGAGCTGAAAATACACCTACAAATACAGATTCCGAGATGAATGCTCAAGCTCAACATAAAGATGAAAAACAACCGGTAAGCTTTTTTTCCTTTTCCACAAATAATTTTAAATATTTCAAGTCATTTTATAATATATTTAATGGCTGTAACAAGTATGAAACAAGATGTGTATCGTTACAAATTATAAAATTTTTAATGAAGAGAAATCAATGAGGCTATCCTGTGCTTGATCCAAATAAACATACCTATACATAGAGAGAAACAAAGAGGTTGTCCTCTGCTTGATGCAAATAAACATTCGCATATATTATATATATATCGGGTGAGTTTTTTTATCTTGAGACAGTCTTATAACTCAAAAACAATGCATTATATGAAAAAAAGTTTCAAATAAAAGTTTATTTATATCGAGGGGGAAACTATACTACGTTATTGTTGTTCGACTTAGAACAAGCTTTCAAGGGTATTTCGAGGTCAAGTTCTGTTTTTTAAATGGAACCGTATATTTTTCTATACGTCTACGTAATCTACAAAAAAACTGAACAACTTTCATTAGAACTGTTTTTTTATACGACATCAAATAAACAAAATATTAAATCAATTTATCTTAGAAAAAAATATATTAAAATTATTTTTAACAATTATTTAACCTAATTATCAAATCTTCTTCTTCTTCATCTTCTCTATAGGCTTTCGCCTGTTCTTCCAATAAGAAAAAAAGAATATAGACGTTAGTTTCTTGTTGCGACATCTTTCCATCTTTTTTTCGGCCGCCCTCTGCTCAGAGTGCCACGTGGGCGATTTTCCTTCACGATCTTTGCAAGGCGTTCATCCGTCATTCGTTCCACATGTTCCCCCCATCCTCTCTTTCTCACATCGATCCATTCCACTATATCCTGGATTTCGCTTAGTTCCCTTAGATCATTGCTGCGGATTCTATCCCTTAATGTTTTCCCGTGTATAGCCCTTATTATTCTCATCTCTGTTGTTCGGAGTAGTTGTTGGGTGGTAATTTTTGATGCTCTGGTTTCTGCTGCATATGTCAACACTGGACGTACGGAGGTCTTATAAATTCGTACTTTGATTTTTGCTAACATATATTTGTTTTTCCAGACCAAACCATATAGACATCCAGCTATCCTAGCTCCTTTTGTTACTTGGGTTTTAACCTCTTGGCTGAGATCTCTATGCGCCGAAATCTCGGCTCCCGAATAGTTAAATTTTTCAACTTGATCTATTGTTGTATTTTTAAGTTTGACTTCACACTTAAGCTGTTCTTTCGCTATCACATTACATTTTGTTTTTTCAATGGATATTTCCATATTTAATCTTTCTGCAATTATCAAATAATAATGAATAATTAATTAATTATTAAATACATAATTTAATAATTTTTCGATACTGTTCTGTGACATTCTAGAGTGTTATCGCAAGTCTTCTGGATGAATTCCAGTTCCAATTTCGTTATCTTGGCCTGTTTCAGTTACTTGGTAGCCTTTACATTTCCTGTTTTTTACAACACGACAAAATGAAGCTCCCGAGGGTGTAACCCTGTCAGGAAAACTCTCGGCATCTATCAATGACAGCCCCATAACACTTCTTCCACATTTACCGCATAAATTACGACCATTTTAATTCTATCTTCAACAAAAAATGCTCCATTTTTATTATAGTAATACAATATAACTATCTACTGGATTGACGTGAGAAATAAACTTTTTTAAACTCAAGAATTTTAAATAGTTCTATTAAGTAGAAAACAATCTATTAAATCGGTACTTGTGTATTAACGCCATCGCAGCTACAGATTTGGCGGTTTTTAAATTTTCGCCAATCTACACCTAAAATTTTTGAGATAAATCATAAAATAGAATAAATCAGTTCCTCTATGTTAAAAAACAACTTGAATAGGTTCGGTTTATGATCTCGGTTCGATTAGATAAAATATCATTATAAACACTTATTTTCATTTTTGTGACATTTCATTTTAATAATTATTTATTTAATAATTAATTATTTAATTATTATTATTTGATAATTAAGTTAAATAATTTTTTTTTTTAACAAAAATAATTAAAACTTTCAGTTTAAAAATCAATTTGTCTAAAAGTTAAATAATTGTTAAAAATAATTATTAAGATTTTTTTAGCGTTCTAATTGATTTATGTATTTTGTTAATTTGATGTCGTATAAAAAAATAGTTCTTGTGAAAGTTGTTCAGTTTTTTTTTGTAGATTAAGGAGCCGTAAAGAAAAATATAGGGTTCCATTTAAAAAACAGAACTTGACCTCGAAATACCCTTGAAAGCTTGGTCTACGTCGACAAATAATAGCGTAATTTAGTTTCCCCCTTGATATAAATAAACTTTTATTTGAAACTTTTTTCCATATAATGCACTGTTTTTGAGTTATAAGACTGTCTCAAGATAAAAAACTCACCCGGTATATACCAATATATATATATTATTTATTTGTTTGAGACTATAGTTTCGGAGGCTTGGCCCTCATCATCAGTCTTTTTTAATTATAAATATTATTTTTACATGGAATCAGTATCAGTTTGGATATTGATTTTTTTTCTTCTTTCTCAGCTTGAGAACCAGACAGAATTTAATTCTTTTTTCTCATTGTGTTAAAAAATCTCTTAAAAGTGGAGAAAAAATATTTTCAACCATGATTATTTTTCTGTATGTGTGTCTAAATTCAAATACCCACGATAAATTAAGAATGAAAAGTCTTAGAATGTTCGTTCTTATGTTAAAATGTTTGTACTTCAAATGCGGAGAACTGATTAGATTTTGGGATTTCTAGCTTTAGAACTTTTGGCTCAAAAATGTAGAAAACATTTTTTAAATGATTTTATTGACATTTTAAGTCGATATTTTTATGATATAGGCATAAATGAAGAATTTAAAGAGAAACAAAGAGGTTCCTCTGCTTGATGCATAATATATATATATATATATATATATATATATATTTATTTATTTATTTGTTTGAGACTATAGTCTCGAAGGCTTGGCCTTTATTTTCAGTCTTTTTTAATTACAATTTTCATGGGGTCAGTATCGCCTGGATATTGAATTTTTTTTTGTTGTTACTCGGCCGACATGCCAGTAAACATGACGAAGGCTAAGCCTTCAAAATTATAGTCTCAAACAAATAAATAATATATATATATAAACATTTGTATATTTGATAAACCTATGTGTGTGTATGTTTATTTGCATCAAGCAGAGGACAACCTCTTTGTTTCTCTTTATGATTCAACAACTCTGCTACTCTCGGCAAAATAATGGATAATACAATGGACTAGGGAGTCAAGAGTGTCAGTTAATGTAGGATCGCCTAAGAGTCTGATAGCATAGCCCGCCTCTGAATTGCATCTAAGGTAGCAAGAGAATGCTTGGCGTCTCCTCTCCACAAATACGAGCAATTTTCATGGCAAGGGCGAATTTGAGCCTTGTATAAGGTAAGAAGTTGAGTGGGGGTGAAAAAGCGTTTGGTTCGGAAAAGAAAGCCAAGCTTACATGCTGCACATACATATATATAACGAATATAAATATGTATAAGTACATATAATTTATTTGTTAGATATAATAGTTTCGAAGGTTTGATCTTCATCATTCATCTTTTTAATTAAAAATATTTGTGTTATTTCATGCATCAAGTACAGGACAACCTCTATAGATGAATCAACAACTCTCCTCATTAATTGGAAAGATTTTATTTTGTCGAGAGTAACACAGTTGTTGATGCATAAAGAGAAATCAATGAGGTTGTCCTCTCCTTGATGCATGAAATAAAATATAAATATTTCTAATTTATAAACTGATGTAAGCTCCAAATCTTCGAAACTATAGTCTAACAAATAAATTATATATATACTTATTTATATTCGGTTTATATATGTACATGTTTATTTGCATCAAGCAAAGGACAACCTCATTGATTAACAAACTATTTTCAATTAGATTTGAGTATCGCTGGCATAAGTGTATCGAAAGAAAATGAGATTCTGTTTAAGAACGAAACTTTATTTGATTAAAAAATACTTGTTTCTCTGTTCAGCTCAAGCCATTTTTTCTTGTCTTTCAAAATTTTTATGCGGGAGCCGGGTTGGCTGCAGTTGGCTAACGCAACTGGTCTTCTGTTTCTGACATCGATCGATTATGACGATGTTGGAATGGGAGTGCCAGTCTGGATCCTAGCTGACGAATGTAACTTCTACCGGCTGAAAACTCGGCTCCCCCACTAACCCTACTAACACTTTACTGTATGTGCTGCCTAAATGGGCTTCGTTCCCGGTGACATTGGGGCAAATAATAGAAAAAAAAAAATTTTTAAAGCAAATATTTTTTTAGGTACCACCTGCTAATGCAGAGAACGAAAATCAAGAATTTAATTTTTTTCATGACTTGGAAGAAGGCATGGATACAAATTTCCTCTCCCAACAAGAACTAGAAATCGAAGGATTAAAAAAAACCAATGAAACTATAATTAAAGAAAATATTGATTTACAAACCAAGATAAAAGTTATGGAAGAAAATGAATCACGGCTTAAAAGGGAAAATATGGAAATGAAAAATAATTTAGAAGTGTTAACAGGAGAACTTAAGAACATGAAAGTATAAGAATTTTTTTTTTATTTTTTTTTTTTGTTTATTTTTTTTTTTAAATAAGAATAATAATTTGGTTCTTATAGTGAGTTTATAATAAATATTATATTTATAAATTTGTTTTATACGGTCATAATTATGTAAGCAGCTGGCCAAATTTAAAACCCAACAAGATTTTCAAAAATAGTTATGTTTTTCTTATTTCCATTAATTTGTCTTAACAAGGAAATATATTTATGGTTCTCAATTAAAACTGTCGATTTCACCTTTTTGTTTTCACTTTTACCTATATCACATTATATTTAAGATAACTATATTTTTTCTATCTAAGACGGACTAGTCCTTGTTCATTGATCATGAAAAATAACTTTCAGTTTTATCCCAAAATAATTAATTCATTGTGCCAACTAAGATTTTTAGCTCACCTATAATATTTGTTATATGTCTTTTGCTGGGTTTTAAATTTGGGTAGCCGCGAGGTCTTGTGGAAACCTAAAGTCCATTCTTGGACAGATACACGCTGACAAGACCCGAAACATGATGATCATTAATACATCTGGTGAATCATTAAACTGAACATATAAAGGGTGTCCGATTTAAAACTTGAGGATTTCCTTTTTTTTTTTTTTTATTGTAAACTACACACAGTGCAGCAGAGAAAGAGGCGATTATAAAAATTGATTTCCATTTCCTTGAGCGTAATTTGACTACATTTGGAGTGTTTTTAGCATCTTGGCATTTAGTGACCATGAACCAGTGGACCTATGCGGAAAAGTTTTCCTATAGTTTCGTGTCCATTCAACAGTTATTTTGTCACAAGTTGAACATCAATCTTAATAATCTAGTGCCGTCTGTATATGCCATTAAGAACTGGTTTTTCTCTGAAAAAAGTCTCCGACTAATGAAAGAAACGTACGTACTCCAAAAACAAAAGCGACTGTTTACGATTCGTCATGGAGGTTTGTTAATCATTTTAGACAGCAATTTACGGCGCATTTTGCAAAGAGACTTAAATTTCTGCCCATACAAATTCATTTAGTGAGTGCTTAGAATTCATGTATAAAAAACTACACTCCTAGTGGAAATGCTGCGCCTTGCACCAGGAGGACTGGCAGAGACGTCACATTCTAGATGTCTTCAACAAAAAAAAAATGCTTTTACTGAACTTGAGATTGTATATTTATAATTTTTTAAATAAAGCATTTCAATGAGTTTGATAATCGCCAATTCTCTGCTGCAAATTTGATACAATTATGAAAATTATACACTAAATGGAATATCTGTCAAGTGTACTTGGCTTACTTCTTTTGCAGATCATAAGTCCTTTGGCTAGATTTTTTTAAACAGTTTTTGCAAATCTTGACTCGATTCCAGCAATTTGACGAATATGAGAACTAGAAAACCTTCGAATGACAAGAACAAATAATGTCTTCACTATGCATCGCAGCATGTTGTGAATTTTCGGCTGAATATGTCGGGTTATTAGATTGTAGGACGGCGAAACAATTACTGTCACTGGGCAACTTTACTTCAACATGGTAACATATTATTTATGACCCTTAATGGAGGGTATAGATCGGAATAACATGTTCCTTGAGTAAGAGGACATTATTATTTCTCCGAGAGTTATCATCACATTTGCTTAAGCTGGTGAGAATATTTGGTAGATATTCTAATTTGAACATAATTTTCATATTTGTACTTTGTATTAAAATAAAGAAACTGGTAATTTTCTAAAAATTGTGAATTCGATTTAAAAAAAATTATCATTGGAACAACCTTGATATACAAATATACCGAGTATTCCGCCCAGAGGTTGTACATAAGCCAAGCAATGCATTTCACCCGTATAATTATTGTAGCATAAAACTAATAATTATTTCATTCGATTTGGAGCTTGATTATGAAATTGGTGTCAAATTAAAATAAAGCAAAAAGTTTTATGTCTACAGCAACAGTAGCTTTTCAAACTATAATAAGGAAAAGTGATATATTTATAAAAAATACAAATCTTTTATAAAACAACAATCTGAAAACGTTTATTTGATGAATTCCAAACGTTTCGGGAGAAATTCTCCCTTTATCAATGGAAATTTTAATCATATTTAATAAAATAGTTGCTTTAAGAAAGGAATATAAACCAATTATAAACAAATAAATATTTTGGAAAAAAAACAATGATATAGATTGTCTTTGGAAAAAAATAACTCTGCACTCCTCTGTACAATCCTCTAGGCGGAATATCCGGTATATACCTATACGAGGACGATTCAAAAAATAATAGTAAATTGACAATATTTCTCGATATACCCCTGGCATTTCAAACTCGAGTGCAAGAGAAGATACATTCTCTGTGAGCTCGAAATTATATGGCACCGTTTAGAATGGCAGCCCATATCTTCTTCATTTTGTTCACTCACTTCTGAGATTGTGAATGGACCATTTTTGGAGCTCTCTCAGTAAAAGATTTATACAGTGAATAGTTGTGCACTCTTTTAAGAAGAAATTTCCAGCTTCATGAGAACGGACACCCTCGCATGGCCTCTCTGAATATCATGTGTTCGACTCTTGAAAGACTATGGAGCAGGAAGATTTTGGATAGTGTCGACCAAAAACAATTTTTATTTTTGAATAAAGAAGTTGCTGCAACGATTTAAGAAAGGAATTGAAAAAGACCTTGTCTAAGTAAATTACACATTATTTGTATCCCTAATTGAATTATATATCACAAATATTTAATTTGCTATTAGTATTTGAAACGCCCTCGTATATATACATATATATGTATATTTGTAAATTATAATAAAGAAGATTTTACCCCGAACCCCAAAATTGGGACGGGATACGAATGAAATAAATAAAGGAGATTATAGAGATTTAAATTATTGAATTTTAGAACCAATTCTCGAATACTAATAATAACGCAAAATATATCAAATATAAAAATGAAAGATTAGATCTTATCAATAAACTTGAATATTCCACAACTAAAATAAATAATTTGACGGAGGAAAAAAATGCATTTATTTCTAAAGAGGTGAGTTAAATAAAAAAATAAAAATTAGAGAAGTTTATTAACTGACTATATCTTTGCATTTTTTTTCAGAATATATATAAAGATGAAATTTCTTCTTTAAAATTGAAATTAAATCAAATAAAAAATATATACCAACAGCAGCTTGATCAAGCCTTACATTTAAAAAAAAGAGAATTTGAAAATGAAGTTCTTCATATAAAAAAAATTTTTGAAGAAAAAATAGATTTGAAGAATCAAGAAATTCAAAGAATTTCAGAAAAAATGAAAGCATATTTTGAAGAATATAATTATATTCTAGAAATTTCTTTTAAAATATACCTATTCCTTTCATGTTAATAAATATATTATTTATATTCAATCATGATTTAACTATTAGTGGTTATTTATTTTTAGATATAATTATAATTTAAATATTGTTAAAAATGAAAAAACTGATAAAGTTCACTTTCTTGAAGAAAAAATTCATCAACTTTCAACAATTATTAAATATCAAATTAATAAAAATGAAAAAATGGATAATTTGATAAAATTATTTAAAAATCATCAAAAAAAATGTCCATTTTATTTAGAAGAATTATTACCTTCGGAAATTAAATATATATATATATATATAAATCTAGTTTTAGATAAACTTGATTATATTTTCATAATTTGCAGGTTCCTGTATCTGTTGAAAATGATGATACCACACATCATAATTTGATTACACCTTCAAAAGAAAAAATGGAACTAAATAGTGACACATTGCTATCATATATTCAACAGGTATTATAATATTTGATTATTATTATAATATATTTTATTTAATTATCATTTGCGTTTTGTGGTCATTTTAACCGACTTCAAAAAAGGAGGAGGTTCTCTATTCGACTGAATTTTTTTTTGTGCCTATGTTACCTCATATCTCCGCAAATTGCCAACCGATTTTGAAATTTTTTTTGCATTGGGTCCAGTCTAGCTTCCGATTGGTCCCATTTTTTTCATCGTTATTTTTCCTAGGTATTAGACCTTTTTTATTAGGTTTGTTTAGACCTAACCTCTTTGTTTATGAACCGATTTCGATGGTTCTTTTTTATCCGAAAGGGGGTGTCTTTTAGGGATGGTGTCATATTAATTTGGTCAAGTTCTGATGATATGATCACTATTAATAACATCACTAAAAAGAGAAAAATAAAAATAATTTAAAAAAAAAATAAAAACCGACTTCAAAAAATTAAATGCAACAAATATAAAAATTTTAAGAAAAAAATAAAAACCGACTTCAAAAAATTGAATGCAACAAATAAAATACACTAAAAGGTATAAAATAATTATTATCTTATTTAGTTACAACTAAACGACGAAATATTAACACGAAATTACTTTTTGAAGTCGGTGCCAAACATATACCTTTTATGAATCGCACTCGACGGATCTTACTTAGTACGTTTGGAGGATATGCTCGCGATATAGGTATAGTTTGTTTAGTTGCCCAATTCAAAAGTAATTTCGTGTTAATATTTCGTCGTTTAGTTGTAACTAAATAAGATAATAATTATTTTATACCTTTTAGTGTATTTTATTTGTTGCATTTAATTTTTAGAAGTCGGTTTTTATTTTTTTCTTAAAATTTTTTATTTTCTCTTTTAGTGATGTTATTAATAGTGATCATATCATCAGAACTTGACCAAATTAATATGACACCATCCCTAAGACACCCCTCTCCGGATAAAAAAGAACCATCGAAATCGGTTCATAAACAAAGAGGTTAGGTCTAAACAAACCTAATAAAAAAGGTCTAATACCTAGGAAAAAAATCGAAAAAAATGGGACCAATCGGAAGCTAGACTGGACCCAATGCAAAAATTTTTTTCAAAAATCGGTTGACAATTGGCGGAGATATGAGGTAACATAGGCACAAAAAAAAAAAAAGAAAATGAATTTTAAGAAAAAATAAAAACCGACTTCAAAAAATTAAATGCAACAAATAAAATACACTAAAAGTATAAAATAATTATTATCTTATTTAGTTACAACTAAACGACGAAATATTAACATGAAATTACTTTTTGAAGTCGGTGCCAAACATATACCTTTTATGAATCGCACTCGACGGATCTTACTTAGTACGTTTGACGGGTACGATCGCTTATAGGTATAGTTTGTTTGGTACCGACTTCAAAAAGTAATTTCATGTTAATATTTCGTCGTTTAGTTGTAATTAAATAAGATAATAATTATTTTATACCTTTTAGTGTATTTTTATTTGTTGCATTTAATTTTTTGAAGTCGGTTTTTATTTTTTCTTAAAAATTATTTTTTCTTGAAGAGGTCAGATGTATTGATGATGTTTAAAGTGATAACAGTAGCGTAAATAGTGAAATCCAATGTTTTTTTTTTTAATTAAATTGATGTTAGAAGGAGTTACACCAAAATGGTCCTGTCCCTAAAGGCCAGCTTGGCCCCTTGATCGTGAAAAGAAAAGATTTTATGGGTAGGAGTTGAAGGTATCTGTGGGTGCGGGTCTTAAACAGCTGAAGGTTATAAGTCCCTGGAAAGACTGTGGCTAGAAGCGAGTTCCAGTCTCTGGAGGTCATAGGGATAAAAGAGTTGGCAAAAGCGTTGTTTCGATTTTTATCCAATTTGACAGCGAAGGAGGGAGGTGGTGAGTGTTCGAATATCGCGTGTTTCTTGCAAAGTGGGCTTTTTTTTTGGGGGGGGGGATAATTGATTTCAGCTCGACTGAACAAGCACCATGATAGTATCTATAGTACAGGGAAAGGGCAGAAACGGCTCTACGGTGAGCCAGGGAGTCGAGTGAGTTAGTTAAGGCCGGGTCTCATATATGTTTAATTGCTTGTTTCTGAATTGCATCTAGCGTGTCAAGGGAATACTCTCCACAGTTGAGAGCCGTATTCGAAACAAGAACGGATTTGAGCCTTATATAGTGTAAAATAACGTCTGCACTTAAATAGGAAACCAAGCTTTCACGCAGCAGCTTTAACAGCAGTTGTGATTTGGTCATTCCAAGAAAGGTTCAGACCCCAGAGTGACGCCCAACATTGAAATCTTATCACTGAATTCCAGTGAGCTAGAATCTAATGATAGGTCTGGGAGGTTTCTATCGACGCGCGTAGAGATTAGACAACACTGCATTAAAGTTAACCAAGTTTTGGGATCCTCAGTTTTTAAGGAGGTTCTTTCGCGACAATCCACACAAAAAGTTTTAGCCTAGTAATCACTCTATAAAAATGAACGGAACTAAGATTTTAGAGTATTTTTTTTAACGTGACTGTCCACTCACACTACAAAATCTCTATAGATACACACATACTAGCCGGATCGTTTCCAAGCCATTGTGCTTATATCCCCTTCACTAAAAATAATCGCCCAAATATGTTTTTTGTTTTTTATCAAAACTACGTGGTAAATAATTTCAATTTTTTTTAAGTTACTCGGAATATATTATTTTAACAAATATTAGTTTTTCATCAAGATGGTGAAAGTCCTTCAATGAAAAAAAATAAAATAATGATCATATCCCCACCCTTTCCCTATCTACCCTATGTTAAAAATATCATTTTTAATTGCAATTTTTTTTTTAATGCAATCGAATGCAAGAAGGGGTGCACCAGTAAAGATGCAGCCCCTATGGATCTCGAAAGACCCTTGCATTACCGAAGAGAAGGGAAAGTTGATTAAGTGAGAGAGTGTAGACGTAGGTGTTTATGCACTCGGGTTTTGAAGGTTTGAAGATTATAAGTGCTGGGAAAGATGGAGGCTGGAAGAGAGTTCCAGTTCCTTGAAGTCATGGGGATATACGTATTGGCGAATGAAGTGGTCCGGCACTTTTCTAATTTGTCCGCGAAAGAGTGTTGGGAGTCGGCAAAACGCGTGCTACGTGCAAAGCATGCTTTGGGGGGAATTATTGATTTTATCTCATCAGAGCACCTGCCGTGATAGTATCTATAGAAAAGGGAAAGGGCAGAGACATTTCTTCGATGAGCTAGCGAGTCGGGGGAGTCGGTGAGGGTAGAATCGTCAATTAGCCTGGCGGCTCGTTTCTGGATTGCATCCAGGGTAACAAGAGAACAAGAGAATATTTAGAGGCTTCTCTCCATAGATGAGAACCATATTCGAGACAGGGGCGGATTTGGGCCTTGTAGATGGTGAGAAGATGTGGGGGCTTGAAAAATCGCCTGAATCTGAATAAGAAGCCAATTTTTCCTTGCTGGTGATTTCGCCACAGAGGAGATGTGTTCATTCCAAGACAGGTCAGATGCGACAGAGACGCCCAACATGGATAGGTTGTCACACATTTTCAGGGTATTCGAATCGAAGTGAATATCAGGGAAATTTTTATTTTCGCGCCTAGAAATTAGACAACATTGAGTCTTGTTTGCATTAAAGTTAACTAAATTTTGAGAGCCCCATTTATTCAGTTTGTCTAGGTCGAGAGTGATTGAGGAGGCAACATTGATTCGATTATTAGGAAGTGAGGGCTTGCCGTGCAGAGTGCTATCGTCGTCGTAACAATAAGTGGGGTTTGACGTTTGATCGATAATGTCGTTTATATAAATTAGGAAGAGTGTGGGAGAGATTACAGAGCCTTGGGGAACACCAGCGTTTGTGGAGAACATTTCATGTTTGGTGTGGTAAATCCTCTTCAAATTTTAACAGTATGTGTATTATGCTTTTAATTACTTATATTCCAAGTTTCAAAAACTTCTTGAATTTTCGCATTTGTGAAAGAACTACCTTAAGTCTTCATAAATCTAAATTAATTGAAGAATCAATGTTTACGCGGTTTTTGCAATTCAGGGACGTTATGTAGGGTGCTGTCATCTGCGTAACAATGAACGAGATTGGAGGACAGATTAGAAGGTCGTTTTTTTTTTAATGAAATTAATGAGAGAAGGAGTTACACCAAAGGGGTGCATTCCATAAAGGGCTGGGTTGGCCCCTCCATCGTGAAAAGAAGAAAAAGAGGGGATTTTATTGGGTGGATAGGAGTCGAAGGTATCTGTGGATGCGGGTCTTAAACAGCTGAAGGTTATAAGTCTCGGGGAAGACGGTGGCTGAAAGTGAGTTCCAGTCTCTGGAGGTCATAGGGATAAAAGAGTTAGCAAAAGCGCTGGTACGGTTTTAATCCAATTTGACAGCGAAGGGGTGCTGAGCGTTCGAAAACCGCGTGTTTCTAGCAAAGAGGGCTTTAGGGGGATAAATGATTTCACCTCGACTGAACAGACACCATGATGGTATCTGTAGTACAGGGAAAGGGCAGAAACGGTTCTTCGGTGAGCCAGGGAGTCGAATGAGTTAGTTACGGCCGGGTCACTTATTAGTTTAATTGCTCGCTTCTGAATTGCATCCAGTGTGGCAAGAGAATGCTTGGAGGCCCCTCTCCACAGATGAGAGCCATATTCGAGAAAGGGACCTATTTGAGCCTCATACAGTATAAGAAGTTGTTCGGGAGTAAAATAGCGACCTAAATAGGAGGCAAGCTTGCACGCAGCAGCTTTAGCAGTGGTTGAGATATGGTCATTCCAAGAAAGGTCAGACCCTAGAGTGACGCCCAACATTGACATTTTATCACTGAATTCCATTGAGTTAGAATCGAATGATATTTGGTCCGTAAGAATGTTTGGATCCAGTTTTTTCATTTTTTTTTCGTTTTAAATTATTTTAACAAAATCTAGCGATTATTAGTTTTTGGTACACATAGGTCTTTATATTTTTTTTCATTTAAATTAAAGTTTTTAAGAATCCTTTTGAGTCTAGGGGGTCAGCTACCCCTTACCAACCATACTTGGTACACATCAGATATTATTTATATAAGAAAATGCACAAATTATATTTATAAATTCACTTCTGGATAAATTAAAGTTTACATTGACAAATTGTTTTGATCAGCTTCTTCTTGATCTATTCTCATAAGGGATTTAGTATTTGAGAGGAGTAATTTTAATTATATTTTTAGATTTTTTCATAAGTTACTTTAATCTATATTGTAAAATTGATTTTAAAATTCTTTATTAATTTTTTTTAATGATAAAATTGGTATTTCTTTTATAGCTCTTAAATATGAAACCAACTTTAGGACAATCTCTGGGTAAATCTCCAAAGGTAAATATAAATTTTATAAATACATATTGTTTAAAAATTTAATAAATTATTAATAAAACATTAAATTCTAGCATCAAAAACATTTCGATCTGTCTGGGAAAACTCAAGAATCTACCATGCATTTTCAAGAATGTGAAAAACAACGAAAGGAGAGTACACCAAAGCATTCATCAGAAACTAGTTGCTTAGCAGGCCAAAAAAGTTCCCATAGAACACATTCAAGAGGAACAGGGCAAGAAAAAAATTGTAAACCTCCTTGGAAATGACAATATATTACATAAAATTAATATTGCTTTAACCAAATTTCATATTTTAAATTAAAATCGTGCCACTTATTAATAATTTCTTACATATATAAATATATTTAACTTATTATCTCTCATTCGATTCCACGAATGATGAAGATAATTTCCTTGATCTGATACTGATATTTTGTTAGAGAAATGAATATAGTGTTTGAAATATGTGATATTATTGATTTTTTTATAAATATATCATAGAATAGAATTACTTACTAAATTATTACATTCAAATTTAATAATAGGATTACAAATCAAATTATTCCCATTACATATTTTTTATAAAAACAACATTTTACAACTAATTATTAAAGATAAAAGATTATAAAATTCGTTGATTTCATATTTATTAATTATAATATTGTTGCTTTGGATAGATAGTGAAATAACTAAAAATAAAAAAAAGTAATTACATTACGAAATTTATAGTAAAATACTGATCAAATAATGGAGAAAGAAGGAGACGAAACGTGCCACTCTACATGATAAAACTACTAAACTAAAATGTCTATTTGTGAAAAATCAAGTAAAATTTAAAAAATATCAATTACTAGGTTGGTTTCGCAAATAAAAGACAAATTGCTTATCACCTTATGAGTTATGAATAAGACTATATATTTCGGCTTACGAGCCCATCTTCAGGAATTCACATAGAAATGTTTTCTATTTGATCTCTTTAAGATGGGCTCGAAATCCTAAATATATATATAGTCTTGCTCATAAGTAGAGACCGGATTTTTATGCAGTAAACAGTGCCAAAATATGCAGTTGAAATATGCAAGGAATATGCAGAATACTTTGAAATATGTAAATATATGCAGTAAAAGATGACAAAATAAATTTATTATGCAACATTCTTCAAATATGCAATTTTATGCAATATTACTAAAATATGCAGTATAAAATTTAAACCACAGTATCCTAGATTCATGATTCGGATAGATAATTGATCTCCTGGGTCGTATGTGTCGGCGAACAAAATATGCAATTGCATAGGAATCCGGTCTCTACTCATAAGCAATTTGTCTTTTATTTGTGAAACCTGCCTAGTAATTTATATTTTTTAAATTTAAATTTTATTAAATATTTTTCACCTAGAACCTACACCATTCTCGCTGAAGAAAATTAAAATTTTAATAAAAGGAAAAATTTAATTCAAGAAATTTCGTTATTGTAGGTAATATGTTAAACGGTGTCGTGAATAAATAATATAAATCCAAATTTATTAATCTATTCGGTATTCATTCAACGTCCACCAGTTTCGATATTTATACAAATTAGCTTTTTCAGGACCTAATAGCAACAATGACCAATTTATTATTAACTTATTACCTACAATATTGAATTTCCTGAATTATTAAATAAAGGTTGGACATAATAACTTTCAGAAAAATTAAATATATCAATATTACTATTAAATATGTTATATATATCGTTCCAGACACCCTAAGGACTTAATTAATACTTATACCGATCTACTGTTCTAAATTATTTTTATTAAAATGATTTATTCTGAAAATCATTTCATTAGTCCTAATGAAATTATTTTTAGTGTCTTCACAAATTTAAATTAAATTTGTTTTAATAATATTTCGTGGTTTTATCTAATTAGTTAATTAAACTTTTTCTTTCTTTACCTTATCATTCTGTATTTCTGGGTCGGTAATGTATTTTTATGAATATATGTTAACTGTTGTGATAAAATTAATCGTCCTCAAAATCGATTAAATAGCCGCTAAGTGAAAATAAAATTTTCTTAAATCTATTCAAACACACACATATGCAAATTCCAGATAGCCAAAAGATCCTTGCTCATCTGTCCATAAAATTAATCGTCCTCAAATCGATTAAATAGCCTCTAAGTGAAAATAAAATTTTCTTAAATCTACTCAAGCACACACATGTGCAAATTCCAGACAGCCAAAAGATCCTTGCTCATCTGTCCACAACTCTTCCTGATGGTAATAATCTAAAAACATGTTATTCTCAGAAGCTTTTGTGGTCAGATTGATCCACTGGATATATTAATTAAGATATATGTTATAAGTGTCAATGTAATATAAATCAATTTAAAATGAATTTGTTTTTAAATTGCAATTTATATTTATCGAGGAATTTTTGATACTAGTACTAATTTCAGATTGTTTTGATTTTTTTTTAATGAAATTACTTTCTCTGAAAATTATTTTATTAGTCAAATTTAATAAACGTTATATAATATGTGTGTGTAATGCATTGTGATAAAATTAATCTTTTAAAATAGATGATAAGGTAAAAAAGTAGAAAGTAAAGAATCAATTCTTAAATCTACAAATGTACTTAATTCAATTCATGTAAACTGTCACCATTCTTTCTGAAATCAAAGACATCATGTTATGCTCAGCTGGTATGGTGATCATATTAATGAACTGGAGATTTCTCCTCCAGCTCAACATTATATTTGTAAATATCTATAGTAAATACAGTATGTTTATGTAACGAAAATGTATATCAATTTAAAATGTCCTGGCTTAAGTTTTAGTAGTTATTCTTAATTTTTTAAATTTATAGATTTTTTTAAACTAAAACTAATTCCAAATTTTTTTAAAGATTAATTCTTTGAAAAATATAAGTCACTGACATGATAATTATTATATATTATTTTTTTAATGTCTTGAAAAAATTTAAAATACTGTATTTATTTTATTTTATATTCCTTTTAATTACATTTTCTGTCTTTGACTAAGTTTTTAATTATACACTATATATTATATATTATATGTCTATCTAATCACTCTTGTGATATAATATTCTCCAAAATAGAGAATGAGTAAAATAGTAGAGAGTAAAGAAAATATTCTTGAATCTACAAAAGTACTCTAAATCAACCCAAGTGTCCACCATTGTTACCCCAGTCGTCCACTGGAAGCAATATATATCTTCATAAGGCGTTGTCAACCAGTGGACGACCGGCCTTACTGATAGCAATAACATCATGTTATGCTCAGAGGCTTTGGTGGTCACATTAATGAACTGGAGAAGAACTGGAGAATTCTTCTCCAGCTCAACATTATATTTGTAAATATATGGTATAATATTCTCCAAAATAGAGATAAGGTAGAATAGTATAGAGTAAAGAAAATATTCTTGAATCTACAAAGGCATTCGAACTCAAGTAAACTGTCCATCATTCTTACTGATAGCAATAACTTCATGTTATGCTCAGAGGCTTTGGTGGTCACATTAATGAACTGGAGAAGAACTGGAGAATTCTTTTCCAGCTCAACATTATATTTGTAAATAAATAGTATAATATTCTCCAAAATAGAGATAAGGTAGAATAGTATAGAGTAAAGAAAATATTCTTTAATCTACAAAGGCATTCGAACTCAAGCAAACTGTCCACCATTCTTACTGATCGCAATAACTTCATGTTATTCTCAGAGGCTTTGGTGGTCACATTAATGAACTGGAGAAGAACTGGAGAATTCTTCTCCAGCTCAAAATTATATTTGTAAATATATGGTTTAATATTCTCCAAAATAGAGATAAGGTAGAATAGTAGAGAGTAAAGAAAATATTCTTGAATCTACAAAAGCACTTGAACTCAAGCAAACTGTCCACCATTCTTACTGATAGCAATAACTTCATGTTATGCTCAGAGGCTTTGGTGGTCACATTAATGAACTGGAGAAGAACTGGAGAATTCTTCTCCAGCTCAAAATTATATTTGTAAATATCTATGTTAAGTGTATTTGTGTAATGTAAATCAATTTAAAATGGCATGGTTTAGATTTTAGCCTATAGGTAATAATCAACTTTTAAGACTATCAACGAATTTTTTTTTAAACTAAAACCTGAAAATAATATTTTATTCCTAGTTCTATTACGGATATAATATATTATTTATATTTGTTTAATTTGTCTTGATAAATTTAAAATAAATTTCCATTCATTTTTTGTAATTAGGTAATTAATTTTATTTTGTTTCAATTATAATTTCTAAGTATGAAATTAAATATTTAAATTACTAGATATGTTATATGTAAATAGGTATTGCGCTTTTGTGTTAAAATTAATATTCGTGAAATACATTAAATTTCACAAAGTGTAAGTAATTATTTTTAAATTTACTGAAGCACACACACATGTGCATTTGCAAAACGGTCATATTCTTCTGTCCACCATTCTTCTTGAAGGTAATAAAATATGTTATTCCCAGAAGCTTTGGTGGTCAGATGATGAACTGGAGGAAGAAAATTCTCCAGTTCAATATTATATTAATTAATATATGTATGTTATATGTGTATATAATGTAAATGTAAATAAATTTAGTTTGAACTGTCTTAGAATTTAGTAGATGTTCTTTAACCTTTAAATTTATCAAGAAATTTTCGAGACAAGTACCAATTTCAGATTGTTTTGATTTTTTTAGTGAAATGATTTTCTTAAAGAGAAATCAATTAGGTTGTCCTCTGCTTGATGAAAATAAACAAACACATTAATATGTATATATATAATTTATTTGTTAGAAACTGGAGTTTCAAAGGTATGGCCTTCATCATCAGTCTTTTTAATGAGAAATAATTTATCTGTTAATTCTCATAGGTTTTAATACCCCCATTGGATGTAGGTAAATTCGCTTTGTCGTAATAGAAAGCTGTTCACATAACAAACGAATTAGTTTTACCTACATCCTATTGGATATTTGAACCCATTAGAAATAACAGATAAAATCTTTCTAATTAAAAAGACTGATGATGAAGGTGAAATCTTCGAAAGTATAGTCTCTAACAAATAAATTATATATATATATATATATATATATATATATATATATATATATATATATATATATATATATATATATATATATATATATATATATTTATATTTATCTAGTTATTTATATTTTATATATATGATTATTTGCATCAAGCAGATGAGGATCTCATTGATTTCTCTTTATGAATCAGAAACTTTGCTTTTCTTTGCAAAACATTATCTTTTCAGTGAAATGATTTTCGCTGGAAAATATTTTACATGTCACTATTAATAATTAATTATACCTAGTTTTTTAATGTGTCTTGACAAAATCAAAACAAATACTGCATTTATTTACTGAAATTTATTTTATTTTGTATTCGTTTCAATTACATTCTCTTTTCCTTAACTACTTCAAATTATTAATATTGTATTTTGAATTCGACAAAAATATTTAATTTAACCTTAATATTAGTCTACTTAAGTATATCTTATAAATAAATACCATCTTTTCTAAAAAACAATCTTCAAACATTTATTGGAATATCAAACGTTTCAATAGAGAAATTCTGTCTTTATCAATGGAAGTTTTAACAAATGTATCTGCTTAAGAATTTTTTTAAAATTTCCACTGATAAAGGGAGAATTTCTTTAGAAACGTTTGATATTCTAATAAACGTTTGAAGATTGTTTTTTGGAAAAAATGTATTTATTTCTATATTCATAATCAAAAAGTTTTTTCAATGTATATGTTATATAATAAGTGTATGTAATTCACTGTTGTCATATAATATTCTCCAAAATAGATGATAAGGTAAATAAGTAGAGAGTAAAGAAGATATTCTTGAATCTACTGAGGCACTCAGTCCACTCGATTGTCCACCATTCTTTCTGATAGCAATAACATCATGTTATGCTCAGAAGCTTTGGTGGTCACATTTATGAACTGGAGAATTCTTCTCCAGTTCAACATTGTATTAATCAAAATGTATGTTATACCTATGTTTGTCTAATTAATATGTACGTAAACTTAAGATGATCTGTTTAGATTTTAGACTATATTTTAGTATTGATTTTGTTTATAACGAAATG
Organism: Forficula auricularia; assembly: GCA_024734495.1. Lineage (NCBI taxonomy): Eukaryota > Metazoa > Arthropoda > Insecta > Dermaptera > Forficulidae > Forficula > Forficula auricularia. The sequence goes on from JALMQS010000225.1 coordinate 21,377,006, forward strand.
ATATTTTCCGAAAACATTTTATTACTCCTAATTAGAATAATAATATATAAACTGAAAAATACTTTTCGGTGGGACCATACATGGTGAAATTAGAAAATTGATTATAATATTCATCTTTGTTCACGACAGTTGGCTTCTAATCCTAATGTCTTTTTCAAGGGATGATAGATATATAAATAAATACAAATATTTTATAGAACAATCAAGAAACGGTTATTATAATTCTAGACAATTCAGGAGAAATTCTTCCTTTATCAATCGAAATTTGAAAATTTAAAAAAAATTAAAAATGTATTTTTTCAAATTTTCATTGATAAAGTTAGAATTTCTCCTGAAAAGACTGAATTTTTAATAAACTTTTGTAGATTGTTCTATTAAAGATTTGTACTTATTTATATATATTAAACAATCAGAAACTTTTTTTCGATGACAAATAGCAAATACCATATAGTTTGAGTCAATTTATCTCACCGCTCGGTTAAGATTGATTTGGTCTTTATGAATACAATAAAAGTAAATTCAAAATTAACACATCGAAATTAACAGATGATTCAGATGAATTGGGCCTATCTGTATTTATCTTTACATGAAAACGTCTTCATTATTATAAACCGAAACGTGAATAAACTAGAAAATAGCAACAATTTTTTTAATTTCACTATAGGCCGTCTAACCACAAAAAAATTATCCATCACACCATTATATTTATATTAATATATATCTTATCATATAGAGTAGGCTCCAATATATAATATATGTTTAAGTGTAATATAAATGTAAATCGTTTTAGATTGATTTGGCTCAGGCCTAACTTAGATTTTACTTGAAATTCTTCAGATTTTAAAATTAGCAATTGAAAAAAAAATTAGAAAATTAGCAATTGAAAAAAATTTAGAAAATTTTTGAACACTATTGTGATTTCGTTATATATATTTTTAAGTTTTTAATTAATATTTTATTTAAAATATATTATTTAATAAGTGAAGCCAATTAATAATTTCGACTAATGCATTCTGATTTATTTATTTATATAAATGTAACATTAAAAAATATAAAAAAAATCTTTCATAATGGGAAAATCTTTCCCCCAAATGTTTATTAAACGATTTATTGATTGGTTTTATTAAAGACTTAATTTCTTGTATAATCTATATAGTTTTTACATTTTTTTTCCAAATCCATTATTTGCTTTTGTAGTGTTAGTAGTATTAAAATGTATCTTTATGAGGTGGATTACATCAATTTTCAATAAATATTGTAACTAAATATGTATTTAAACAGAATTTGTTTGATTTCTTTTCCAATATATCATAGCGCACATCCTGGTCAGGCCAAGTTCGAACATTGACCGTACACGCTCTACGCTATTTATACGAACAATTACTAACCACTTTTGACCCCCCTCCAGGTCAGAACCCATTTGAGATACAGAGCTGAAATTATATACATGTATTTATGTAATTCATCCTGAAGAGAGTACAAAATTTCAATAATTTAGATTTTAGATATTGACTTAAGAAACAGGCTATCTCACTCACTGACTGGCAGGCAAGGGAGGATCCAGGGGGAGGGCGGAGGGCGATCTCCCCTCCCCATATCGAGACTTCCAAATCGCTCCGCCCCGGTCATATTCAAATTTCGTAGAGACAAAATTTCCCACCAGTACTTGTCACATTTGCAGCCATGAGGCAGACGTATTGTCTGAGCACCAATCACAGAGCGATATGAATTTTAGTTCATTTATAATTTTTGAGGGCCTAAAAACCACGAAAATTTTGGACTTTTTTCAGATTTTCGCTGATAAATCGAAAACCATGCGTCTGACAGAAAATTTCAACCTTAGCAAAATGAAAGAGCATAAAATTTCACGCCTGATATGAACTTGAAAGTAAAAATCAATTCAACCGTTTTGCCACAAATGATCTTCAAAGATAGGCAATTTTTAGCAATTTAGCGGAAAAGTGGATTATGCTTATTAGGTAGTCACAAGAAACCACTCTTCGAATTTCGGTGCTGGCCCCATAATAGTTGTCAATTGTGCTGTGGCTTGTGCAAGCCGACTGACCAACCCGCTCCGAACTTTGTTTAAATTGTGCAAATTTCAATCTAGTTTAAAAATGTATAGAGTCGTCTTTGTCAAAAACGTGCTCCTTCATGGTCAAAATGGGGAAAAATCGAAAAAAGTACGAGTTTTAGGGATATTCAAAAGCTGATCCCAGAGGCTGTTTTTTGACAGGATCTAGTACCGGTTCTACTAAACCTAAGTAGATGAAACTATTATCATTTTACACGTAATTTAAAGAGCTTTAATTTATCTAATGAATATCTTTTTGATTTGATAATCTGTTTTAGAGTTATTCAAGAAAAACCGAAAAAAACTTCGAAATTTTCTCATTTTGAGGCGCGTAGAAAAATTTCCACAACACAGATTTGGGGGGAAACTTATGGTAGTAATATTGGAGTACCAATAAAGGTATTCCAGCAATAAAATCTTTACCGGGAATTATTTCCTATTAAAATCGTAATTTGCCTGGACTAGAGATAGAAATCAAGTTTCTAGAAAAACTGCGATTTTTTGCAAAAAATTGCATTTTTTCAAAACATCAACCACATTGCGGCACGGGTAACCATTATCCAATTAAGATGAAACTTTGTTTCAATTGTAGCAAATTTAATCTAGTTTAGAGTTGTCTTTGTCAAAAACGTGCTCCTTCATGCTCAAAATGGGAAAAAATAGAAAAAAGTTGCGAGTTTTAGGTCTATTCAAAAGTGATCCAGGGGCTGTTTTTTGAATACCCATAAAAAATCGAACTACTGGACCAATTTTCTATTTTTTTCAATCGACGCGAAATTTTGTCCTCTTTAATTTACTATAGGACGGTTATTTACAAAATATCAACTCTTTTCGAGTTATAAGCGAAAAACTGGAAAAAGTCTGAAAATTTCGAGGTTTTTCAGCCACCAAAAGTTGTCCCCAACCATAAATACCACATAATTAAAAACTTTATCTAATCCACTTCAAGTTATGATAATTATTAACCACTATGCAAACAATCATTTTATTCGAATATATACATGAGTAATTTCATTATAATCTTAGTATATATAGTAATATGAAGAACTCAATTAGCGAACTATAGTCCAAGTATATTATAATATACATTTAATAGGTAACCCTGTATATTTTCCCCTTCTTCATGCGCTCTTTTTGTTTGTTTTTAATTTACAGAGTCAAAATCGCCTCTAAAAACTACTTTTGAAGTCCAAAATTTCAAAATTTTTCCCGTGGGGGGTGGGTGCCGCCGGTACATGATCCCCCAAAAAATGTAAAAGTCTGGTACCGCCCCTGGTATAAGTGTAATATTTCTTTAGAATGTAAGCGTATTTCTTGTAAATAAACATTAATTAATTGAATTTCCTAATAAAAAAAATATTGGTATATTCTTGTATTTTTTTAATATCGCCCTCACCCCCCCCCATAAAAAATTCCTGGATCCGCCCTTGCTGGCAGGTCATCAAAACTTATCAGATACTTCCAATGATACCAGCATGATGAAAGTTCGCATTGTTAGAGATTGGTACACAAATAAAGGAAAAATACCAAAAACCCAAACTTTCTTTCAACCCCTAAAATTAAGGGTGTGAAGATTCTAGGGGAAATTTGCATCTATTATATATCAAATGGATCTAGGATGCTAAATTTTGGGATAATAATAAGGACAAATAAGAAAAACCCCGACCTTTTCTCTTTCAACCCCTATAATGAAGGGTTGAAGAATGTAGGGAAAATTTTCATCTATTTTAAATATACCCTAGGATGCTAAAATTTGGCACTTTTGTAATGTTTGGGATAATAAAAGTGAAAAATTAATCACGAAAAACTTTACTACCCTTAACCTCTAAAATGAAGAGGTGAAATTTTTGTAGGATAAATTAACCCCCTCAAATAAATAAATTAATAGATAAAAATAAAAAGTTCATATTAGCTTACAAAAAGAAGGAAAATCCCACCCAAAACACTTCTGTGAAAAACAGGCCAAGTTCGAAAATGTAGTGAAATCTAGGAAGCAGCCAAGTTGAATTCTCCAAGAATAATTATAAGTTGAAAATAGTACTTTCAATTAAAATGTATTCTTTCCAATTTCTTGATTGGTGGATTCTAAATTTTACTTTACCATACAGGGTATGGTCAAGTATTGTAATCGTGCATGAAAAAAGTGGTTTTTCCTTCTTTTTTCGAAATATCTCAAAAACGGCTGAAACTATTTTTGATTAAAAAAATTGAGCGAAACCATGGCATTTTCGGTCTACAAAAAAAGCCCTTATAAAAGTAAACATCGAAAAAATTATATTTTTCGAGATAATAATTGTTTTGTCAAAATGTCTGTTGGATTAATCTGTTAGTCTGTGCGTTACCAAATTTTTGTGAACGAGCTAGCTCAAAAACTAGTGTGAATATCGAAACCAAATTTCACATGTAGTTTTGGTCAAAATGGGGGTGGGGGTGGGATGTATGGTCAAAAAATGAAAATCATGGCCATTTACCGACTCAGCAA
>JALMQS010000225.1:21381661-21506605 GCA_024734495.1 Forficula auricularia
GGAGAGAAGAAATTGAATCTATTTCATAAAATTTTTTTTAAACTACAAAATTCTTAATCAAAATGCTATTTTCTTATATAATAGACATACTGTGAACCTTCAGATAGATATAATCGATAAAATAAGATTGTTTTCTTTTTCATTTATAATTTTTTTGGTCTCTTGGCCGTGCCTACCTGTCACAAGCCATTTGTTAGCGGCGTTTTCTAGCTTTTTATCATTTTCTTAAAAACTCAATCATTCAATTTCGTTCAAAATTTTATATAATTATTAATATTTAATAATTTCATATATTTACAAAAAATTATTTAAAAATTAAACCTTTTTGCCATTTCTATATTAAGAAGTGGCCCAAGACGCAAAAGACAGAGGAAAGCGTGAAGAACTGAATGTTTTCATAACATTTCACAACAAAATTTTAATTGCAATGATATATTTTCTTATGTTGAAAACGATTACGTGTACCTTCACATAGATTAAATCAATAAAATAAGATCGTTTTCTCATTTGGTCTGTTTTATGGTGAGCCTGAGATAAGAGCCTCTGTGGCATAGGTATCATTACGCTTCATCAAGGTCCTTTCAATATACCCTAGAAAAATTTCTTTTAATATATTTAATGTGAGAATAAGTTAATATAATAACTAAATAAAATAATTTAAATATTCGATTATACGTATTATCCGTAGGGTTAGCAACCAGCGGCCCAAGACTCAAAGGACAGAGGAAAGCTATTTTCATATTATTAGCATTTAATTAAGATTATTCATTATTCTATTATTTATGGCTATATGGTAAAAGCACACAAGGTTGTGAATTCCCGAGCAATTTGAAATTGATTAAACATCGCTTTTTAATCTAAGGTATCGAGAGAAGCTTCTCTGGGGAATTCTCACATATTGAATTTTAAGGATTCTTTTTCTGATTATTATAACATCACTCAAATTAATGGTGCCGTCTAGGTCTAGAGTTTTCAGAAATAAATGAATCTCTTCTCAGATATTCCAACTTAATATGCCTATATAAAAATATAGGCAGCACCGGACCGGCGACAAGGGGCTCTGCTCCAGGGGGCTCAGGACTCCGGCAGAAACAATTATTATATTAGTAGTATCGAATAAATACTTTTATATTAAACAACATAAATTGCCTAAGACAACGTCATTTCGGCGATACCATTGTTTCTTTTATTATAAGATCAAGAATTCAATTAAAGGGGCATCGAAAAGTTAGTTATTCCAAACTTTTTAACTTTAGTCATTTTTCTCAGACTTTAACTCTGACTCGTAATTGTCATCCTTAGTCATGCTTAGCTCTTAAGAAAAGGAGATCATTCTATCCGCGTTTTTTTTATTTAGTAATTTTCTTTTAATAAGATTCTAATAAAAGCCTCATCGCTCATCCGCACATTTATTAAATAATTAAATAAACCGGCACTCGGATCAAGCTGCTAAATTTTATTCAATGTCATTTAAAATATTAATGGCGTTCATTCCTTTGCTATTAATCAGATATCACCGGCTATTTGTAGTCCATGTTGAATTAAATTCAAAAATAGGCATCTATTCTCATCTAATACTTGAGAAATAACAATTCTACATTAGATTTTTGACGCTTCGATTATTATTGATAACCATTGCTGAAGACATGGAGGAATCGGTTTAAAATAAAAAATAACGATTGATTCTTATCTAATACTTGAGGAATAGCCTTATTCCATTCGATTTTTGACGTTTTGACTATTAATGATGACATCTACTGAAAACATGGAAAATCGACTTAAAATCAAATAGACTAAATTCTTCAAACTTCTCTGAATATCACCCCTGCATATTTACCACCTTCTCTCTTTATTTAATGAAGAATTGGAAACGTTTTATCATTTGTCTCTCATCAGCCTGCATGAACTCAAACAGTTTATTCTGGTAACTAGATAATCAGTGAGCTGGAGACAAATCATGGCTCGTTTGTAATTAAGAAGAAGATCCAATGCGGCCTCGAGGGTGATTGCTCTTCAGACCAACCACATCGAAACTTGATATGCTCGTAGATATTAAAAATTAATGCGAAATTATTAAACGTATTAATCGTTTGTGTGAAGAACCATAATATATAAACCTACCACTCAAGCTTAACTTCGGCCCTGAAAACTCCGAAGTCACGCTTCTCTCTCTTTCTATTTTTTTTTTTTATTTCTTTTTTCTTAGATTCTTTGTTTTATTTTTATTTATTTTTCGAAAGCGTATTAATTCAAGGTTCTTATATTATTTTCAATCAGTCTTTCAAAATGCAATAATTTTACTTTGACATCAATAAATATTTAAAAGTGCAATGCAAATTTCCTCATTAGTTTAAAAAGTAGCTAACTTAGCATAATTATACATGTTATTAAAATTATTTATAGAAAATACAAATAGGTAAATTTAAAATAAAACCACTCTAGGGGTGTTCAATTTAGAAAAATAAAAAAATAAATACCACTTTTAAAGCAACTAATTCTCTCTCATTCCTATTTTCAAAATTAAAAGATTAGAGATCCTCAGAGCAGCGGAGAGCTCTCACGTGCCATGGGGAAAATCAAACCAGCGGGCCCCTCAATGCTGGGACAAATAAAAGTACTCGTATTTTCAATTTGTCAAATATTTTATTATTTAACACATAAATAAATCAGTAACTTAATATGCTTTGTTATCTGATTGTGCGATTTTATATTTGGATTTTCCAGAATAAGCAGTAGATTTTAGTAGTACAAAAATTTAGTTAACAGCGGTAGTTACCTGGCCCCTTTCGGATCCGGGATCGGGGGTTACCACACCCTCTGCCCCCCTCTCTTCGGCGGACCTGGAGATCCTCTCTTAAATCAAAATAATTTAGTTTATAAAATTAATTGGTTAGGATTATGCACCGCGATATATAGGATAGATAAAACTATTTAAAATCTCGAATTTATGGAACACAAATTATTCGATTAGAATAAAAAATTCACAATGTACCGTTATGCAAGCAAAACTTTTTTTCATTATGCTTAAAAATATCTCAAACGTCTCAATGACTCACTCATCCATGATCTGTCTGTCTGTCTAACTAGGAGTGTCTAATGTCCATCTGTAGATAAGCCGTTAAGCAATACAAATGTATTATTTACAGTGCATATTTTTTCTTGAAAAGTACAATAGTACATTAACATTAAAATAATTTAGCTTCTCTTACAAACATCTCAAAGGAAGTACATTTATGATAAATTAAAGCCTCAAAAATATCAATATAAACTATAAAAGGTATTTATGCAGTTTTAAAATGTTATTTGAAGTTTCTGTGTGAGTTAATTTAGAAAATCTAGCTGGATCTTCGCTGCAGATAATTGTGCGAATATGATGAAAACAAATAAATGGAGTTCAAAGTATTATTAGTAATGTTAAAAAGTTAGTATGCGTGTCAAAAACCACCAAAGGATGTTGGAATTTTGGCGAGAAACATTTATTCTCACTTTGCCCATTGTTCTAAAAGAGTAAAATAATTTAATAGAGTTTCAAAGATTTTTGGGATTGAAACCACACAAAATTCTTATTCATAATAATGATAAATAATAATAATAATAGAGTGACTCGATTTCTAACGAATCACAGTATATTTTGCTAAAAATGAATAGTACATTCGAATAGAAGCTCGCGGCAGCACTGCTGTCCAGCTCTTCCCAGGACCTAACCGGGCAGCTCTGAGATGTCCATGGAAAACAATTTCACTCTTTATAATATCTTTAATATGGTCGAATTGCTGGTTGTAGATTGGAGAATACATCTCCAGTGAGGGAAATTACATTATTTACTTTATCCCATTCCGGCACTTCTGACTAAACAACATCCAATGTAGAAACGAAAATTGGTTCAATTTTTTCATTCAGTTGAACTTAAACCGGACAATCAACTGTCTCGAAAGAATTTGTCGAGAGACCAGGACCAGAAAGTTAAAACCGGGTCAAATCCGGGAAAACAGGGACGTATGGAGACTCTAACTATAACTTAAAAACAAGAAGCCGTAGAAAGTCTCATCCTTTGCAAAAATATTTGTATTTCCAATGTGGAGAACTGACCAGATTTTGGGCTTTCTAGCTCTCAAAACGTCTGGTTCAAAAAAGGCAGAAAACACCATTGAATTAACAAAAAATGTATTTAGCTATATGGTATTAAACATGAAATAAATATAGTTTTAATAACCACATAAGTCACATAAAGCAAACAATATTTTAAATTTTATTTCAAAATAACAAAGGAAATATATCAAAATGGCTATTTCTTTCGTTTCTGTTTGAAATTTGTGTTTCTTTTCACTGAATTTTTCTAAATCTATATCAAGTGTTGAAGTTTACTGTTATTATTTAATAGGTTATTTTTCATGTAATTATAGTGACCTCTATTTATTTTAATTACTTTAATACGATTTAAAATATATTTTGAAATACCTAGATACAAAAACACAATTCGTCATATATGACCGCAGGATGTAAACAAGACCTATCGCAGCTCACTTACCCTATTAGGTATATCTGAAACTTATTCGTATTACTTCGGCTTTTACTTTCTACCACACAGGGTATGGTCAAGTGTTGTAATCGTGCATGACAAAAATGTTTTTTTGCTTTTTTCGAAATATCTCAAACCAACTCAACTATTTTGATTAAAAAAATTGGACGAAACCATGGCATTTCAGAGTCTACAAAAAAAGCCCTAATAAGTGAACATCGAAAAAATTAAAATATTATATGTCTGATAGAAATCCGTTAGTCCGTTAGTCTGTGATTCTGTTAGTCTAGAGCGTTACCAAAATTTTTTGTGAGGCCCAGCTTTGGCTCAAAAACTAGTGTGAATATCAAAAACCAAATTTCACACGTAGTTTTGTTGCATTGAGATGAAGAGCTGATTTGATTTCTGAGTGAATATCCACCCGCAATTAAGGGGGGTGGAGGGGGGTTAAAAATTAAAAATCTAAGCTATTTGAGCAACCTCAGCCAAATTTTGCTATACATAATCAGTGCAACCCCAGAAATCTAAAAATGCAAAAACTAACCTGCCCCAAAATTGGTGCGGGGGAGGGAGGTACGTCAAAAAATGAAAATATATGCTCTTGTTCCAAGCTCAACCAGAATACTGCATACATAATCAGTGGGACCCCAGAAGTCTAAAAAAATGGAAAAACTAACCTACCCAAAAATTGGTGGGGGGGGGGAGCCAAAAAATGAAAATATAGGCTCTTGTACCCAACTCCAACCAAATTTTGTATACATAATCAGTGGGACCCGGAAGTCTCAAAAATGGAATAAAACTAACCTTCCTCCCCTACATGATTATAAATAATTTTATTAAATATTAAATATAAGTGAGGGGCCAGGTTGTATGGTAAACTCAAGTGGATGGCCACATCAGAACACGTCAGGTTTATTTTATTTTTATTCATATTTTTCATTTTTAATCATGTTTTTTGTTGTTTTTACTGTTGTTTTGTAATTTTATTCATCTTTTTGTTCATATTTATTTTTATTTTTTCTTTATTTATTTTTTTCTTTCATCTTTTTCATTTTTGTTTTTATTTATTTGACATAGATATATATATATATATATATATATATATATATATATGCATTTTATACCAATCGAGTACGTAAATAGAGAGGAGAAAGAGAAAATGAAAATATTACCACCAATTGTACAGTCCCAATTTTGTAAACTTTATTTGTTGTAAGTGGAGGCTCCTGTCCCAGGCAGCTAAATAAATAATAAATAGATAAGAGATTATTAAATCGAAATGAATATCACATTTTATTAATTCACCGAAACTTGTGCTAACAGCGTACCGAGTCTTGAAAATGTTTCACTTTTTCCTCCAATTTGCTATTTAATTACATTTTTTTACTTTACCATACAGGGTATGGTCAAGTATGTAATCATGCATGAAAAAAGTGGTTTTTTCCTTCCTTTTTTTCGAAATATCTCAAAAACGGCTATAACTATTTTCGATTAAAAATTGAGCGAAACCATGGCATTTCGCTCTCTCAAAAAAAGCTCTAATAAGTGAACATCGAAAAAATTATATTTTTCTGAGGATAATAATTGTTTTGTCAAAATGTCTGGTAGTCTGTTGTCTGTTAACCTGTGCGTTACCAATTTTTGTGGACGAGCTAGTTCAAAAACTAGTCTGAAATTCGAAACCCAAATTTCGCACGTAGTTTTTGGTCCCATTGAGATTAAGAGCTGATTGATTTTAGTGGCATATCTGACCCAAAATTAAGAGGGGTCGAGGGGGGGGGCTAAAAAATTAAAAATCTGAGGCCATTTGAGCAAACGCAGCAGAATTTTGCATACGATAATCAGTGGACCCCCAAAAGTCTAAAAATGCAAAAACTAACCCCCTCCTCCATGAATATAAATAATTTTATTAAGCGGGCCAGGGTTGTATGGTAAATTCAAGTGGATGGCCACATCAGAACACGTCAGCTTATTTTTTTTTTTTTGATTCGATTTCCGTGTTGATTTTTTATTTTTTTTTTCATTTTCAATTCATTTTTGATGCATTTTCTAGCCATTTTCCAATTCCGGGAGAGAATAGAAAGGAGCGCCGTCGCCGTCGCGGCCGCCACCGGTGGGTGATCGGGTGGAGGGATGCTGGAGCTGGAGGGTTGGAGGTGGTGGAGTTGTGCGCTATCTATGCATTGGGCTGTTGGCTGTTGGGTGGCGGTGGGGGTGGGGGGTGGGTCGATGGAACCGGAGGGAGGCGTTCGGGTCTCGGCGTTTCGGCGTCTGCGCGGTGCACCTTCTTCTCGTTGCTCGTTGACCGCAAACGGCGTGTCGTTCTGCTGAGCCATCCTCTGGCTGCGCAGCGGCAGACAGACTAGTGTCGGCCGAGCCTCGAGCACGACCGCCCTTGCCCAAACACCCACTGGCTGGCCATTGCATGGAGAGCTCCGCTTCGTATGGGCAGCTCGCACTTGGCCCCTTGATGGACGTCCCCGCAGCCCCGTCGCCCTTGTCCGGGGCTTATCTGCTCATCGTGGTCGGCGAGCCACACAGCCCCGACCACCGGCATGTCATCCTCAACCGAATCGCCAAAGGTACAGCCAGACCACCTCTGTCCGACATACACAAAAACACTGTCCAGGTAGCATTCCAGCCGTGTACTGTCGACAGTGTCACAATTTTGCCCTACTTCTTCCGGGGGGTGGTTTCGGGGTTTCGCTTACTGCTATGCGCAACGATCGATGCCTCCAGCCGATAATCCAATACGACAATTTGATTTGATTTTTTTCTACCTATAACTTTTAGGTCATGCCTTCGCATTATCAGTTTAGATTATCTCAATCAATGAGAAAAATGAGCCGGCCTGATTCGATGTCATCCACTCGGATCAAATTCTTGACCGGCTAGCTTGTCAATGACAGATGAGGATCGTTTTACTCGCGAACTCATTTCCCATGTCCCAAGAATTTTTCGAAAATTCTTTCGGGTAAGTGAAATAGGTGTCTTTTGGATGGGTGAACGGGGGCAGGTTCTGTAGTCTGTAGGGTGGTTAGTGGGCGGGTTGGGCCCCGCTCAGTATTGATCGGCACAACTGGTCGCCCGCGCCCCCGCCCCGGACCCCCCTTAAGAACGCCCGGATTAAAGGCCGATTATATGCCTCTTTATTACATATAAGAGCCTTTTGGCAAAAGGCTATTTTAAGTGACAGCCAAGTGCACGATTAACAACAGAGGAGCAATGAAAAAACCTCTTAAACAATAAAATTGTTAGTACTTTTACAAAGCATCCTATTAGAGTTCAATCACGATTTAAAAAGACTCACGAATTTTAATTGTCATAAAAAACATAATAAATATTTAATAGCTAAACATAACTATGCGACAAAAATGTGATAAAATTATTAGAGAAATTTCTTTAAACTCTTACAAGTTATTTTACCTAAACAAACTTCATTTGTGTAAAAATTATACTACATGATCAATTTAACACCTTTAGAATGTTGCTTTACATTAAAAATAATTTCTATTAAAAAAAAAAAAAAATACTAAAAAATATTTTGATGACTAAAAAAAATACTAAAAAATACTTCAATGTCTCTCCTGGAAATATAAAAATTTCTGTTTTTAAATAAATATAAATCTTGTACAAAAAAAATCTGAAAACTTTTATTTGAAATCCAGACGTTTCAGGAGAAAGTCTCCCTTTATTAATTTCTCCTGGAAATTCTGGATTTCAAATAAACGGTTTTCACATTATTATTACTTTTTTTTTTTTTTTTTTTTTTTTTAATGGTTTATTTATAGATAAAACAGTCATTAAATTTTTGCCAATATATTGCTGATTTTATGAAGCATTTCAGATTCATTTCGGATAAATCGTGGAAAAAGGCTCCTGACATAATCTTTTAACATAAAACAAAGGAGGGTTTAATTTTAAATTATTTGCAGATATGATGTATTTATTGCTAACTTTAGAATGTGTCTAATTATTATAAAAAATAAAAAATTGAATTCCAAAACAGTTTTACAATTCAGATTTATGAGTTTGTGATTTTATGAAGCTTTTCAAAATTCTTTTTGAAAATAAAATTCTAAAAAGGACTCCGAAAAGTTATTATCGAAAAAAATAACAAAAAAGATTCTAAAAAGTTATTTAAATAAAAACAGTAAATAATCAATCAATATATTATAACTCTAGTAGTTGCTTTAGATTAAAATAATTTCTAAATATTATATACAAATTTTTGTAAAAAATTATTTTATAAATTATACACATGGAAACTTATTTGAAACTCTGAATTTATGAAAATCTTCCTAGTATCTATGGAATAAAGAAGACTTAAAAGGGCTCCGAATAGTTCTAAAAAAATAAAAAGAATTCCAAAAAGTTCTTTTAGAAAAAGAGAACTTAAAAAACTCAAAAAATCACAGCTTCTAAAATATTTGCTAGTGAGCCATGTTGTATAGCTCAATGCTTCACTATTTAAAAAAATGATCCCATTGCTTTATGGATTCTACATAATACAGGCTTAAGCTCATTTTAATTAAAAATCTGCCCGGTCCACAGTAAGTCAAAATGTATTCCTCTTATATATATTCCATTTTAATTTTCTTTATTAAAATGTTGAAATATCTATTTATATTTTCATTATAAATAATTAAATTTATATATAAATGTAATTTTTTATTTGCAATAAGAATTAATTAATTAAAAAAAAAATTATTATAATCAAAGGGTATGTAGAAAGACATTGTATGTGTTGAATCCGAAAGGGGATGGATGGATGGCTGATGTAACAGGCGAAAGAGCAAGAGGAATGCGCAGAGGGTCCTCCTCCATCTTTTAAAAGTAAACCTCGTCTTTTCGACACCCACATCTTGAAACAAACACAGAGAGCTAATTTTGGTCAATGATTTTTTCCTTAGCGTCTGCGAGAAAACCCAGACAGACCTTTCTTCTCTTATGTAAAGATAAAACAATTTGTTCCAAATGTTAAGTCACGGATTTTTTAGTATTTAGTAAAATAGTATATAATATTTATATAAAATAAATTAAAGATTATGTGTTCTTTTCTCTTATTTTTTTTTTGAAAGTATGAAATTTTTTTAACCCCCCCCCCCATCAGTAGCGAATCTAAATCATGCCATTTTTGTCGTGGCGATCTCTGAGATCATTATAATTAATCATTATAACAAATATTTTTAATTTAAAAAATTAACATTATAAAGGATTAATCGGAAATTAATCTAAATGTTTCGACGCCGCCTTCTCCCTATAATTTTTACAAATTCAAGTAGTTAATCATGAGTTTGCTACATTTGATTCGCTCGCGAATCGAATGCAGGTAATTTTTATCAGATATTAAGTAATAATAATATCTGAGCAAACTCATGATTAATTGATAGCAACACCTTACATGCGTGTTAACAGACTAGGCGCACTGGACTGGGGAATTGAAGTGTATAGCATCTTAGATTCCAAATTCACTAGGTGATATATATCCGTGTTTGGTAAAAAGCATCATGCAGGGTAATCGCGATATGATGCTGGATCACATCTTTTTCATTTCTCTTGGTCCAGATTTAAGATTCAGCTGACCCCAATAGCCTCAACCAGCAGTGGTCTAGCGATATATATCGTGGCTGTGATAAATTTGTAGTGGGTTGAAGGAGTTATTCAGCCAAAGCAAGGATGCACCGGGTCCAATGGAAATTCTGAGAATAAAGACGTTTCGTCCTGAAATTATCGGGCCATCTTCAGTTTATTGGGAATTATACACATATTACCATAAGTACCTATATGTGATTGTTCCTGGTTTTATCAACAATAAGACATTTAAATTTTATTTAAAAAGAACCTTGTTTGGTGGCCCTATTTAAAGAAATTTAAATTCATAATTTTATTTAGTATTGTACTGGAGCTCCAAGATTCAGAGATGAGACTCACTTTTCTCTGAATCTTGCGCTCCAGTACAACACTAAATATATGAAGGTAAATTTCTTATTGTTGATAAAACCAGGAACAATCACATATAGGTACTTATGGTAATATGTGTATAATTCCCAATAAACTGAAGATGGCCCGATAATTTCAGGCCGAAACGTCTTTATTCTCAGAATTTTTATTGAACCCGGTGCATCCTTGTTTTGGCTGAATAACTCCATTCAATCCACTATAATTATATTATTGAATAAAAATTTTAAAAAGATATAATGAGCAAAAGTAAAATTAGAGAAACTTACGTCTATGGTCGCGGCGGTCTATCTGTAAGATTAAATTTCCTACCGTGTTTGCATTACAACATGAAAGTAACACTAATATACTCTAACCTGTCTATTAGAGAAATAGCAAAATTTATAATACATTGCTTCCAAAGCTGCTGGAATGGAAAATAAAATTCTCCATTCGCGATCTGTAAGATCAGCCTCGACTAATGGAGGGTTAAGATTTGAAACACCAATTTTATTTAACTTTACGGTATCGCTATGCTTAAATTTCAAATTATTTTTCAACAAAAAAAGATGTTAATATCTTCCACTTAATTCACAAAGTTAAAACTGATTATATAAGTCAGATGGTTTTGTTTCGAAGGATCGTTATTGGCCGGGGAAGCTTTATTGTACTTGAGTTCAACCCCTTCTGACATGTAAACAAAATAGGACCTTAGGTTCCACCTAGTGTTGTACAACACTTAAATCTCTAAAATTAAATGAGACAATAAAGAGAGTGTGTCTTCTGCTGGAAAAATAAATTTTTTAATTTATTTATAACAAGACTATAGTTTAGAGGTCCTCTTCATCAGTTACAATTATAATTGATTTACAGCAATTAATGTGTGAAAGTGAGTTTTACAGGTGGTCAAATTTATTTTTCCAGCAGAAGACACACTCTTTTATTGTCTCCATTAATTTATAAAAATTCTGCTACTCTCGGCAAAAAGAAACTTTCAATTTAAATCTCTAAAAGCTATAAACTTAACAAAATTGGCAAAAGAGATGATTCTAGAATATTTAAGAACCTAAAATGACAAAGAATGATTAAAAATATCTATAACAAATTAGGTCAAGCAGAGGACAACCTCATTGAATTGTTTTTTATATATTTTTTATTACTTATAAATGTAATTTTGAAGGATTTGCCTTTATCTTCAGACTAATATAAATATTTCCCATGGATATTTAATAATTTCAATGGAATTTACTTCCACTATTATTTTAATTCTAATATGGACTAAATCAATACATCTATCTAAATGAATTATTTAAATTAGTCTAAAGTTGTAAGTATTGTCTCAAATAATTAAAAATATTTACAGTATTCAATCCTAATTTTTAGGGCTAGATAAAAACGTAAAGTGGGACCCTTTTAGTCCCGCTACGATGCCTGTCTGTCCGTCTGTGACAGCATTGTAGCACGTAGACTAAATAAGAAACAGACTTGAAATTTACAAATAAAATGATTTGATTTTACCTACTCGAATTCAAAAATCGTATTAAAATTTATTTTGGATTATTATTTTGGAGAGGGTCGAATTTTTCGGCGCGGCAAAAATAGAAAAATATTTTTTCTTCTAGGTTGTTTGATACCATTGTAAAAGCTAATTAAATTCTGATCTAATTCTTGAATAAATGTTTATGAAGGGTTGAAAAATCGATTCTCTGAAAATTTGAATAACTTGAATATACATATATATATATACAAGTTCCCGTTTTCCTTAATAAAGACGAAAGTCTAGAGCAGTGTTTCCTAACCTCTTCAGTTTTGCCACCCTTATGATCAAGCAAGCCATGTGTCTTTACCCCTTGTTAAATAAAATATGAGAAAATCAAACTAAAAAGTTATAAGGATTTTTAATTATTTACTATGTGTTTTTTCTACTAAAAATTCTCACTGTTCTTTCAGTTTCAATTTGTAAAACTTTGATGGTATTTTTTCTAATTAAATATAAAAATTAGTAACACCTATAACAAAAAAAAAAAAATAATATAATTTCAGAACTATAAAATTTTTCTGCGTTATTAAATTAATTAGTCATGTTTACCCCCTTTAAATAGCTAATATACCCCATGGGGTAATTACCTCTAGGTTAAGAACCGCGAGTCTAGAGTTACAGAGTTAATTAAAATGAGAGAGTATTTTTTTAAATTTAATTCATCATAAAATTTCACGATTTTTATATCTGTAATATTTCACAAACTTCTTAACTTATATTAATGAACTTTTTACATTACCATACAGGGTATGATCAAGTAGTGTAATCGTGCATGAAAAAAGTGTTTTTTGCTTCTTTTTTTTCGAAATATCTCATAAACGGCTGAAACTATTTTGATTAAAAAAATTGTACAAAACCATGGCCTTTCGATCTACAAAAAAGCACTAATAAGTGAACATCGAAAAAAATTATATCTTTCGAGATATTAATTATTTTGTCAAAATGTCTGTTAGTTAGTACGTTACCAAATTTTTGTGGACTCACTAGCTCAAAAACTAGTGTGAATATCAAAACGAAATTTCACTTATAGTTTTGGTGCATTGAGATTAAGACCTGATAATATTTTGATTGAAATTGAACCCAAAATTAAGGGGTGGGGGAAGGTAAAAATTAAAATTATAAGATTTTCAAACTAAAAAAAAACAAAAAAAAATGAAATATACTATAAAATGAACCTATAATAAAAATAGAGAATTATTATTTTCTTCGGGGGTCAAAATTGGGAGGGTTCAAAAAAATAAAACTATCAATATAAGTTGTAGACCGTTTAATCGATTTGTACGAAATTTCGCATATGCACCCTATATAACCTTATAAAAATGACTCACTATGTGAAATTGATAGTGACCAAAAAAAAAGGGGAGGGGGGTTAAAAATATTTTCAAACAAAAATCGAAGAAAGCTGATATTTCTAATAAAATAGTCTCATAATTAAAAGGAGATATTATTAATTGCTAATGGGCCCAAAATTAAGAGGGAGGGAGGGTTCTTTCGTAAATAATTATAAATTATTTTAATTCAATATTAAATATAAGGGAGGACCCAGGTGTATGGTAAAGTCAAGTGAATGGCCTCATCAGTTTATTTTTTTATCGAAATCAGCAGATTAGTTGAATTTTTAAGAAATAAATCAAAGAGTTTTAATAATAAGATAAATAAATATTTCAATATATATATATATATATATATTTATTAGCATCACGTAAAAGACACGCTCTTTGATTTTTCCTTATAAACATAAAATTTAATTGAGATCAGGAGATATCACATTTACCAGACTTTATTTTTCATTCCTCTAAAGAATAAAATTTGAAAAAATCTAGAAATATAAATTCTAATCTATTAAAATTAAAGTATCTATTAATAAATATTCATGTAATAAACTGATGTATCCATCCACATGATTTTACCATACCAAAATTTAATTAACTCTTAATCTCAATACTAAAAAAAAATGTGAAATTTCGTTTTGATATTCACACTAGTTTTTGTTAACGTAACAGATATTATGACAAAATAATTATTATCTCCTAAAATATAATTTTTTCGAAATTTACGCATAAGGGCTTTTTTGTAGACCAAAACGCCCTGCTTTCGCTCAATTTTTTTTATCAAAATCAGCCGCTTTTGAAATATTTCGAAAATCGAAGCAATCGAAACAATGCGTATCGATTTCAATACTTGACCATACACTAAACACTATATGGTAAAGTTAACATTTTTTAATAGAATAATGAAGGTTAAGTCTAACCAGATTTACAAAACAATCGTCTATAATAAATAAAAGTAATGTTATCAAGTTGAACTGATAATCTTTAATCAAACCCTTAAATATTTTAAGCAAAATACCATTTTAACTTTATTTACATTTTTTCCCGTTTTTTGAAAATTATTCTTTCATCTTATAGAGAAATAAATCATAAGGAATTGATGTTTTTTTCAAATTTAAAATGTTTCATAAAGAGGAACAAAGAGGTTGTCTTCTGCTTGATGCAAACAAAGATATACACATATATATCAAATATATATAGGTATGTATATATCAGTGGCGGTTGGTGATTTTTCAACCAGGGGATGCTGTCAAAAATGTAACTTTCATTTTTTGAAATTTTATTTTAATCTTCGCTTTATTTTTTGCATATTTCATCGAATACGGCATCATTTTCGTTATTTTTCAAATTTAATATTAGATTTTTTTTAAATATATTTTGGGACCTTCGCCCCAAACGGATACTGCTTTGTGTGAGTGAGGGTAGGAGTCAAAAATTAATTCTTGTGCCTTAAACTCCACAGTCCCTGAGATGGAAATCGACCATCTTCCACAATGAATCAGCCTGTCCTATAAGAAAATCTTAAATTTCTCCTAATTCTATTGCTATAAGCAAGCTATGACTTGTCTATAGCACTCTTAGTTATTTCCGATCTTATATATTGAGAGTTCTTAGAAATGGATTAGTCCAAAGATTCTCGAATCATCTTTATTTATTCCTTTTTTGTATTATTACTATTTTAATAGTTCCTCAGCGAGAACAATTTTTATTCGACTAAAACTCGTCTGGACTTGTCTTTGACATGCTTGAACTGGAAATTATACCAGGCAGGGACGTCAAATCTTCTATCCTCACCCTTTTCGGAAAAATCATTCATTTTAATTGCCCTTTGAAACTATGGAACAAATTTATTTCATTTCGAGAACCAATATATTTTTCAAAACAAAAAATGTTTTTTATAGAAATATTTGGAATAAAAGATAATAATTTGAAAATTTAAAGTCGACCTTATATATTATGAAAAGATCTAAATGTTTGAAATTTTAGGGATGCGCCGCATCCACAACATCCATGGACTGCACGCCACTGATGTATATATATTTATTTTGTTTGAGACTATAGTTTCGAAGGCTTGGCGTTCATCATCAGTCTTTTTAAATTATAAATATTATTTTTCATGGGGTCAGAATCGCGTGGATATTAAAATTTTTTGTTCTTACTTAGCCAGTAAATATGATTCAACAACTCTAGGAAAAATAAAAACTTTTCAATTAAGAATGTTTATTAATTAAAAATAAATTATGTTATGCTATTGAAAAATATTACTGAATAGAGCTCTATTTTTGTTTTATTATTCAATTCACATTTATTTTCAAAAGACAATTAAGGGCTTCTCTCGTGATTTTGTTAGACTATTCAATATTATTTGTTCACACACCCACATACACATATATATATCTAAATATATAAAACCATAGTCGAGGGCGTTTTTTCCTTTCAATACGACATTCTATTTGATTTTCAAATGCGGATAATTCAACACTATTGGTAGATGGATTAAAAAAAAATTGAATCAAAAATCGCAAAAAAGTCCAGCATAAATTTAATTTAATTGAAAATATTGTGTTTTGCCAAGTAGAATTGATGATTCATAAAGAGAAATCACTGAGGCAAATAAACATAATATATATAATGAATATAAATAAATACAAATCTTTTATAGAGAAACTATCTTGAAACGTTTATTTAAAATTCAAACGTTTCAAGAGAATTTCTCCCTATATCAATGGAATTTTAGATATTTGAAAAAATTTTTGCTTTAAAAAATGAATATAAAGCAACTATAAACAAATAAATATTTTGAAAATAAACAATGACACAGATTGTCTTGGAGATGAAATTACACTTGAATTATAAATCTAAAAAATCTTTGATAAATATTAGAAAAAATTCATATCTGGGCTTTTGTTAATTGAATTTTTTTATTCAATTAACAAAAGATCAGATATGAATTATTGTTTTGCTAATATTTATCAAGGATTTTTAGAGAAAAATAATTTATCGTAAATATTTTTATTTTTTAGTTTTATTCAAGAAAATTTCATCTCCAAGACAATATAATTATATCAATGTCTATTTTCCAAATATTTATTTATGAATTTAATTGAACTTCTTTTTAAATTTTTTAAATTTTGAGGTTGATACACTAGCTCATTGAATTTGTCATATTTGTACGGTGTGGGCGCTATATATACCCTTTTCACCTTCAAATTGCGATTAATCATTTTCAAATTGAAAATAGTCATTGTGATTATTTATATTTCGTAATTTATTTATTCTAATTTTAAAATTAATCAATTCCATTTTGAAAATGATTAATCTCGATTTGAGGTTGAAAAGGTTTAAACATATGATTGTAATAAGCCAATAATAGTACGAATTTGGCCCGCAGGCTGTAGTTTGGGGACCCCTGTTCTAGACGATCACCGATCTAAAAATCAACCGCTACGCATGTTGCTTCACTTTTAAAATCTATAAGATCAGATGATTGGATACATTTTTAAGCTGTTTTTTTTAATTGTATTTTTATTTATAGTTTTACTTAAACATTTTTTTAAGACTAAAATAAAAAAAATCCAATAAATTTCTTTCTTATCTGTTATCATTATTTTTCAGTTACTCTTAACCTAATCTAATTAAGAAAAAAATAATTAGCAATTAACTTGGATAGGTACCCTTATTTTACATAATATCGATTCCACCTTATCAAGATTAGTATTACAGCAGAGAAGCTATTAGCGTGTTTGATTGCGTACTCATAAGCATTAATAATCAACTTAGCTTTAATTACCTAGCCAAGAATTTTTCAATTTATTTTTATTCTTGAAATATGTGGAGCAAATAGAAAAAAAATTTCTCTTTTATTATTAAAATATTATTATATATTCTCAGTCTGAATATTATAAATTTACAATCGACTTTTAAATTATTTATTAATTAATTTGTAGATGCAGTTTAATTAAAAAAATTTTTTTTTTTTTAGATTCATAAATGCTTTTAAAAAGCATTTTCGTAGAGTTGTTTAATATATTAAAAAGAAGCCAGAAAGTGTGTCTTCTTGATGTAATTACGTATTCATTTATCGTCGCCTTAGAGTGTAAACCTGCTAACTCACTATAAGGATATTTTACAGAGCAGACAAAAAACTTCACAAAATTTAATATTGTTATTTAAGAAAGAAACTATTTTTCACATTTTTTCTACAACTTACGATCGTAATTTTAAGTAGCAGTTTTACTTGGACAATGCTGCATCTCTTTTTCTTTCAAACGGTATTAATATGTCATATGCAATCAAAAATGGATTTAGCAGGTTTACACTCTAAGGCGACTATATATGAAGCTATTTTATCATTTCGAGAGACCATAGTTTAGATGATTTTTCTTGATCTTCAGTCTAATACAATTATTTACAGGAATACTTTTCTGGATTCGGAGTCTATCTATAGCTAGAGAAACTCCTTTAACACAAGTGATTAGTGAGTCTGATTTAAAATAAAAATACAAGAAACAGCCAAGAAATGATTTCTTGATGAATGAAATGAAATTTCTAATTCAGAGACACAATTTCTTCTTCTTCGAGTGCCATACCCGAAACGGGTGTCGGCTCCTCTCCACATATACCTGTGCTGAGTGTTTAGTTGTTTTACACAGATATATGTGACCTACTTTTTAACGCCGGTTCCGAACGGCTAATTTGGAGAGGTTACTAGGCAATTATACTCTTGGTAGGTTGCCATTACTTTCCAAGAGGAGGCGACTGAAAATATCTAACTGCCGAGACTCGGAGAGACACAATACCAGACAAAAAAAAGACACAATACCAGACAAAAATTTAAAAACATAATTTTATTTTAATACACTTATGTTTTCTATTCTAAATAACTACCATTTAAATTGAAAGTTTTTGCCGAGAGTAGCAGAATTTTTATATATTGAAGGAGACAATAAAAGAGGCTTGTTGAATTATAAATTTTATTTATTTATAACGAGACTATAGTTTCGTTATAAATAAATAAAATTTATAATTCCAACAGAAGACACACTCTTTTATTGTCTCCTTCAACTACCATTTAATTATACAAGTTTTTTTTGCAGTTTGTTAAATTTTATTCATTATGTATATCTACCTATCCTTCAAATTAAACAAAAGGTGTTCCGTTAAAATTTCAGGATTTGTGAACTGTTCCGTCTTAAGAAAAGTTTCGGAAATCCTGGGTTCAATGATTTCGGAAAGAGGGGACGAATGGGCCCGGCCTCCTTTGAGAATCCTTGGGGTACACGTATACATGTAAGAGTTAAATGAAATTTAAGTTTTTTTTTTAGAAAATCCTTACCCTTTTTAAACTTCAATTTCTCAGGATCGGGGCCGTCCCTTGCTATGATGCAGAGAGGCGGCCGCATCAAGGGGCAGGCACCGTAAGTGCGGAATATGCATCAAAATCAAAATACAATTTGAACCATTCATTAATTAAAAATTTTTAAACAACGATTTTCTATATAGGTGTATGTTATTCCTTTATTGATGTATACGATTTATGATTTATCTCACGGCTCTGCTTAAGCGCTTTGATCAGAACCTTTAGATTTCGGTTGTAGTTGATAGATGATTTCATTATTTTAAACTAGTTTATATTTTCAAAATAAAAATAGTATTCGTGAATTTGACAATTTAACGCTCGGCCCTGCCCAGGATCTTTATCTACCATAAGAAGACCTTGAAAAAACTCTTAAGATTGGACTATTTGTGGCTCTATTTGCTTTAACAAAATTTTTTGGTGATTTCTATTGAAAGATTTCAAAATAATCAGTGATTCGTAAACACTAATATTTACTGGGCCATAGTCTACTTTCATTAATTTAATTCTTAAGTCATCTGGAAATGAATCATTGCTTGCATTGAAGTTTTCGCTTCAAGATTTATTTTTCATTAAATTCTGAAATTCACTTGTAACTTATAACAGAAACCGGATTTTTTTTTGCAATTGCATATTTAGTTTATCTGTTAGTAATGAAGCTGTTGAAGTTTTTATCTTTGAGATTAATTTGATTAAAATTTGAATTTTTATTTAAATCACACATAATTAATTACAATTATTTATTGAACACGAACAAATAATACAATATAACTACGATGTTTCGATCGACTTATTCTCGCCATCGTTCTCAAGTATGAGCACCCACTCCGTTAACCTATAAAAGCAGATAAACTAAAATTTGACCTATAATCGGAGTCATACTTGAGAACGATCGCAGAATATGTTGATCGAGACGTAGTTATATTGTATTATTTGTTTGTGTTCAATAAATAATTATAATTAATTATGTGTGATTTAAATAAAAATTCAAATTTTAAGCAGAGTTTGGGCAAGACCTAAATTTAATTTTGCGAGGATTTTATATATTTTGTATCTAATTTATAAGAACCTTTATTGAAGACAATGACATTATTTGAAAAAATATTCAAAAGTATTAAATGTCTAATTGTTTGCAAATGAATCAAGTTTGATGAACTTTCGAGGCGCGAGGCCCCTCGAGCCACGAGGCCGTAGGCGATCGCCCACGCCTTGGGCCGCCTCTGATTGCCCGGTACCAAAACCACTACAAAAAAAGTTCGCTTGAATTTTTGATTAACTTTTTCAAACTCAAATGAAAAAAATAAAAAACTTTTTTAATTTTTCCAAAAGGAATTCAATACTTTATCTCTCTTCTATATTTCCAATTTGTATAGAAGAGATTTATTATCACGCTTAAATTGTATCGATCCAAGAATACAATACAAGATAGAACTTTTTTTTAAGCTTACGCGTGAGTCTCAGCAGTTCAGCTAACCGGCTATCTATTTAGCTTGTTTATTCTGGGATATCTATGGGGACGATGACAACAGTTTAGCGAAAACAGAGCGCCCTACGAGTAGGCAGCTGTCATCACTCCCTTATACAAGATAAAATGTTTTTTTTATCTCTCTGGAATTCAATTGAAGTCTGAAGTTTTGTCAATTTATATCTACTCTTTCAGCAATTAAAATATTTATTGAAAAATATAATTATGCTAATAAATAATATTAAAAAAAAAATTTAATATTTGATACCTCTAATCTGAATGTCTGAAAGTAAATTATTAATGTACCTCCATCAAATTCATTCAGATATTCCGATGGGAGGATAATTTTTTGTATAAATATACTTTATCATATTTTGTAATATATATATATATACACATATACATATATATATATATATATATATTAGCTAAGGTGACCATTTAACTTAAAGCAAAATACGGGACATATAAATAGAAGTTAGCTGATAGGGGTAAGAACTGGTGCTAGGTAAGATTAATAATTAATTTTTAATCCCAGAATATTTTTAAAATTTAATTAACAAAAAAAAATAATAATTTTAAAGAATACATAGGTAAATGTACCTTTATAGAACAAACTTAAAATATTTTTAATCACAGTGTACTGAAAAAGAAAAACAACATTATTATGATTTTTCATATTTTTCTACAGAATGAATTTTTTTAAGCAGCTCATTGTTCTTTACAATATATTCATAAAATTCAGAACACGTCATATCATAATTGCATTTTGTTATTAACAAAGCCTTTAGAGTTTCTACGGAAAGTTGAGTTTTTTCAAAGGAGCATAGATTATTCATCCAAGAAAATATTCTTTCTGTGGGGGCATTTGATGCAAGCAAACAAAAGCAAATTCGACTATTTTACTTATGTTCCCATGAGAAATGTTTGCAGTTGTAAAATGTGCAAAAATTTCTACCCATTTTCCGACTTAAAACGAAAAAACCGAAAGAAATTTAGATTATAAGTATTACTGGAAAACGGGACTTTTACGGGACACTAGTTTAAAAAGGGGACAATTTTATTGTTTCAAAATATACGAGACACATCATCTAAATACGGAACTGTCCCGTTAAATATGGGTCCAATGGTCACCTTAATATTAGTTGCTGAAGAAGTCAAAATAAATTGAAGAAACGTCAGACTACAATTGTTGTCATTTTTAATTTTTGACTACATCCCTGTGAATATATATAGGTATATATTAAAGGCGAATTTTTAAGAATAAATAAATCATTAATAATTTTCTAGCAACCAAAATCATTTTCATCGTACCCATCACATCAAGCTAGTTTCATGAATTTCTACATATTTTTACATTCAAGAATTACAAAATAAGAGCTGATTGTCCCTTAGCTATGAAATAAAGCCTCGCTTCTAACCCTAGATGGGACACTTGGTTCGATCTCTTCTTTCTTTTCAATAATTCTTGTAATTAAAGAATTATTAGCCGACGATCAATTTAAGATGGATTTTTATATTTTTATTATACATTATTTCTGTAATAGAATATTCAAAAAAAATTTTGTTGACGTCATTCTGTTTTCTTCTTCTTCATGGTCTCTTTTTGAATCTTCTTTATTTATTTATTTATTATTGAACAATGCTCTGAGGTAGATGCCTCGTAGAGCAGATACAAAAGAAAATACAGAACAATTGATAATAGGTAGATATATGAACAAAGCTCTCTCAGTATATGATCTGTAACAAAGCCAACACCTCCGAACCCAAAGAGCAACCCAGAGTCATGCACCAGCAGGCGAATCAACCAGTGACACATTCTCCAAAACCCCCTTCTCCCGAGAAGATGCACCTTGAGTCAATAATGGAAAGATGATGAAGAAAGCGATGTACGGATATGTGATGGCAATGTATTCCACAACCGAGCCGAGCTGACGACAAAAGATCTGTTGGTGATCTCAGTACGATGAGTTGGAATATGGATTATTCTGCCGTCAGCTCTTTTTTATGGAATGTTCATGTAGGAAACATCTGTCGTAAAGTTTATAGCTATCTATATACTCCACGTCGCCTCTCCTATACTATAGTTCTCAGCCTGTATAACTTCGTCTATTATTGTCACTTTTTACTTACGCTGAGACGGGATGCGTTTCGCGAACTCAACAGATGAAAGTCAACATAAAAACCAGTGGAATGCCGACTATGATTACTTTCACAGGTTTATTAATAAAAAATCATAGATCATGATTAATATCATCATCATCATTTGAAGTCAAGGGTTAGGCCGTTAGGCCTGTTCCGGCTAAGACATTATTCTGTCAACGTCCTCTAGGGCGTCCGCGATCTCTTTTTCCTTTGGGTTTATAGTTCAGGGCATATTTTGAGAGTCTAGAGTCCTCCATCCTTTCGAGGGGGTCAATTATGATTATGATTAATAAAAATATTTATTATAATATATAAGTACCTACCTGCCGGCCAAGCGTTGCTCGGTAATTTTTTACTTTAGTTAAAAGCGATAAATTAGTATTATTTTTAATTTTAAATTTAAGTAAAAAAATAATTTTTAAGAAAAAAATAAAACCGACTTCAAAAAATTAAATGCAACATAAAAATACACTAAAAGGTTTAAAATAATTATTATCTTATTTAGTTTCAACTAAACGACTAAATATTAACATGAAATTACTTTTTGAAGTCGGTGCCAAACAAACTATACCGAGCGAGCGAACCCGCCAAACGTACTAAGTAAGATCCGTCGAGTGCGATTCATAAAATGTATATGTTTGGCACCGTCTTCAAAAAGTAATTTCATGTTAGTATTTCGTCGTTTAGTTGTAACTAAATAAGATAATAATTATTTTATACCTTTTAGTGTATTTTATTTGTTGCATTTAATTTTTTGAAGTCGATTTTTAATTTTTCTTAAAAATTATTTTTATCTTTCTCTTTTTAGTGATGTTATTAATAGTGATCATATCATCAGAACTTGACTAAATTAATATGGCACCATCCCTAAGATACCCCCTTTCCAATAAAAAAGAATCATCGAAATCGGTTCATAAACAAAGAAGTTAGGCCTGAACAAACCTAACAAAAAAGGTCTAATACCTATGAAAAAAAATCGGACCAATCGGAAGGTAGACTGAACCCAATGCAATTTTTTTTTTTCAAAATCGGTTCACAATTGGCGGAGATATGAAGTAACATAGACACAAAAAAAAAAAAATTCAGTCGAATAGAGAACCTCCTCCTTTTTTAAGTCGGTTAAAAAGATCGATTATTATTTTTGCAGCCAGCAATTTAATAAATTTTTCGCCAATGTTTTGACCAGCTCCAGACATCATCAAGGCAAAGCTGTGCACATAATTTTTATACACTGAAGTTCCCTCGTTGACCCTTTTAAACCATGAAGAAGGAGGGACGATCCTCCGAACAGTCGGGTTTTTTAAAAGGATGAAAATGATGTTCAAATAAATTATTTTATTCGTAATTTGCGGTTTTCATTATCCTTGGGCTGCCTTTGCATCAATTCAATATTGATCTCTACCACCAAGCCATCTTCAATAGAAAATACCCCTAATTAATTATATTTACTAATTTTAATTTATAATAAAAGGAAATTAATTATATATTTTAATGACACAACTACCCGTGAGTAATTACTTTAATTAAGAAAAAACAATCAAATTAATGTTACACGAAGATAAGACCCTGACAGATCGTTTTGTTGTCACAAAAACCCCTAATCCGTGGTTTTTATCGAGACGTTTTCGAGAAACTCATTCTATTTAAATATATGTTTATATATACAAGAATTGCTCATTTAATAGTTTAAGATAATATATAATGTCTATTAAAAGTGAGGTATACCAATATTTTCTACCCTCTATCAAATGTCGGGAGTGATGTTATTTTATCCACCAATGATGAAAGAATTCAGAGAATATTTCCAAGCCAATCGTTGAGTAAAAGACATCTAAGAAGATGGTTCATTGAACTAAGCAGCTCAGCACTTTGGATAAGAACAAACTGTTGCGTTTTCTCATATTGACCATATTTTCAAAAGACGATTCACTTCGCTTTCAATTACTGGGCAAAATACATCAATGATGCAAGCCAAGAGTACACACATTTCATTCTATTTAGACGATTCTTCGATGCGATATTTTGTACTGAAGCACCATAAATATATCTACAGCTACGTTGATAAATTTATCATCCCCGAATATATTCATGATATGTTCCATGTTGTTTATTATTTTAATCTACTCTGGATGTCCGTTTTCAGAGCAAACCGTTTTTTGTCTTTATAGGGTTTCCAAAGTACGGTGTTGAAATAGTCTTTTCACCTGGCTTTTTACCTGATCATGCCATGCTAGTTGTTCTGATCTTCTTCGACTATTTTTTTTATTTTATTTATGTTAATAAATTAATTCATTATACACATTATTGTAATATATTGTACTTTATTATTGAATTGTAATAATTTAAGATAATTGTTTTGCTTAAACGCCTAAAGAATATGCACCCTATATGTCTTTTTTATATCAACGCAAAGCCTACCCTTCAGGCGTTCCCATTCATTAATTCATATATGGTCAAACAAAAATAAAAAATATTAATTTGATTTGTCAAAGAAAATTAGGATAGTGAATAAAATTATTATTTTTAATATTATTTCTCTAGTGCTCCCCACTGGTCTTTTTTCCATATTCGTGTTTATAAATTTCTAAAACGTGGGGTAATTCGGCTCTTTCGATAGGCTTCACCCAAATTCCTTCAAATTCAATTTTTTTCTTGCTTATTTGTGTTTAGAAATGTCTGAAAATTAAACATGTCACTATAAAACGATTGAGTGGACTTTAAAATAGTTCACTTTTCCCTCCGAATTTTGTCTACCTGTATAAGTAGTGTCTCTCTGAATTCAGATGACCTGAATAAAAAGACATACCAAACAAATTTCATTCTAGTAGTAGGATATTTCCATTGCAATAAACTGATTAGATTTTTTGCTTCCTAGATTCCCAACTTTCAGATGAAAAATATTGAAAATTAAAAAAACTCGAATGGTTTTATGGGGACCTCTTGAACTGTTGTAGCTAATAAGCTTAAATTTGACACAAAGTTTATATTGATAAGTTTCAAAGCGTATTTAGACAAAATTGTTTATTTTCACTTTTCCCTAAATATTTCTTATTAATTTACAAGTTATTGGCAAGGGGTCTCACATGAAATTTAGAAAAGTCCAAGTCTTTGTACATTAGGGTAGTCCTTATTTTGGGTATTTTCGAATTTTTACGCTGACAGTGGCTAATATGATTCGAAATAAATAAAAAAATATCTCCTAAGTTTCAAGTCTATCTCAATTTTAACCTGTGCCGCACAACGATGCAAGTTTCCCACTAAATAACATGGGGTTATTGGCATTGAATTATCAATTGTTTATTCTAGCCAAAGCAATCGTTCAAAAATTTGAAACTTTGTAGACTTTATCTTAATAATAGTAGCTATCCTTAAAATTTTTTACAGATTTTTAGCTATTATAATTTTGTAGTTACAGCTAGATAAAATATTGCTATATATCTTAGTATTAGTACTAAGTTATAGACTCCAAAATTATAATAGCTAAAAATCTGTAAAAATTCCGAGGATAGCTACTATTATAATGATAAAGTCTATAGAGTTTCAAATATTTTGATTACTTTGATCGGAATAAAAAATTGATCGTTCAATGCCAAAAACCCTATGTTATTTAGATGGGAAACTTGCATCGTTGTGCGGCACAGGTTAAAATTGAGATAGAGACTTGAAACTTGGGAGATATTTTTTTTATTTATTTCAAACCATATGAGCCTCTGTCAGCGTAAAAATGCGAAAATATCAAAAATAAGGACCATCCTAATGTACATATAAATAATATTTTTATTTTGATCAATCTCCATAAATTTTTTTTTTCCTTCGAGATTTCGGTTTACTGCTAATGTGAATTGCACAGTAATTTTTTCAGATTTTATCGATGTCGCTGGTACTCAATATCAACCTAATGATATTTTTATTTCCCATTTAATTGCCGTAGAAATTAGATCAATTTTATTTTTAATTTTTGATTAAGTTCTAGAATAATTTCAATTTTATTGCTTTCGAAGCTTTACTAGAAAAAGAAATTCCCATTAACACACATAAAATAACTGTCTATTGGAATTGCACTTAGGCGAATTCATGTTAAAAAAATAATCTTTAAATGTTAATTGTCTAAAAGAAATTAGAACCGGTATATTTTTATCGGATTGATAATTCGAGTTTATTATTTTATTGGAAATCGAAAAAACAGTTATTTTTTATTCATTTTAAGATACTCTTTATCATTTCATTAGTTCCTTCTATTTTTGTCTTTCCTCATAATATATGGATTACTTTAAATGTGCTTTTCTGCAAGACCAAGACCAAGATTAGAAATATTTGAACAAGAACAAGACCAAGATCCAACGGGCAAGACCAAGACCGATACCAAGTCTACCACAGTCTTGGTCTTTGTCTAGTTTTGGTCATCAGTCATCACTAATTGTTATTCTAAATTTCAGCTCATTTTCGCTACAACTATTAAAAAATTACTCATATATTCATTTCGATTTAATATTTTCTTACCAGTGTCAAAAGGTCGTCCCTAGAATAATAGAAATTGAGAACTTAATCTCTAATGGTGTGAAACAGGCGTGGACTTGTATTTAGCAACCTTGCAACGCTTTATAACTCTAAATGAATAGAGATCAAATTCTAATGAAAAAATCGCTCACCCACACATTTATTAAATAACAAAAAAATTGAAAACATATTTACGCTGAAGCCATTATAAAAGTGATTAATAATAAACTTAAATATAAATTGTTCATTTATGCCTAGATTATTAATACATCGTCTTAAAATCTCAATAAAATCATTCAAAAATTATCTTTTTTCATTTATGAATCAAAACTTCTAAAGCTAGAAAGCCCAAAATCTAATCAGTTCTCCGGAAATATGTAGAAATATTTTGGCACAAGAAAAAACTTTCTAGGACTTTTCGTTCCTAAGTTATCGTTTTTATCTGAATACAGACACACAGAAAAAAACAATCATGGTTGAGAATTATTTATCTCCACGATGCATACCTTTATAAACACAATAGAGAAAAAAAAATGAAATTTTTAATTATTACTCAGTTTTATTATACTTAAATTTATTCCAAGTGTCAGTCCCCCATCAGCATAGTTTTTTTTGCATTTTTGAATCAGAAGTTCTAAAGCTAGACAGCCCAAAATTGAATCAGCTCTCCACATTGAAATTACGTACAAATATTTTAATACAAAAACGAACATTCTCCTTACTTAAACGTTCTTAAGTTATCGTAGCTATCTGAATCCAGACACATACACAGAAAAAAATTATTGTTGAAAATTATTTTTCTCCACGTTCCAGACATTTTTCAATACAATAAGCAAAAACATTTTTGCGTAATAAAATTGGCCAGTGAAGAAATTTAGGCGAGGGTCTCGGGATTTTGTTATCTTGATTTGAGAACAGAGGGAGTAATGGCAGGCCATCATTCGATTAAAGGTCTGAAGAGGAAACTCTCCGAAGCCCTCTCTGCTTTAATCAAGCTATCAAAGCCTCAAATTCGTTTCCTTGTTAGTATTATTAGGTACTTATTTGATGTTTTTTTTTCTCCTTCAACGATAGTTTCGTTCGTTATCTGAAATAAGAAGAAACTTCTAAATTTATATTTGAATTAAAGTTATAATTTGTAATCAAAAATGCTGATGCCCTCTATGTTTTATTTATAAAAATAATAAATTTAGATGTAGAAATTGGAGGCTTAGGAGGAAAAGACTAAATTTATATTTGAATAAATCACTAGTATAGAATTGGGTTCTTTTACCTATATTATAATATTCTAGATTATAGACTCATAATTATTATTTCAAAATTTTAATTATTTGATTCAAAAATATTGAACTTAAAAATATTTTAAATAACGAAAAACGGTTCGAAAAATTCATCATTGAGTGCATTTATTAGTTTACTGTTAGTTAGTTCTCTCATAATAAACGATATAGTTTATACTTTATTTTTTAGTTACAATACCTTGTATTGGAAAGTCTTGTTATCGTGTCGGAACAAATTGGTGTTTTTGGTATTATTTCAAAAACAGCTAAAACTATTTTAATAAAAAAAATTAATCATTATAATTAAAAATTTATAATTCCAGCAGAAGACACACACTTTTATTGTCTCCTTTAATTTATAAAAGTTCTCCTACTCTCGGCAAAAATCTTTCAATTTACATTATCATGCTATTGAGGCCTACAAAAAAGTCCTGGAAATGTTAAACACCTTTAACTGGATCTACGCTTGATGTGAATAACAAATTATGATTGTAAATATAAGGGGTCGAAGAGAAAAGATTTTCATTTTTTCGATTTCAAAAATAATAAAATAATTTCCCGCCTTGTAGAATTAACAGTCAGAATTATTTAATAAGATTATGAAAATTGTGCGGTTTATTTACTTAAAAAGATATTTAGTTTGCCGAGAGTAGCAGAGTTGTAGATTCTTATTAAGGAGAAATCAATGATGTTGTCCTCTGTTCGATGCAATAATCGAAGGGACTAGTTTTCTTAATAACAAAGTAAATTCACTTATATCCAGTAGGGTACTTAAACCTATGACAAACAACAGATTGAATATTTCTAATTAAAAGAGGATGATGATGAAGGTCAAATGTTCGAAACTATACTATAACAAATAAATTATATATATGGAGGGCAAATATCAAAATTTAAGTGTCTGATTTGGACCAAATTTTGTCCATTTACTCTTTAGGACGCTCTGGAACTATTTTGGGTAATAAATTAACTCAAAAAAACGGAAAAGGGTGGGAAAAGGGTGCCAACTATTGAAATTCAAAGCCCTTCCTTCCATTTAGACGAAATTTTACACACTTATTCTTCAAGAAATTGCGAAAATATTGGAGTAAAAATCTATTCGAAATTGGTAAAGACAAAGGGGCACAGAAGGGGGAGGGGCAAAGTATTGAAATTTCAAAAATTGTTTAATAAAATTTTCAATTTGAAATATTACAATTTCCAATGATATCTATGTAGATTAATTCAGATCATCAATGCCGCCAGCTCATTATTTCTATATTTAAGATTTTACGGAATGTGTCTATTAATATTTAATTTTATCATCAAACAAAACTATTTAAGCAATCGAAATTATATTAGACAAATATGAGGGAAACGGGAGAAGTATGTGCACATTTCACGCCTGATTTTAAAAAATATTTTGAATATAGAAACAATTAAGTACTGCATCCAAGATCAAAGATGAGCTTTCTTCTCCCTACTTGTCATCGCAAAGTCTGTCGTCGTTTTTTGAAAGCTCGAAATGATAAATTTTATTGTTTCACTGACATATACCGCTAAAAGAACCTTCAACACATGCTTTGATCATGTCTATAGCGAGCTCTTAAATTAGATTTATGATAATTTTTGTTTTGTTTTTGGTTCCGTTTAAAAAATAAAACGGGACCTATTAGTGTCGCTACAATGTCTGTGTGACTGTCTGTCTGTATGTCACTCAGCTCATGGTAAAATAAACCAAATATAAACTTGAAATTTAGAAGTTATATGTATACATTTTTCCGCAAATTATAATTTTAATCAAATAATTATTTTGGGATGGGGTCCAAAATAAAAAATAATTTTTTATCATAAATTGTAAGGTTGTAAAGATCTTTTTAAGGTAGTTGTTTCACCATATGGTTTTCCTTAGGATTTTTTCGAAATTTAGACAGGTTATTATTTAAATACTTCTGCATTGATTGGTGGCAAAACGAAATTTATGAACAATATAGTTCCGGAGATATTAAATTCCAAAGATAGAGTTTTTCAGACTGTTATAACATTCACTATACGGGATATCGGAAAGATTACATACATATTTAATTATAATTAAGAAACTCTTCTTATTATTATTATAAAAAACTGAACCAACATTAAACAATAACTAATAGATTTTTTAAGAAAATTTTAATTCATAGTTACAACACAGTTTCTGAGATGATAATTAATAAATAATGAAAAATGTATAATGAAAAATTTACAATTAAAAAAGCTGGCAACAACAATTTTATTTAACGTAAAAAGTGGCTTAACTTTAGTAATTTTTTGACGTTTTTTTCGTTTCAGCCATTGTCGCAACAGCTTTCAATCTCTAATTAAGAACTTTTTCTTTTATAAATCTCCCTTTATAATGTACTTTATCTGACATTTCTATGATAAAATATTTACAAGCTCGGAAAGTGTTGCCAGATTTGTCAAACGAGCACGGGATTGGCTAGTAGTGGTACATAAACAGCAAAAAGTTTTGGCCTTATGAATTATGAATCCTTATCGTCTGTTCTATATAGGTACTCTAGCATTAACGTTTTCCTAGTATTGTTGCAAAACAACTACCTTAAGTAAAATTAGTCTTAATTTAAAATTACTATGTGAGGGGGTCCACAATTGGCCACCATTCGGCGTTCAGAAATGACATAACTTAAAATTATGATGAAAAAAATCCACTAATTCCCTCATTTTCTCCTTGTCTCCCTTATCAACAAGAAAGAAGAACGTATTTGATATCTCAAGTATTTTCGAAAATATAATTATTTTTCTGCTGCTTGCTGACGTCTGGACCGGCCCAAGTATTGAATTCACGGAGGGACGGGCCATTCAGCCAGGAATACTATAAATTATAAATGGAACACTCGAGTCTGATTCGCACTTGTCCGGCTTTTGAGATTGCCATCGTGCAGCTTTGCTCTAACAATTTTAAACTCACCTTGTAAATATTTGGCGAGAATTTTGCAAAACATCTAACAAAGTTCGTTATTTTTTTATTAACTATGTCATGTTAATAATTAGTCTTTCATATAAGAATATATTTTCGATGACGGATGATTAATGAAATTCTAAAAATATTTTGATGACAATTTCGCACGCTAAAGGTGTAAAAAATAAATTAATAAGCCACCTCTAAACATATAGAGTAATGAAAAAAAAATCTCACACTCCATCAAGACGGGTGCCGATGGATGAGTTTTTTAAATTTTACAAATATTTTACCTACCGACATACAACTGGCCTTAAATCAGTGGAGCATTTTATCACTATTTGTCAAAAAACAATTTCACTAATAAGACAAAACAACGACGACAATTTTGTTGCATGTCGGTTGGTAAAGTCTTTGTAAAAGTTGACAAAGTGTAAAACTTAGAATTCACCTTGTGCCTGGTGGGATTGGCATTCAGATGAAAGTGCGTGTCATCTGATTGGCCATCCGGCCGGGCACAATGGGAATTCCAAGGTTTTACACTTTGTCAACTTTTACAAATATTTTACCAACCGACATACAACTGGCCTTAAATCAGTGGCGCATTTTATCACTATTTGTCAAAAAACAATTTCACTAATAAGACAAAACAACGACGACAATTTTTGTTGCATGTCGGTTGGTAGTCTTTTAAAGGTTGACAAAGTGTAAAAACTTAGAATTCACCTTGTGCCCGGTGGGATTGGCATTCAGATGAAAGTGCGTGTCATCTGGTTGGCCTATCCGGCCGGGCACAAAGGGAATTCTAATGTTTTACACTTTGTCAACTTTTACAAAGACTTTACCAACCGACATACAGCTGGCCCTAAGTCAAAAGTCGTATGAAAAATTATTTGATGGAAAATGTTTTCTCACATCATGATTTCAAGTGCATAAAATGCACAAATAACTTGATTGTTACCTGAATAATGTCATTTGTCAATTACTATTCAAATAAAAATGATAAAAAAGATATCTTACGATCTATTTTTAGATGGATATTATTTTTTGGAAGGAGTTTTTTGGTGAACTTAAGAGGTTTCTTGACAGAGTCATCCACCTGGTGACACGCTCGTGACCACTAGTTAGTTCTATAGAAAAAGTGAAAGTAAAAATGAATAGTTCAAATAAATATGGCGAAAATCGAGAAACGATTGAATCAATATATGAATGTCAAATGTTCTTTATTAACGTTTGCCGGGAATAGATTTCCTGGTATAGAGGAAGCTATTCGGATAGGCATAACCTTTGCATACCAACTAAGAAATTACAAATAAGTAGAGGTACCTTTGCTCCTCGAACTTGGTCTTGAAACTACTTTGGAATTACAAATCATATTTTGATCAAATTTAAAAAAAAGAACATTTCCTGATATGGTTTCTAAGGGAAAAATTAAGCTGTGTCTCCTGCTGAATATATAATATTTTAATCTTGTTTTCTTCAAAGACTCTGGAAGGCAAAGAGAGCCATTGAAGAGAAAAGGGTCAATTTTATTATATACTTAATAACTGTATAATTAAATACATATTTTTACTTATTTGATATTATACATAGTTTTCAGATTCTCTCCCGTCTAATATAAATAATGAATAGAATTTTATTTACAATTAAATTTACTTAATTGAATGATTGATTGATTAGTTCAATTCATTGCAATTATATTCTTGTTCTAGAAAGTTTTTTGAAAATCAAATTAGAATTTTCTAGTGTTATCTTATAAGTTACTTATAAGACACTTACTTCTAAAGATCTCTTCAAAATTGATAAATACATCTAGAATCATCCTTTGAAAGTCTTTGAAATCTATTATACTTTATACTTTAAAAGTGGAATCCGAAACGTCGTAATATTAATAAAAATTTAAAAATATTTCTTGAAATGATTAAGAGGCTTTGGGAAACTTTTTGAAGATGTTTTAATTCTCAATTTAAAGGCAGCTCAAGCTTTTTGGATTTTTCATTGACTAATTCTTATATGCATGTATGTAACTGTAAATTTGGCATCATATATTGTAATTTTAGCTCCCCGTGAGAGTCGGTGTTATTTTTCTAAAATGACTTTTTTTTTTTAAATAGGTAGGTGCTGTAGATGCCGTTTCTCGGCGAAACAAATTTTGTACAAATTGTCCACCTAAAAACACCGGTGACATAATAAAATACTAATTCACAATTAGTGATGTTCATTTTGAATTACATCTTCAAAAAGTTCCCCAAAGGTTTCTAATCATTTCAAGAAATATTTTTAAATAATAAATTATGGAAACAACGTCCAGCAACTGTATTGCGAATTACCAATATATTTAATAAAAATTGTTCATTAGTTTTTTAAATTTTCTTTGTAAATAGTCAAATTCTAAAAAAAACATAAATTAAACCATTAAATTTTCTAGCAAAATTAATAAGTGATACCTATTACCATAGCACCCGCAAGGAGGGTCCAGGTGCACCCGTGAATCCTGGGTCCGGGTCCCCCAGGGGTTATGGCATTTATTTTATTATTCCACTTCATAAAAAACACATACTTATACCATAAAAGGGGCCCGCTACGGATTTTGGGCCCGGGCCTATAATTTCATGCGGGGGTTATGCCTATTACTCAGT
This sequence comes from Forficula auricularia, assembly GCA_024734495.1. NCBI lineage: Eukaryota > Metazoa > Arthropoda > Insecta > Dermaptera > Forficulidae > Forficula > Forficula auricularia. The sequence goes on from JALMQS010000225.1 coordinate 21,415,309, forward strand.
AAGTTCAACTGGCTTTGACTACCGACGAGCCAAAATTTTGAAATTAACTCTATTTTTTTGAGGGGGGGAGGAGCTATTGTGCTTAGAAATGTCCTAAACACTGGAGAAAAAACATTTTTTCTTTCTGTATATCTATCTGGATTCATATAAACTATTTTAGAGCTGAAAGTCATAGAAAGTTTGTTTTGATGCCAAAATGTTTATATTTCTAAAACGAAGAACTGATTAGATTTTTGACTTTCTAGCTTCAGAAGTTCCATTTCAAAAATAGGAAAACAATTGAATTGTTATTTGAAGCTATTGAACTGTTGTAACTAAGCTGAAATTTGGCAGACATAAGAATCAATCGTGGCCAACTGGCTATAGCTGTTGCTGTAAAAACCAGTTTTTTAGTAAAAACTGGTTCTTACTAGTTAAAACGCGTTTCACTGAATACGTTTGTGGAATTTACTGATGTTAGTTGAGTTTGACCCAAAGGTCTAGAATCTTCATTTTTGTCCTTCCGCCTCATTTTGGGTGTTTATTTTCAAAATTTTATAAAGAAAAATGTCGAAAATTACTATTTTTTCATAAAAATTTACTATTTTTGACATTTTTGTTTAAAATTTTTTGAAAATAAACATCCAAAATGAGGCGGAAAGTCAAAAATGAAGATTTTAGATCTTTGGACCAAACTCCACCAACTTCAGTAAATTCCAGTTGCCACAAAGGTATTCAGTGAAACGCGTTTTAGCTAGTAGGAACCCGTTATTACTAAAAACGGGTTTTTAGTGCAACATATATATTTATTTGCCTTAAGCAGAGGACATCCTCATTGATTTCTCTTTATTAGAATATATATTTAATTAAAACATTATTAACCAATAGGTACATTAAATAATATTTTTTTCAGGCAATTACACTAAGCAAAATTTCAGTTTTCTTGTTTCATTGTATTTTCAGTATATTTATGTTAATTAATAAATAATTTTTAAAAAATTCTAGTTGAAACAATGTTAATAACAGTGAATTAAGTCTATAAATTTCACTCCTTCATTTTAGGTCCTGAAGAAAGGAAAGTTTCTCTTTACCACTATGCCAAATTTCAGCATATTATAGGATCAGCGGAAGTACTCTAGAATTTTGATGAGTCAGTCATTCAGTGAGTGAGTGTTTGAGTGACGAAAATCCTTTGGCTTCTTCTAACTTGGATGGTATAATCAATAGAAATATTAAATTTCGTAATTTAGTTAAGCTTATGGACCAGTATTGAGCAAAAAATTCAGCCAAGTAAAGGTTTCCAGTGCGAAGTTAAAGAGGCGTCAAAATGGCTCGATTTACTTGCTGTAAAGGGTAGTCTGACAGTCCCGCACGAAACGAACTTGGCTGGGGCACTGCCCCCCGTACCCCCAGATATTAACCAGAAGACAATCTTAATTTATTTTTTCTAAATGACAATCTCAGCTATCCATAGCGAAAACCCATTTTAATTTGATTTGATTTCGTTATCTTGGTAAAGATTGGTTTTCCACGTTCATCTTATTTGAATTATCATTTTCATGTGAATCTATTCTTTTGTTTTATTCTCAGAATGATATTATAGATGTAAATTAGATAATAATATCTTATTCCTAATTTAGCGCTCTTATTATAACCTCTAGGGATTTATTAAATATTATGTTGGTAGTAGCTCTGGCTTGCTATGCACATGTCAGTTCGGTTAAGATATAAAATGAACTTGTAATTTAATATAAATAGAAGATAATAAGAATAAATTGTACATCTTTAAATACGTGATAAAGGTCTTATAATCTTTTCATTTATAGGTAAGATTATCTTCTAATTATTTATTGTATAAATTGTATTGTATATTTGTTAATAAAACCATTTATAGTTTCTAGCTAATGAATCATTTATAACCTAATCGATTTAAAGATTACAAAAAGATTATAAATAAAAACGAAATAAAAATGATTTTAGTTGACCAATATAGTGCTTTAAATTCAATTAAATTTAAAAAGTATCTAAAAGAAAAGAAAATTCAACTAATATTTACATCTATAGATTCCCCACAATCTAATGGTTTAAATGAGAGATTAAACCAGACTTTAGTAAATAGATTAAGATGTAAAATAAATGAAAAAGATAAACGAGCATGGCCGAAATTAGCAGAAGAATGCGTAAGAGAATATAATATTACAAATCATAGCGTAACAAAATACTCACCCTCTTACCTGTTGTACGAACAAAGTTCTGATATTATCCCCGAAGAGTTACACAAAAAAGAAGATATAGAGAAAGATAGAGAAGAAGCATTCAGAAACTCAGAAAAAAATTTTCTCAAAAATAAAAAGAAATTTGATGTGAATAAAAAAGAACATCAATTCAAAGAAGGAGAATGGGTATATGTTATGAATGGAAATAAATTAAACAGGGGCAAGTTAGAAGAAATAAGAAGCGGACCATTCATCATCAGCAAGAAAGTTTCAAACTCTATGTATAAACTAAAGTGTAATAAGAAAAACAAGGAAAGTGTGGTGAACAGTAGGAAGCTGAGACCTTACTCTTTTTCCCCTTATGAGAAAAAGAGTCCCCCTAGCAGAGGAGGTGTAAATTAGATAATAATATCTTATTCCTAATTTAGCGCTCTTATTATAACCTCTAGGGATTTATTAAATATTATGTTGGTAGTAGCTCTGGCTTGCTATGCACATGTCAGTTCGGTTAAGATATAAAATGAACTTGTAATTTAATATAAATAGAAGATAATAAGAATAAATTGTACATCTTTAAATACGTGATAAAGGTCTTATAATCTTTTCATTTATAGGTAAGATTATCTTCTAATTATTTATTGTATAAATTGTATTGTATATTTGTTAATAAAACCATTTATAGTTTCTAGCTAATGAATCATTTATAACCTAATCGATTTAAAGATTACATAGATAAAAAAAAATTAATTAAATTGAAAATAAAAGTTAGTGAATGAGCGAAATTCCCCAACGTCTGATAGACTAGCCACAAACTACCAAACAAACCGTGCGTGATGACAAGTTTAATTCTATTTAGCTCATTGAATTTAATTAAAATTTTGTATATAGTTATCCACTTTATTTTTCCATTTAGCAAACATTATTTTATTAGAATAAGTTATTATTCATAGAAAGTGAAACAGTAGATCTAATTTGAGATCAAACCAGCTTAAAATGCTCATTGAAGAAAAAATGAAACGTTTTCAAAACTCGGTACGATGCAGTCCCGAAGGATTTTGGGTGATTTGGCAATTTTTCTGTCTGAGAGTTTGAGCTAGAAATCCGAATCTTGTCTAATACTTTAATTATATTTTAATTATATTGTGAAGATAATCCAATGAATCACAAAAGAATTTCCAATATAGTGGAGTCCTGAAAACTCGGCACTCGATAATCCGGCAGTCCGGATAACTCGGCCACACCCTGGCAGGGTGAAAAAACCCCATTTCATGTATTAAAGGCTCTATGTCTTCATAAAGTACATACTTTTCCTTTGTTTAAGGGAATTTGGGCAGTTTATTCTCTGTTGTATTCTCAAGCAAACAATCCATACAAGTACAATACTGTATTTTCTGAGGAAACACTCGTACTTATTCTTTTTTAACCCCATTCCCGATAACCCGGCATTTTCATAAACTCTGCTACCCTTCGGTCCACACTAGGTCGAGTTTTCGGGACTCTACTTTATTACGAAGAATTTAAGATCTTATTATATATGTCAGGGGTGGCCACTAACCTTAACTTTGGGAGCCACAAATTTATAAAACTGTTTCAAAGCGAGCCACATTGTTTGGAGATTAATTAATGGTTTATTAAAAAAAGACACATTTTTTATTTAATAAAATATAAATGAAGTAACATTTATTTTTTGTTCTACTTACTTATAACTTATAACATTAGTGTTCAATTAATATAATAAAAAAAAATAACATTTTACTTTTGAGAAGTTCTTTTACGAGATTTAATTTTTGTATTATTATTTTTTAGTTTACCATACAGGGTATGGTAAAGTATTGTAATCGTGCATGAAAAAAGTGGTTCTTTTGCTTCTTTTTTTCGAAATATCTCAAAAACGGCTAAAACTATTTTGATTAAAAAAATTGGACGAAACCGTGGCATTTCGCTCTACAAAAAAGCCCAATAAGTGAACATTGAAAAAATTATATTTGTGGAAATAATAATTGTTTTGTCAAAATGTCTGTTAGTCTGTGCGTTACCAAATTTTTGTGGACGAGCTAGCTCAAAAACTAGCGTCAATATCCAAACCAAATTCCACACGTAGTTTTGGTGCATTGAGATTAAGAGCTGATTAGATTTTGGTGAATATGCACCCAAAATTAAAGGGGTTGGGGGTTAAAAATTAAAAATCTAGGCATTTGAGCAAACTCAAACAAATTTTGTATACATAATCAGTGGACCCCCAGAAGTCTAAAAATGCAAAAACTAATGGCCCAAAAGGGAATGGGGGGGGGGGTTGTAGGGTTAAAAAATGAAAATATAGGCCCTTGTACCAAACTCAACCAAATTTTGAATACATAATCAGTGGGCCCCCAGAAGTCTAAAAATGCAAAAACTAACCCTCCCCCTACATGAATATAAATAATTTTATTAAATATTAAATATAAGTGAGGGGCCAGGTTTTATGGAAAGTCAAGTGGATGGCTACATCAGAACTTGTCAGTTTATTTAATTTAATTATTATACTTTTTAAAATCAGTACTATTCAAGATGGTTCAAGAGCCGCGCGAGATTGACTGAAGAGCCGCATACGGCTCGCGAGCCACGTTGTGGCCACCCCTGATATGTGTTTTATTCATGTCAGAAGGGATTGCCCTCTCAGTAGTTGACCCCAAGTGCCAAGTCTTTTCTCAGCAGTTGGCTTAGCCCTAGAAACGAAAATGTTGTGGACACCCAATAAATAATAATAGAAATAAATATAGAAATAAATACTATTTTAATGTGATAAAGATTTATTAAGAATATTAATTCATGTAAGCAATCATTTTACAAAAAATTCAAAACAAAAAGATGTAGAAAGACTTTAAGACAATAACACAATAATCAAAATATAAATAAACAATTGCCTTTTGCAATAAGCATTCAAATATTGTATAATTGTTAAACAGAAATTTTCTAATAATGAAAAATGTAAAATTTAAAATTTTATCAAAACTTTCATATATTTTAATCAAATAAACGAAGAGCTATAGAGTAAACCATTCTTTCCTGAATTCAAATAAACCTAAAATACCGAATCAAAGTAATTATCATCATCATTGTGTATACAGTCCTAAGACTGGTTTGACACAACCACATGATTTAATAATTTCTTTTTTTCTTGTCAATTGTTGGGCAACAACGAACGAACAAAATCTTTCTGACATAAATTATAGGTATTACTATAGAAATTTTCTTAGAAAATCATAAGATGGTTTTTTAAAAGAGAAAGAATTTAATCAATCTTTTTCGGACAAATTCTAAGATTTTAGTAGAAATATTAATCAATTGCGATATCAGAGGGGATTCATCCCCCCAGGAGTCGAACCTGAGAACTAACACGCTCTCCGGGCAGTCAGCTGGCAGCATAAGAGGGTGTCATCTATTAAATCCGATGGAATGGAATATTTTTAATTATATGTCAGAAGGGTTATTTTCACTCTCCCGGGAATCGAACCCGAGTGCCAGTAACAGCAATCCGAGCCATCTGGCTCACCTGTGGTATGCGAACCTCTCTGACACATGTAAACGCGTTAAATATTCATTAAAAAATATTCCTCATCAAGCAAGCTCATCAAGAATCCCCCTCAATGGCTGGAACCAAACAAGTGAATTTTTGTGTTGAAATATTTATACCGCCTTATTTCAATTCATCTGAAAGATTTGACTTGAAAAAACATTCTTTCAAAAAATATTTCTTTATATTTTTACAATTAAGTCAACGTTTTAGTGATCAGATTATCATATTAAATTGACTTACGTAATCTATAGCAATAAAAATGTTAAATTCACAGCCTATATATAATATATATATATATATATATATATATATATATATAATATAGATTAAAAGATATAAGATAGAAAATAGAAGACAATAGAAAATAGAAGACAAAATAATCCTTATCGTTTGAGCTTTTAGTAATTAATTAAACATTTTATATTAGGAAAAACCCAAAATTATCTCCTACTGAATGCAAATTGTTATTAATAATTTTTACTACATATCAGTAGGATTATATTCCCACCTTTTTGGAAATTGAATTCAAGGGCCAAAAGCAAACTGGACCAATAGCTGTCCTGAATCTAATCTGACATATATCTATAATATATTATATATATGGGCCTAGAAAGATTTGTAACAACGCTAGCGATATTAATTTGAAAAAAATCCCATATATGACCCAGAATTGAACTGAAGTCTATCAATTCTACGGCAAAAGTGTCCATAAAAAAATTTAAGCTTAGTAGATATGTTTCTGGAGTGTAATTTTTTGATTTTAAACGCTCTATTTTCGATTAGGATAATGTTAAATTGCATTGACTTTAAAGTGTACTTTTTGACCCGTGAAAATGTGATATCTTATTAAATAATCAATATATATATATAGAATCGGTTTCTCGAAAACGGCTCTATGGATTTAGCTAAAAATTGGTGTACTTATCAAGTCTCATTAGTTATTACAGTTATTACTCACAGTTATTGTATAATTTTAATCCGATTGAAATAAAGGAATTATATCATATCTCGTCTTCGGTAATCTTAGTGCATTTAAGAGGGATAAACTTTTTTCCCCCTGAGACGCTGCCCGCCAGGGTCACCAGCCCATAGGGTCGAAGGCTGGAAATTCGACATGTCACAGAAAGAAAGAAAAAATAGACAAACAAGTCTTCTTCTTGTTTTTAGGGTTCCATTTAAAAGTAAAACGAGACCCTGTTAGTGTCGCTAAAATGTCTGCCTGAAATTGGGAGGGGGAGGGGGGAAGGGAATTCAAAAAATTGAAATTTTTACTCGTAGATTCTTCAACAGATTTGGATTTGTTTTTTGCATCAATTCCACAAAGCCCTGAACTATAAAAGCAAATTTTCGTTCAGATCGGACAAAATGGTTAACATTTAAATTTTTCCTCAATTTTCAATTCTTTCAATTAATTTATTGTTCAAATTTAATTTTTTCTCCAATTTTTCTTCAAAGCCCCCCAATTTCAACTTAGTTCACTACACGCCGATCTGAATTTTTCCATCGCCCGCTTTGGGAAACACAGGGTTAAATAGAAATTCGTGTTTGGATTTAAAATTAGAAGACCAATCGAATGATTAATTCCGAAATTAAATTAAAATTTCAGTTTGCAATGGTAGTAGAATTCCTTTGAAAAAATTGTGAGGGTGTAATATTTAAAATACTAGTTGTTTTGAATATTATTACATGCTAGTAGATTTGTATTCACTATTCACCCTCTTTGTACTTGAGGCAAAGTGCGTGGTCACCACACGACTTTCACTTTCTCACTTATTTGAAATCATCGCGTCACTCCTAATTTACACCCCCCTTTCACTCCTAATTTATACCCCCTTCATTTATTTTAATCAGATTAAAATTTATACACGACCTAATCAATCATGACACTTGATAAGTACATCAATTTAAAAAAAAAAATCGTTAATGCCGTTTTTGAGTTAATAAAAAAAAAAAACGAAAAATCTTTAATATAAATGTCAACTTCCGGTGTTCTGATATCAACCTAAAGCTTGCTGTACCCCCTTCTAGCCTATATTAAAGTTTCGAATTTCGAGGTTCTGAGACTTATGGTTGCGAAACGCAGGGGGGGGGTACATACGTACATAAGCATTGACTAATGGATTTTTGGCCCCTTTTTGGCCTCTGGAAACCACAATATCCGGTTTTATGTCCTAAATTCAGTTTCCAACTATTAAGGGCATCGACTCCTTCCACCTAGAAGTTACAAAATGAAATTAACTTTTTTCATCTCTGAGATAGAAGCTCTGAAAGTGTCAAGACCCAGGCAATCGATCGCAATACTTCACATTATATTCTATAGAATATAAATGTGAAAGTAAAAAGCAATCCGGGCCGATGGCCATTCTTGGAAGACACACTCGCGATTTTTCCAAAGAAATCTAATTTTGATATTATCTGCAAAATTAAATTTTAATTTAAAAGCATCGTATACTTAAGCACTAAATAAGATCAGAAATCTAATCAATCATTTTGTTATGTTCAAAATTTGATGAATGAATAAATAAATTTCTCTATCAAGTTGACGATATGTGGGCTTGTGTTTGTATTGAGATGCCACCTCTCAGTACATTCATTTTGATAAGCGAATGCGGTCGCTTGAGTGATTTCCGCTCTATCTATCAACGCACTTGATAACAGATTCAGGAATCAATTTGGAAAATATTTGAAAAATGATTATTCAATTAAATCAACTATTATATTGAAAAAAAATTTATTGATTATTTTGAGTATAAATAATTGAATATGCAATTTCGAAAAGGGCACATCTCACATATTTTGGCAAATACACTTTTTCATATAAATGTAATCTACTATGCTCGAAAAATGCACAACTCTGGAATTAATTTTACTGCCTCCAAAATGTAACTAAAAAATAAATTTTATACTACTTTAAAAATATTTTTTTTTCATTCCTGAACATTTTCAATTTTCAGACATATGCTCTTTTCGGAATTGCATATTCAATTATTTTGGGTATAAATCTTTTATATAAAAAAAAAGCAATCTGAAAACGTTTATTTGAAATCTAAACGTTTCGGCCAAAACTTTCTTTTGATCTATAGAATTTTAAGAACATTTTGAAAACAGGCAATGATTAGATTGTGGAGTCAAATTACCTTGAATGAAAATAAAAATATAAATATTTACGAAAAACATTCCATATCTGACCCTTTGCTAATTTAATTTTTGTTGTGTAAGATTTCAATTATTTCTAAAAATAATAATTTTCTTAAATTCCTTTCTTTATCTTTAGAAAAATAAAGTGACGTGTTGTGATGTGGCCATCCACTTGACTTGACCATATAACCTGGCCTCTCACTTATATTTAATATTTAATAAAATTATTTATAATCATGTAGGGGAGGGGGTTAGTTTTTGCATTTTTAGACTTCTGGGGTCCCACTGATTATGTATACAAAATTTGGTTGAGTTTGCTCAAATGGCCTAGATTTTTCATTTTTAACCCACCCTCCACCCCCTTAATTTTGGGTCGATATGCACCAAAATCTAATCAGCTCTTAATCTCAATGGACCAAAACTACGTGGAAAATTTGGTTTCGATATTCACACTAGTTTTTGAGCTAGCTCGTACACAAAAATTTGGTAACGCACAGACTAACAGACAGACTAACAGTTTAACAGACATTTTAACAAAACAATTATTATCTCGAAAAATATAATTTTTTCTATGTTCACTTATTAGGGCTTTTTTGTAGAGCGAAATGCCATGATTTCTCTCAATTTTTTTAATCAAAATAGTTTCAGCTGTTTTTGAGATATTTCGAAAAAAAGAAGGAAAAAAAAACACTTTTTCATGCACGATTACAATACTTGACCATACCCTGTATGATAAAGTAAAAATTATTTTTTAAAATAATCGAGATCTAACTCAACAAAAATTCACACATTATCGCAAGAGTAAAAACAATCTAATAACATTTTACAAATACCTTCCGAGATGTCACGTTTTGTGACCTATAATGACCCCAAAAGAGATCCATACCCCCGATAACAGTTAACTCCCTCTCATACCATCTGATAATTTTATTTTCCTGGCTATGTTTTCACACTTTTCTTGACATATTTCTAAATAAGAAAGATTAGTGAATGTTCCCGATGAAAAGGTTTAGTTTTTTCCCCAAACACATGACCTATTCCCCTTTTTAAATCACCCCAAAGTTACGCACTAAGGCATTATTGATTTTAGGGGTGTTGAAACTTTCATATGACAGAGAACGAACTATTTATACATTCTTTTGAATATTAATAATTATAAACTATCTAGTTACAATAGAATATGTTTTGAATAGCATGTTATTAATAAATTTATGAATTAATTTCACAGGCGCATATTTTTAAATAAGTAATAAAACACTTGTCGACTTTCATATTCTGGATATCCTCATTAAACTCGGAGAGACGATAAAACGTTTAATATGTCACTGAACTCTTTACATCAAATTTCACATAGGGATCATAATATAGAAAAAGTTAATGGTTTTTTGAGTAAATATAATATTGTTTTAGATTATTCGAATAATTTTAACGGGAATTCACGAGATGAATATCAAGTTAAAATTATTTTGAATAATCTAACTCGAGTGGGTGAATGTTTGGGAACATTTCATACAGGATCATATTCCAATGAGATCAAATAAATCAAAAGGAACGTATATTTTTTTTTTCTCTCTAGTGCAAAATGATCCTAGCGTAAATATTATTATTATGACTTGGAAAATATTCCGTCTTCTAAATTGCTCCCATTAATTGGATTGGTTTCTATTGACCAGTGCTACCAAATTGCTCACTGGACCAATATTTCTATGAAAATGTTATTACTAGGCCGCGACGAGATTTCACTTAAAATTTCTTAGCTAATTCAATCCAAAATACCTATAGTAAATTAATGAGCACATCATACTTATTGTAAAACTTAAAAATGGTCAAAGGACTTTTCTATTCAATGTGCAGAGAAATTGTGATTTTTGAAACACAATGAAATAAAATTTAACCTTAAATTAGAGATTCAACATATCACCATATATTTGGAAAATTTCCTTACTTAAAATATAATTTGGTTGGCATTTAATTTATAATTCTGAAAACATATTATATCATTTTTTTTTAATAATTCTTCATTATTTTTGTATTAAATAGTCTTTGTTCAATGTATATTATTACTAGTCCCATTTTTCGTCTATTATACATCTGTTTGTGTATTTTTATTTGCACTCAAAATATAAGTTCAAAAATTTATCAAGTTTTTTTAAAATATAATTTTTAAGCTAAGGTAGTTTTTTAATTTTATTAATTTTAATTGAAAAAATAGAGAAGGGGCAAAAATTAGAACAAGTAATTATTATATTCATTAATCAGGCACTTTATAAGCATTTTATATCAAGAGCCTAATGAAGTCTCCATGTGAGACGATACGTATCTAATTGGAAATAAAGTCTCTTATTTGTAAATCCCACTATCTTCACTTTATATTATTAACGATATTAATGAGAAGTGTCAATGAAAATTTATAATTTTTTTTTTCAATTTTCTTTTATTAATTAATTCGTTTTTAATTTTAAAACCCATTAATAGTTCATTTCAAATATTATTATATATTAATATTAGGAAATTTAATTAATTAGAGCAACGGTTTTTTTTCAGCGTACTACTCATCAATATCTGATCAATTCACGTAGCACTTTGGAGATTTTTTACTAAAAAATATTCCACGTAAAATGCAATACCTAATGTTTTTTATCCTTTTTTTCTTTTTACAAATAGTTTCTAGATAAGAGACAAACCTTTTATTTATTCCCTTTTTTTGCGAACCTATTAATTACTAAATAGTTTTTAAATTTGATATAATTTAGAGTACCACCTGGGAATATTCTACGTACGCGTGCCATAGTTTGAGAACTGCTGAATTAAACGTATCTTTTAATGAAAACGGAGTGGTAGAACTCAATGCTGATTGATACAAAGGCAGCCTAAGGATAATGAAAATTCCGAATAAAATAATTTATGCAAATAAAAATCGACCTTTTTATTTGAATTTAAAATTAAACACTCGGTTCGGCAGGTTTAATCATTTTATTAAAAATACATATATTTTCTTGCTACTTTCAGCTTCAAAAATAAAATTCAAGAATTTATTAAACACAAGAAACATTCATTGAATTAAAGCTCTCGAGATTTGAGGTGATATTTAATTTTATCGCGAAGAATGAACAAAACGCTGAGAGGGAAATTAAAAAAAAGATTTAGACCGTAACATTTGTACTACCTTTATCATCCAAACGATCAAAGAAATCATCAATCAATTGAACACCTCTTTCTTTGTGTACTTGATAAGCAACCAACGAACACCTGTCCAAAACAGAAATGCTATCTAATAAAATTGAAATCTACTAAAAGATTCTTGGATTGTTTCTTGTTAGAGACAATCCATGCTCTTATCAAACAATTCTTTCCCCCCAGGTGATTATTTTATATATTTTTATGTTATAAATAATTATAAATCTTTTATGAAAAACAATCTTCAAACGTGTATAAAAATACCGAGGGGTGAACTGCGACCTATAATCGTGTACACCTACTTCCACTTCCACTTTCATTTCAAAGTAGAAGACAATAGAATACAATATATTATCTAATGAATTCCAAAATAATTTCAAATAATTTCAAAGACGGTGTACACATAATTCCAATCGCGGTTCACCCCTCGAAAAATACTAAAAGTTTTGGAAGGAATTCTCCCTTTATCAGTGAAATTTTTAAGATATTTGAAATCGTCAAGCTTGAGTTGTTTATCATAAAACAATTTAGTCTTTTTGATTTTAAGTCGATTCTTCCACGTTTTCAGTAGAGGTTGTTGCCATTAATAGTCAAAACATCAAAAATGGAATGCAATAAGGTTATTCCTCTAGTAGTAGATAAGAATCGATCGTTATTTTTGATTTTAAGTCGATTCCTCCATGTCTTCAGCAATGGTTACCAATAATAACCGAAACGTCAAAAATCCAATGTAGAATAGTTATTCCTCAAATATTAGATGAGAATCGATCATTATTTTTGAATTAAAGTCAACATGAACTGCAAATTGCAAGTGATATCTGATTAATAATATAGGAATTAACATATTAATATTTCAAATGAATTTGGATAAAGTTTAACAACGATTCGTTGCAGTTTATTTCTTGGTTGTACTCATTAAGTAAGCTCTTTCATACAACAAACAAACAAACAACTGAACGGGAGACGTGGACATGAGGGGATTCCCCGGCCAAGTCAAAATTTGTAGGTGCACGCTCTGGCTGGCCGTGATCGAATCTTTCGATCTTCTTTATAACCTCCGATTCAAAATTATCGGAGCCGAAGTCGGAGCCACAGGTGTAAAATCAATCGGAAGTTCCGACCTTTCGGAGTCGGAGTCGAAGCTCCGTAACATCCCTACGTATAAACAAATAAATATTTTGAAAATAGACAATGTTACAGGTAGTCTTGGAGATGAAATTATCTTGAATAAAATTAAAAAAATATAAAAATTTACGAAAAATTATATTTCACTATAAAATTTTTTGATAAATATTAGAAGCTGATACATTACCAGACCTTTGGTTAATTGCATTTTTGTTATTTAAAATTTCGATCAATTCTAAAATCATTATTTTTTTCGCAACGAAATTTTTCTTGAGAGAGACGGACTGGTAGAACTTTCAATTAATTAATTTTTTTTCAAATTCCGTTATTTTGGTAAAAATTAGAAAAAAAGATTAATTTTAAGAATAATCCAAATTTTAAACAACAAAAAATTCAATTAACAAAATGGTATGATCTGGAATGATTTTTTTTAAATTTATAAAAAAAATTAAAGAAAAAAAATAATTTTTCGTAAATATTCATATTTTTATTTTTATTCAGGGTAATTTATTCTCCAAGACAATCCGTATCATTGTCTATTTTTAAAATATTTATTTGTCTTTAGTTGCTTTAATATTATTTTTCTTAAAGCAACTATTTTTTCAAATTTCTTAAAATTTCCATTTATAAAGGGAGAATTTCTTCAGAAATGTCTGGATTTCAAATAAACATTTTCAGATTGTTTTTTATAAAATATATTTATTTATTTATACACAAAACAATCAATAAAAATTTTTCAAGAAATTCTTATATTTTCATTGACAAAACAACAAAATTTTCCCGAAATTTTTGAAAGCTAGTTGATTTCTTAATATAATCAAGGAAGGTATTTAATTATATGAGATTTTTAACTTTAATAAATAATTTATGTATTTTTTGATAAATAATATGATAAAATGGAACAATTTCAAAAAAGAAAATGATTAATTTGATTACAAACATGCAGAGAATTATTTTTTCCTAACATTTTCTCAGTTTAAACATTTTTTTATTCAAAAAAAAAAAAACGAAAAAATAACAATTTTTGAATGATATTTGCATGCCACCATGCTTTATTAAATTTATTCAAACATATGCAAACTTTAATAAAGGATATTTACAGAACCCTCTGTTTGTGTTCTTATGGTCTCTTAATTATGAACAACTTTTTTAATTAAGAGCTAGGCTACATTTAATAAACGATTTCTCATTCATAATAGAAAGATTTAATTAATCCTTACACAAATTAAAAATACGCTTATAACCAACTATTAAAACTCTAATTAGATTTAATAACAAACTATTTTCATAAATTTACTAAATGCTAGCTTTTCTCGAAATCTCCTAATAATGGGGCAAGGAAAAGACAATATCAAAAGGTTTTTGAAGTGAAACTTCTTTAGCTACGTATCTGTTTGAATTTTTTGTTACAATAAAGGGGAAATGACCCAATTGAAGGGAAATAAGAGACAAGCCTTGAGAGCGCATCTTGCTGGCCTGGGGGCTACGCTCCCTGGAGCCTGTGGTGTGTTACAAAATAATAATTTAAATTTCCTAATTTTAATAAATTTTATTTGTCATGAGCCATTAGTAGGTTTTAAAATTAAAGTTTCACTTCCCACTTGAGCTTATGTGGATGAGCCTCACACATTTTTGATTAATAATTCTACATTTGAAGACCGATCGCCATTAGGTATTCTCGGATTGACTACAATATTATTAAATTGAAAGTTTTGCCGAGAGTAGCAGAATTTTTATATATTGAAGGAGACAATAAAAGAGTGTGTCTTCTGCTGGAATTATAAATTTTATTTATTTATAACGAGACTATAGTTTCGAGGGCTTTGCCCTCTTCATCAGTATATTACAATGGTTTCACAAATGAATTCCTGTGAAACCATTGTAATAGACTGATGAAGAGGGCAAAGCCCTCGAAACTATAGTCTCGTTATAAATAAATAAAATTTATAATTCCAGCAGAAGACACACTCTTTATTGTCTCCTTCAATACAATGTTATTTAGACCCTCCCCTTCTCTTCTCCCTTTTCCAAACTTTATTGTAGTATATGATTGTTGTTCATTTGAAAAATAAAAATAAATCCATTTCGAAAAAAAAAAATGAAATATCTAATAAAAATCACAACTCCCCTAATCATACTATTAATCTAAAAGGATCATATAGAAAACATAACCGGAGAAATAGCTCAGATTACTTAACCTTAATAGGTATATACATATATGTAGGTATATTTAACGAAACTACATCCTACCTATTACAATTATACATATTTTATGAATATTTAGATATGAAATTGTAGGAAAAAGTGAAACTTTTCCCAGATTCGGTACTCTATTAGTGGTAAAGATATCTGGACTTGTATTTGATATCCTTGGAATATCTTAGCTCTTTTTAGTAATTTTCCTCGATTAGATTCTAATGAAAGAATCTGTAGTATCAGTAATTATAAAACAAAACAAAAAATGAAAAATTAATTAGTGTAAAGACGTCCTTAAAAGTAATTAATAATAAACTTGAATATAAATTACTCTTTTATGCCTAAATTATAAACACATCGTCTTAAAATCACATTAAACTCATTTTCGATCATTTTTCTTAATTTTTGAACGAGAAATTCTAAAGGTAGAAAGTCCTAACTTTAATCAGTTCTCCGTATTTAAAATACAAATTTTTTTCTCTTAGGTTATCATGGGTATCTGAATCTAGACAGATGGACAGAAAGAGATCATGGTTGAAAATAATTTTTCTCCCCCTTCCAGACATTTTTCAACACAATAAGATTTTTTTTTTTCTAATTTTATGGTAACCTATTTTTATTGGATAAACCCCTTTCGCATAATACAAATTCACCTAAGACGGCGTATTTGCAGAACCTTATCCACCATATCATAAGACAGTTACCTATATTTTAAAATCGCTTTTAAATATTTATTACTAATATTTATAATAAAATCGGGATAATAGAATATTTTTCCACATTACGCCATACGTGGTCATAATAGAAAAAAGTACTAGAAATCAATATAATTTACAACTCTATTCAATTCCTTTTCTAGAAGAATCTTTGTACATATTATATAACATACGAAGTTTGTTATTTGTTTGTATGTATGTATGTTTATTTCTTTGTTTTTCTCTCCTAGTATTATTATGTTAAAAATTGATTGGACTGGTTAAAAGAGTACAAATATATTACATTATTAATGACGTGAATGAGTCAGTGAATGAATGGATTCTATTATTATTATGACGTGAGTGCAAATAACCATCGAAATTAGGCAAAACGTGAAGAATAAACAATTTTATAAATAGAAATCTATGACGTTCTTCTATGCTTGATGCAAATAAACACATACATATAGATATACATACCGAATAAATAAATAAATAAATATATATATATCAGTTTTGGTTGGTGACTTTTCAATCAGGGGATGCTGTCCAAAAAAGTACCCTTCATTTTTTGAAATTGTATTTTAATCTTCGCTTTTTTTTTTTGCAAATTTCACCGAATACGACAACATTTTCGTTATTTTTCAAATTTAACATTAGATTTTTTTAAAATATATTTTAGGATTCTAAATGTTTGAAATTTTAGGGATGTGCCGCCGCATCCACAGCATTCATGAACACCACGCCACTAATATATATATATATATTATATTTCGGAAAGGTTTGATCTTTATCATCAGTCTATTATTTAAAAATATTTTATCTGTTATTTCTCATAGGCTCAAATATTCAATTGGGCATAGATAAATACGTTTTGTTGTTATAGCATGATTGTCACTCAACAATCGTTTATGTGGCTAGCTTGCTATAACAATAAAACGAAGTTATTTATGTCCATTCGAGTATTTGAATCCATGAATGAAGATCAAACCTTTGACAATATAGTCTCTAACAAATAAATTCTATATATGTAGGTATAGAAAAAAATAATTATCGATTGTTTTATAACAATAATAATAAAAAAAAAATACAAATCTTTTTAAGAAACAATCTTATAAACGTTTATTAATCCAGACGTTTCGGGAGAATTTCTCCCCATATCAATGGTAATTTTAAATTTCAAATAAAGAAAACAAGTTGCTCAAACCTTAGAAACTATAGTCTTTAACAAATAAATTATATATATATATTCGGAACATGTTTATTTTCATCAAGCAGGGGATAACCTCATTGATTTCTCTTCATGAATCAACAACTCTGCTACTCTCGGTAAACAAAATTTTTTCAATTAAATAAGTTTGTTTAAAAAGATTTAGATACTTTATTTTGAGTTCAAATTCTGAGTAATGATTTTTTTTAATCTTGGTCTTTGATGAAGAAAATTCGAATAAATAAATTTGTTTTTAATTTAATCAACGTTTAATGCTACTGTTAGTTATTTTATTTTATGTTAGTTTATAAATTATTGGATAAAAATACTTGGTAGGTTTCACATTAAGATATAAAAATAAAACGAATTTATTTTTATATCTTAATGTGAAACCTACCAAGTATTTTTTATCCTATAATTTAAAAAATGTTTCCCCAAGTACCAACACCAAATTCCTTAAAAACTAGTTTATAAATAATTATTAATACGTAGTAAGGGAAAGTCATGTGGGAAGACCTCAACACGATAGAAAATATTAATGGTGGGTGGGTTCAAGATTAATTTATGGATAACTTCACGAATTTCCAATTAATTCTCAATACTTTGAGAAAAGTTGTCAACAATCCTTTTTAAACATGAAGAATAATCATAATGAAAATTTAAAAAAGGTATGACTATATTCCTCAGGTGTTTAAAAGGAATATACAAGCTATTATCATTCTATTTGGGACGGCAAGTTGATGACCTCACAATGACTAATATCTTCATCTAAAAATATCCCTCCCTTTTAGGAATGTTTAGAAGGAAATGACGTTTTCCCATATAAAATAAATAAATAAGGGAATATTCAATAAACATAATGTTGCATCATTCGCATCCATAGTAAATTAGTAACAGGAATAGTAGGGAACTGGACAAAATTTAAAACACAGAGTTTTTTTTATTAAATGGGCCAGACGTTTCGTAAGTTTATTCTGACTTCATCAGTGGCCCATTTTATCACTCTTTGTCAAAAAACAATTTCACTATAAGACAAAACAACGACGAATTTTTTTAATTGTAAAAGAAAATTCGCTTCCAAGATTGTTGATTAATTTGATCCAAGAATATGTTAAAGAAAGATTAATGATGTTTTATCTTATAGTGAAATTGTTTTTTGACAAAGAGTGATAAAATCGGCCACTGATTACGTCAGGATAAACTTACGAAACGTCTGGCCCATTTAATAAAAAAACTCTGTGTTTTTAATTTTGTCCAGTTCCCTACTATTCCTGTTACTAATAATCATAATCTTTCTTCCTAAAATTCTTGTTAGTAATTATAATATCAGATAACCTATGTTGCAGGCACAATCATCGACTAAAACGTCCCATATACCTAAATGAGAAGAAGTAGACGATGAATGATCGATAGTGATCGAGAAATAAAGAGTTAAACAATTTCTCTTATTTGCATAATTATTGAAAAAACATATTCCCGAACAAAGGAGTTTTTTAATAGAAAAATTGACATTACAGAAAATTGCTCTAATAACCTGTTTGCGAATCTTTTTTGGATGTACTAAAATCACCTAAGTGCCTCAAAAAATTTTAAATACCTATTTTAAATAAAAAAGGAAAACATATAAAACTGTTTTCAGTATGTAGCAGGGCTATGGAGTCGGAAAGAATTTCTGGGCTAAGGAGTCGAAGTCGGAGTTGGGAAAAATGTGTCGACTCCGACTCAGGGATTTCTCTTTTTTTCAAAAGAAAATTTTTTAACGTTTAAGGTAGTTGTTCCGCCAAATGCGTTTTCTTAGGATTGTTTTGAAATTTAGACAGATTATTATTTAAATACTTCTGCATCGATTGGTGGCAAAACGAAAATTTATGAACAATACAGTTCCGGAGATATTAAATTTCAAAAATCGAGTTTTTCAGGATCTTTAACATTACACTATACGGGATATCGGAAAATTTACATACATATTTAATTATAATTAAGAAACCCTTTTTACCATTTTTATAAAAAACTAAACCAACATTAAACAATAACCAATACATATTTTAAGACAATTTTGATTCATAGTTACAACACTGTTTCTGAGATAATAAAAAATGTATAAAAAATTTTTTGACTAAAAACAATTTTGCAACAGCGCATTTATTTAACCAGCGAAAGATGCATGCGCTAGATTTTTTCAAAAGGTGTAACGTAGGCGTTGATTACATTTGTTAAAACATAACAAAACGATTTTTATAGAAATTTAAAATGTATTTTATCTGTCATTTTAATATAAAAATATTAAATCTCTTACAATAGTGCCAAATTTGTTAAACTAGCACGGGATTGGCTAGAATTGGTACATAAACAGCAAAAAGTTTTGGGCTTATGAACTATGAATCCTTATTGTCTGTTCTATATACTCTAGCATTAACTTTTTGCTAGTATTGTCGCAAAACAACTACCTTAATATTGGAAATTGACAAAATGCTTTTTCTTGGTATGAAGACTCTCAGCTATATGAACTGAGGTATCAGGTAAATGAATAAGGGTTCATTTCGTTTTCGTTTTCTAAATTTACCTGCCATATGCTTTTCAAAAAAATTGTACTGTTTTAGTTTGGAAAATTACAAATGGTGATTTATTTGTATGGCATTTTTCATGCCATTCAGTACATTTTAAAAAATACCTTACAAATAAGAGGAGCTTATTGAGTTTCTCAGGAATTGAAGATGATGACTGATTTTAAAGCATATTTGAATCATTTAGAACGTCGTAAGCGTCGTAAGCGAAAACGTTTAATAAATCAAAAGAAACTAAGTTAGCACGAATTGAAAATATAAAATTTGAAGAAAAATTTTTAAATGGCCTAATTGAAATAGAAAAACATGACCGATTATCAAAATTGAACGAGGAAGAAGCCATTTCCATTTATACTAATATTATTAGCGATGCAGCTAGAACTGTGAAGACAATGCTCCCAAAACAAGGCAGAGTGGAAATATTATTTTCAACTTTGAAAATAATTGTGTAAAATTGAATCAAGGGCATATATGAAAGATGATTTAATTGAAGCTATTTTGTTTCTAGAGCCATTTTATTAAATTCAAAATTTTAAATTTAATTAATTTTTTTAAATGAAAGAAATTTTATTTTATATTGATTAATATTTTAAAATATTTTTTTATTTAGTAATAATTTATTTATTTTAAGTTTACCCCATGATCAGCCTTTTAATGAGAAATATTGTATCTGTTATTTTTTATGGGTTCAATCTAGGTAAGTGTGGCTAGCTTGCTATAACAACAAAACGAATTTATCTATATCCAATCAGGTAATTGAACCCATAAGAAATAACAGATAAAATATTTCTTATTAAAAGACTGATGATGTAGGTCAAACCTTCGAAACCATAGTCTCTAACAAATAAATTATATAAAAGATTTCAATTTACCGATGGTAATAGATTCAAAATTTTCTAATAATGAAAAATGTAAAATTTAAAATTTTAATCAAATAAACGAAGAGCTATAGAGTAAACCATTCTTTCCTGAATTCAAATAAACCTAAAATACCGAATCAAAGTAATTATCATCATCATTGTGTATACAGTCCTAAGACTGGTTTGACACAAGCACATGATTTAATAATTTCTTTTTTTTTTTGTCAATTGTTGGGCAACAACGAACGAACAAAATCTTTCTGACATAAATTATAGGTATTACTATAGAAATTTACTTAGAAAATCATAAGATGGTGTCATCTATCAAATCCAATGGAATGGAATATTTTTAATTATATGTCAGAGGGGTTGTTTTTCACCCCCCTTGGGAATCGAACCCGAGTGCCAGTAACAGAAATCCGGGCCATCTGGCTCACCTGCGGGATGCGAACCTCTCTGACATATGTAAACGCGTTAAATATTATACTCAAAGATTGTTATCTTAATTTGTAAAATTTCGCGATCTAGTGATTCTAAATTTAAACATATAGCCATGCCATATAATAAAATTATTTATAAGTAAAAGACAATTTCTTTGATGTAATTTTTTGAAACTGTTTTTATTTTGACTCAAGACGAAGTTAATCGAATCATTGAACTTAAAGTTTGCTGGAAACAGATTGTATTTAAGTTATTAATTTAATCAATTTCAATTTATAAGGGCAACAATAATTAATTTCCTAGCAAAATCGGTTGAATTCACAAAGCTCTAACATTATTCTATTTATGTTGAATAAAGTTTTAATAGACTTATCATATTACAATAGTTGTTCTTGATTCTGCAAAGCCAGAAGTATCCATTTCTTGAGTTATTTAAGATCGAAAATAATTCCTTTCTAATCAGAACGTCTGAAATTTGAACCCTTAGTACTTTTTGTGCAGGTGTTCTGCAATTAAAAATGCAATAACATCTAGAATTAGTTATATGATTGGTTTGGGTATAAATAAATTCAAGGTTTTTATAGAAAAACAATTTAGAAATGTTTATATAAAAATCCAGACGTTTCTGAAAAAATCCTCCCTATTTGAATGGAATTTTTAAGAAATTTGAAAAAAATAGTTGCTTTATTTCTTAAAGCAACTATAAATAGATAAATATTTTTAAAATATATACTATGATAGAGAGTGTCTTGGAAATGAAATCACCTTGAATAAAAAAAATAAATAAAAAAATAAAAATATTTACAGAAAATTATTTTTCTATAAATTTTAAAAAATCAGTCCCTGACTTTTTGTTGTTTATTTTCGATCTTTTCTAAAATTATTCTTTTTAATTTTTAAATTCTGCTCTTTATCCAAAATTTTCCCATCGGAAAAGTCAAAACTCTGTAACTAACCTGGGACACAATTTTAACATTTCCAATTCTAAAATTTTAGATAAAAAGCGGTATTAAAAAATAAAAATAATAATTTTAGAAATGATCGAAAGTAAAAAACAAAAAGTCCTGACTGATTTTTTAATATTTATTAAAAAGTTTATAGAAAATAATTTTCCGTAAATATTTTTATTTTATTTTTTTATTCAAGGTAATTTCATCTCCAATGGTAATCTATATCATTGTCAACATATTTATTTGTTTATAGTTGCTTTATAATTCTTTCTTATAGCGACTATTTATTCAAATTTCTTCAAAATTTCCATAGCTAAAGAGCGATTTTCTTCTGAAACTTCTGGATTTTTAAATAACCTTTTCTAAATTGTTTTTATAAAAGATTTATATTTATTTATAGTATTTTTTCTTAATTAAACTAATTGTATTGTATTAATTAAATGAATGTTCATTTGAGTTTGCTGATGGTGTTTTCGTGTTCGCAGGATTCCTCTCGTGGAACCAGGACGAATGCCACGTTCAGCTGGAGAAGGAACTCCAGCTGCTGGTCAACCAGGCACCTGAAGGAGAAGAGGCCCGCAATGGTAAGTAGCCTCAAGCGCCTTACCAGCAGAGAGCTGCAACCAAAACGACACCCATGATACCCAACAAGCCGTTTCAAAGGAAAGACGGAGCCAAAAAGCTAATCGGAAGGCTAAGCATCCACTTTTCTTACTCAATAAATAATCTCACCTTCGCTCCCAAATTTTTGAAAAATATAAAAGTTATTATTATATAAAACTAAAGTTTAGAGCATCTTCTTTTTGAAAATAGTTTCAATGTTTTTCAAAAAATCAGCTTGGGTTCAGATTAACAAATCTATTTTAAAAGAGAAAGAATTTAATTTTTAGGACAAATTCTAAGATTTTAGTAGAAATACTAGCTGCAAGGCCCGCCTTCGGTGGCCCTCTTGCTAGCCAGGAGCTCGCTTCCTGGAGCCCCACCCCGAAGCCCATTCAGCACCCCCACCCACCGCACCACCCCAATGTACAGACAAAACCTTAATTTTAAATATATGGATTTCATTTAAATTAGTAACCATGACGACCCCTGGACCCACACCTCTCGAACCCCACTCTTCCCCCCCCCCGAAATCCACCCAGCACCCCACCCCAGTGTACAGACAAAACCTTAATTTTATATATATATAGATAATTTCATTTAAATTGGTAACCATGACGACTGTTTTTGTTGGGGGGCGGACATAGATAGATAGGTACATACAGAGGCAGCCACAAATGCGTTTTAGTAGTATAGGATTATTAAATTGCGATATCAGAGGGGATTCATCCCCCCAGGAGTCGAACCTGAGAACTAACATGCTTTCCGGGCAGTCAGCTCACCCTCGAGACAAAAATCTCTCTCTGAATCGCAATATATTATATAAGTACAGAAATTCTTTACTCCATTATTATATAACAGAAATTAAAAAATTTAGCTTAAAATGAAAAAAAGTTTTTCATACAAGTCCTCATATTTAAATATAAAACTAAAGTTTAGAGCATCTTCTTTTTGAAAATAGTTGGAATGTTTTTCAAAAAATCAGCTCGGGTTCAGATTAACACATCTATTTTAAAAGAGAGAGAATTTAATTTTTAGGACAAATTCTAAGATTTTAGTAGAAATATTATTAAATTGCGATATCATTATTATAATTATTATCATATTTTCGTCAACAATTTGTATTAATTTGAAAGTTTATAATGGGAATATGGACAAGGTTTTTTGTGTGATTTTTTGTTATTTTTCAACCATCGTTGCGTCGACTTTGCCGACTTCTTCAGGGCTTCAAATAGTTACATCACACATTCGACAAAAGTAAATGATTTTCTTTAATCTCCGTTACCAATGAAGACCATCAGAATCTTAAACTTCAAAAAATTTGGCACATTCACATAAACAATTTTCTTTTTCTTTTTCTACTAACAATTATATTAGAAAAAGATAAGAGTAAATAAATATTATATTTAATATTGTTTTACTATGAGTTAAGGATTCTTGGTCAAAAAAAAAATTTCTACTAATTATATTAGATTTAAATTTAAATTTAATATTTCTATATGTAGAAATGAATAAGCAAAATGATTCGGTTCTATTGTTTTAAAACTGTGTTGATTCTATTTATGTTATTTTCAAGACTGTTTATCTAATATTATTGTTAGTAGAAAAAGAAAAGGAAAATTGTTTATGTGAATGTGCCAAATTTTGTGAAGTTTAAGTTTCTGGTGGTCTTCAATGGTACACAGTTTTAAAACAATAGAACCGAATCATTTTGCTTATTCATTTCTACATATGTGTTAATAATTGGTTAAGATAAATAAAAATTTATTAAAAAAAATCTCTACATATAGAAATATTAAATTTAAATTTAAATCTAATATAAGTAATTGTTAGTAGAAGAAGAAAAAGAGGATTGATTATGTGAATGTGTCAAATTTTTTGAAGTTTAAGTTTATGATTATCTTCAATGGTAACGCAGATAAAAGAAAATAATGTACTTTTGACGAATGTGTAATGTAACTGTTTGAAGCCCTGAAGAAGTCGGCAAAGTCCACTAAAAGTTGGTTGAAAAAAAAATCACACAAAAAACTTGTCCTTATTTCCCATTATAAACTTTCAAAGTTATTATTATATTTTGAATTAAAGTTGTAATTTTCATTCAAATATGCTGGCGTCCTATATGTTTAATTTATAAAAATAATCAATTTAGATGTAGAAATTAGAGGACAGGACTCGGTTGTTTTTGAGTGATTTCTATTTTATTTAGAGGAAATAAAATAAAAATAATTCAATATATTTAATAAATATAAATGTTTGAGATGGTTATTTTGATTATGTCCTTTGGCCATGATGGACAGGGATCCAAACTGTTTAGTTTTTTTTATTATGGGGGTATGTTAGAAAAAAAAACTGTGAAAAATATTTGTTAACTGTAAAAATTAATTTTTCGAAAATGAATTTAGGTCGTATCAAAGATTTCAATAGAAATGTTTATATTGCAAGTAGGAGGGTCTTGTCCTCTCGGGAGTCGAACCCAAGCACTAGTAAGCTTTCCGGGGAACTAGTCAGACCCTTGAGACCATCACCTCCAAGTTAATTTTGAGCAAAAATTCAATCTTTCTTTCTCAAATAGATACTCAGTGCCTGGAGCACCGAGCGATGCTCGGTGACTTTTTGCCTCTAAATAGCTTAAGTTTCAAATTTCAAGACTCTGCGACTTACCGAAGACGAGATATGAACGATTAAAATATTTATTCTGCGACATGACTAATTTACACCCCTTCCTTTATTTCAATCGGATTAAAAATTATACACGACTAATAACTCATGAAACTTGATAAGTTCACCAATTTTTAGCAAAAACTTTAAAGCCGTTTTCGAGAAACCGATTCTATATATATAAGAATTGCTCGTTTAAAATAATAAGATAAGATTTCTTTATACGGAAAAATTAATGTTTAAATTTTTTTTTTTTTTAATTTGGCTTCATTTATACGAGTAGGTTTACGCGTTTACCCTTAGGGCCGGTTGTATGTCGCAAAGTAAATGCTTTTACCACTAACCAAAGGTAGATGGTAAATGGAGGGGCTGGGATGGCCAATCAGATGACAGGAACTTTCAGTGCCTGTCATCTGATTGGCCATCCCAGCCCCTCCATTTACCATCTACCTTTGGTTAGTGGTAAAAGCATTTACTTTGCGACATACAACCGGCCCTTAGTAGTAGAAAAAAAGAACGTGGAAGACAAAAGTATGGAAAGTAAAAATGTATGTGATTGTAGTTTAGTTTATTTTTTATTTTTAGGACTTATCCAGGCACTATACTTTTTTTCATATAAATGCACAAGCACAACACCACTGCGATTGGCGAAATATCAAAAAATAAAACCCATTCTGACCAACTTTTTCCACTTCATAAAAAACACATAGGTACTTATTCCATAATAAGAGACCCGCTTTATATTTTGGATCTCGGGCCCGAAATTTTATGTGGGGGCTATGTCTCAACAACAACTGAGTCCTGACCTACAATGACTCCACTTTCTACATCTAAATTAACTATTTTTATTATTATATATTGAAAAATTATATTAATTGTTTATTGAATAAAAAAATTAAAAAACAATCTGAAAACTTTTATTTGAAATTTAAACGTTTAAGGAAAAATTCTCTCTTTATTAATGGAAATTTTAAGAAATTTCAAAAAATAATTTCTTTACAAGGGAAGTTAAAGCAACTATAATCAAATAAATATTTTGAAAACGGAAAATAATTCTTGGTTTTGGAGATGAAATTACCTTGAATAAATATATAAAAAATATAAATATTCACGAAAGATTATTTTTCTCTAAATTTTTTTTATAGATACTAGAAAAACAGTCGATATCTGTTTTTTGAATAGCTAGATGGTGAGATACTTAACAACAAAAATTGCCCTTAGTTTGAATTTACATTGCTTACTCCCTTAAAATAATATTTTAAATCGAGAAGTTTATAATTTTTCAGGTGAACGGCTTATTCAATTTGCAAGTGAAAATCTTGTCACTGAAGTATTGATTCACCCACAAGTGAACACATTGATGCAATGCGTACGAAACCTCCTAGCAAGCTTTACACGGCACCGCCACCTCGTCCATGCAGGGTACACCTTCGCTGGAACTGGCTCCTGGATCTTACAGGTACACACATTCATTTACTTAAATACACACTAAATATATTGAAATAAATTAGGGTTTTTTTTTGTTTAAAATATATACGAATTCTTTCATGAATCTATCTGGAAACGTTAATTAAAAGTCCAAACGTTTTGGAAGATATTCTCCCTTTATCACTGAAATTAGAAAAGATATAAATTGAAAGTTTTTGTGCCGAGATTAGCAGAATTTTTATATATTGAAGGAGACAATAAAAGAGTGTGTCTTCTGCTGGAATTATAAATTTTATTTATTTATAACGAGACTATAGTTCATAAATTAATTCCTGTGAATCCATTGTAATAGACTGATGAAGAGGGCAAAGCCCTCGAAACTATAGTCTCGTTATAAATAAAAAAAAATTATAATTCCAGCAGAAGACACACTCTTTTATTGTCTCCTTCAATGACTAGATTTAGGTAGTTTCTTTAAAAAGGAAGTTAAGAGCAACTATCAACAAATAAATATTTTGAAAATATACAATGATACAGATTGTCTTGGAAGTGAAATTACCTTGAATAAAAATAAAAAATATAAATATTTACGAAAAATAATTTAAATGTTTGATAAATATTAGAAAAAACACACCATATCTGACTTAAAGTAAAGAAAATGTTTTGAAATTTTTTTTGGAACTTTCTCAAAAAATTTTTAAATATAAAATACTAGGTAGGTTTCACATAAATAAAAGATCAGATGCTTGTTTAGCATGACTCAATATATATTTCGACACTAGTGTCCTTTGCGAACTCCTGAAGATGGGTTTATACCTCGAAACATATATTGAGTCGTGCTAAACAAGCATCTGATCTTTTATTTATGTGAAAACTACCTAGTATTTTATAATTAAAATTTTTTTGAGAAAGTTCCAAAAAAATTTTCTTTACTTTATTTAATATGTTTCACCAAGAACCTACACCATTCTTCCTTAACAAAAAAAACATATCTGACTTTTTCTTAATTGGATTTTTGTTCTATAAAATTTCTTTCATTTTAAAATTAAACGTTTTTCAAAATTCCGTAGATTATCTAATATTTTGGAATTAGAAAAGTCACAATTATGTCCCAAGTTAGTTGAATGACCTGGTATGGCACATTCGGAATTTTCTGTTCTATACATTTATAAATCTGCTTTTATCTACAAAATATCATACTTTTAACTGGTATGACGAATTAAGTTAGATATAGGTATAAATAAAAGTCACACGTTTCAAAAAAAATATTTTTCAAAATATTTCGAAAACATTTTGTGAAATGTGTGTGTAATATGGCTCCCTCGAGTAAAAAAATGAAATAACAATCACTCAAGGACATAAATCATAAAATCAAAATATAATTCATCCTCATTTTTAATAAGAGTTTACTCTGCAAAACCGCTAACAAGGTGGAAGCAATTACCTCAATAATAATCAGAAAAAAGTCTATGTATGGGTCGCGACCACATTTTACTGAAAATGTGGGCTCGGACATAAAAAAGTTTGCGCCCACTGCACTAATTGTACTGCGGCTCAGAGGTTGAGAACCACTGTTCTAAAGATCTTAAGCTGGCCTTATTGTACGCGTACAGTATCACAGAATAGTATATATTATAGAATGTAAATGTGAAACCGGAATTTGCCCATAAATGGCTCTAGTTGTCAATGTAGTGACTGTGAAACCGCGTCATTGGTGGCATTATTCTTGTCCTTACATTTACCAAATAATCTTAACTCAAAACAATACAAGTTTAATACAAATACATATTTTTCCATTGCGTTGAACATGTGGAATTTTGTGCCTAAAAACTTCGATTTACGGACAGTATTGATTTTCTGTTATCATTTGAAGAAAACTGCTGCAGAATGCTTACGGTGTGCATGCTCTTGGTAAATCACAGTGCTTTAAAAAATTCAAAAGTTGCGTTTTTGACGTGAGAAAAGAAGAACATGGAAGACAAACCGAAAAGTTTGAAGAAGCCTAATTACAAGCATTGTTGGATGAGGATGACGCTCAAACGCTGCAACAAATCGCGGATCAATTAAATCTTGCACGAGAAGCCAGCCGTCTCCTTACGTTTGAAAGCCATGGGGATATTTCGAGAATCCTAAAAGTAAAAGATCATAGGTAACTCTAAGCAAACCAGCGACATCGACTGCAAGGCCAAATCACTATGGTCGGAAGAAAATTCTCTGTGTTTGGTGGAATCAAAAGGCTCTTATCTATTATGAGCTGCTTAAACCTGGCGAAACTGTTAATACTGAACGCCACCGACAACAAATAATGGATTTGAACCACGCATTGCGTGAAAAACGACCAGATATCAAAAGAGGTAACATAAAGTGATTTTACTTCATGATAATGCACCATCGCACACAGCAAAACCGGTCGCGGAAACGACTGAGACGTTTAGTTTGCAAATACTTCCGCATGCGGCTTACTCACCAACTTGGCTCCATCCGATTATTACTTATTTACATCGATGGGACACGCACTTACTGAGCAGCGCTTCACTTCTAACGAAAATGTATGAAAATGGCTAGATGATTGGTTTGCCTCAAAAGAGCAATAGTTTTTTTTTTGGCTAGGGATCCACAAATTTCCAGAGAGATGGGAAAAATGTGTAGATAGCGATGGGCAATACTTATAAAATAAAATATTTTTTACCATTTTCATACAATAAATGTATATTTTCAATATAAAAAAATCCGGTTTCATATTTACAGACCTGGTAGACTATCCAGTAATTGCATCGAATCAGTCGTTGGTCTATTTAGATTACTCATTGATGATGTTTATGATAAATATACAGTATAGAATCGATCTGGCGGATAAAAATGTGAAAAAATCCCTTTTTTTCTTTCTTCTCTTTAATAATTCCAATTTTCTCTGTAAAACGCGTGGTCGTCATTGACCTAAAAAAATTATATTAAAGCATTACATAATGTTAAAGCTTTCTTTCACTCTGATAAATAAACTCATTAATCTTAAATAGAACATCACTATTATTTATTTTTTAATTGCTTATTGATTTCTTCATAATTATAGTTTAGTTTTGGGGAGAGACCAGTTCTTTACAAAAACTCCCTGGTGGTTCACTAGACACCCTTCACGCTCCCTTTGTCTTTTTCCTGTTCCGGTGAACAGCTCGGACACCTGCACCCTGAATTACCTTAATAATTGTGACGCACCGAGTCAATAACCAGAAGCATTGAAAATGTAATCACGAAAAAATAAACACTCAACATTATATTATTATGAAATTCTATTTTAAATTAAATTTAACATAAATAATGATAAATACTACTCAGTTAATATTTGAAATATGCCAAAGCTAAAGAAGCACTCACCAGATGACCAGAATATTAATCTCATTCGAAATTTCATTTTTACTTTATTCATATCAATATCATTAATATATTAGACGAGCTGTTATAGGGGTGCCCGTGGCGGACAGCGTCTCTAGATTAAATTACTAGGTGTCCACCTCCCAAATAAAATTTCAGCCCAAAATTCTATATAAAATGTTTTTTCAAATTATGAAAAATTTTCAAGGAAAGACCAAAAACCATCATCAAATGTTCCAAATTGAATTTGGATTTTTCGCCATTTTGTGTAGTTACGTGGCGAATTAAAAAAAAACTGAAATTAATTTTTAGAAATTTGTATCTAGAATTTTATAAAGCAAAAAGCAAGTAGATATTTTACTCTTCTTAATAAATAGTGCATAATCAGGTGTAAAGACAATTTAAACACATTTTTTCCTTTTGACCCTCTTTGGGGTGGAATTTTAAAAAATCCTGAAAATTTTTTTAGTTATTTCTATCTAGAATTTTGTAAAGCAAAAAGCAAATAGATATTTTGCCCTTCTTAATAAATAATGCATAATCAGTGTAAAGACAATTTAAGGTAGTTATTTCACTATATGGTTTTCCTTAGGGTTTTTTTGAAATTTAGATAGATTATTATTTAAATCCTTCTGCATCGATTGGTGGCAAAACGAAATTTATGAACAATATAGTTCCGGAGATATTAAATTCCAAAGATAGAGTTTTTCAGACTCTTAAACATTGCACTATACGGGATATCGGAAAGTTTACATACTTATTTAATTATAATTAAGAAACTCTTCTTACCATTGTTATAAAAAACTAAACCAATATTAAACAATACATATTTTAAGAAAATTTTAATTCATAGTTACAACACATTTTCTGAGATAATAATGAATAAATAATGAAAAATTTACACTAAAAACAAGCTGGCAACAACGCATGTATTTAACCTAAAAAGAGTGTTAACTTTAGTAATTTTTTGACCTTTTTTTCGCTTCAGCCATTGTCGCAACAGCTTTCAATCGCTTATTAAGAACTTTTTGTTTTATAAATATACCTTTATAATGTATCTTATCTGTCATTTCTATGATAAAAATATTCAAGCTCGGACAATGTTGCCAGATTTGTCAAACGAGCACGGGATTGGCTAGTAGTAGTACTTAAACAGCACAAAGTTTTGGGCTTATGCATTATGAATCCTTATTGTCTGTTCTATATACTCTAGCATTAACTTTTTGCTACTATTGTCACGATACAACTACCTTAAACACATTTTTTCCCTTTTGGGGTGGAATTTCAAAAATCCTGAAATCACTTTTTAGACATTTTGTATGCAGAATTTTTATAACTCAAAACCAAGTAGATCTTAACGTCCTTGAGATGTTTCATAATTAGTAAAAACACATTTTGCCCATTTGGTCATCCTTAGGGGGTCGAATTTCAAAAAAAAAAAACTTTCTTAGTGAAACCCTACATCCTAAAAATAATTTCCTCCCCAAATTGCATGTTTTTATGTCCAGTGGTTTGGCCTATTTTGATGATGAAGAGTGAGTTAATGTATCGGGCGTTTGTTTTTATAAATATAGGTATTTGTGGAAGTATTTCTTCCCTCTCCTGAGATCTTCACAATTTGAGGGCTTCTTTCTTCAATATTATAAAAGTTACTTTCACTTTATGAATTCTAGGTGAAATTAAACCATACCGAAATCGGAACTAGAACAAAAAACGGGTTTCGTGACCCCCAGAGCCCAAAAGTTGACCGAAAATCTATCGTAAGTGCTTGTTCTTTTCCCCCCTGCGTTCAGCAATGGTAAGTCGCAGAGCAACGAAATTCGAAACTGAATCTATACAAGAGCTAGAAGGACAAGAACAGCAAGCTAAACCGGAAGTACTACTTGTTTGGTATTCATGTTTAGAAATGTCAGAAATTATTTAACGTGTGTCTGTGTGAATTTCTGTCTCCCTGTTTGGATTCCGATATCATACCAGATAAGAATAAGAAATTTAGAAAAGGCTAAACAGCAATTTTTTAACATCCATATTTCTTTAACCCTATAACTTAAGACAGAACTGTTAAGTATCATTCGAAATTTTTTTGCTTAAAGCTGTGCCTTTTCTTGGTTATAAGCCCTTTACTATTATGTTTCAATTAATAATTAATTAATAATAAAAATTTTCAATCGATTTCTTAAAGAATTAATAAAAAAATATTCATTTGATTTCTTATAGCCCTGCCAATAAATATGCACAAGCTGAAAATAATTTTAATCGACGTTAACCATCCCTAATAAGAGTTATATGAGTTTGCAATGGTATCCGAATCCAGATAGAACAAAAATGATTTTGTTTTCACCTTCCTAACTTTTCCAAGAAAAGAAAATTTGCAATTTAATTAATATCGCAGTCGACCCAGCCGGCTTTGCTTGATGAGCGAAAAGGTTGTGGAGTTACCTAATACCATAATTCATTTTTCCGCCAGGTTGGTTAAAATTGCCTATCTTTGACGATCGAATGTGGCTAAACAGCTGAACCGATTTTAACTTTTAAGTAGATTATTCGACTCCAAATTTTAAGCTCTTTTATTTTGGTAAGAGTAAAATTTTCTCTAAGACGCAGGGTTTTCGAGTTATGAGCGAAATTCTGAATAAAGTCCAAATTTTTCATGGTTTTTAGGCCCTCAAAAATTTAGCACCAGCGAGAAACTGTCGCTTTTTTTATAATAGTTTAAGTCTCTATCTATGCTTTGGTGAAGTTTGAATCACACATTAGCAACCAAATTTTGAAAATAAAATTTTTTAAAATATAAACATTTTCTTAGAGTCTTATGGAAAATTATGATCTTGACACTTTCTCTTGAATTATACTACTATTAGTTGAATAGATAAAGTTAAAAAAAACTAAAAATTACCTTTTTGAAACATGCAGGTTTCTTTTTTTGCAATAAAATAATTATATCATTGACCGAGGAATTTACTGAGAAATTTACTTTAAAAAAAATCACAAAATGCTATGTTTGGATGTAAACATAAACAGTATTAATACAACGCATTGCCAAATCACACAAGAGATATTATCAGCTGATTTGAATAAATCAAACTAACTTTTGTATTTAATTATTTTTTATATTTGTTTTTATTTCAAACATTTACGGAATTCATACTGTTTATTTTTACTTTACCATACAGGGTATGGTCAAGTATTGTAATCGTGCATGAAAAAAGTGTTTTTTTTTTTGATTCTTTTTTTCGAAATACCTCAAAAACGGCTGAAATTATTTTGGTTAAAAAAATGGGCCAAGCCATGACATTTCGGTCTACAAAAAAGCCCTAATACGAGAACATCGAAAAAATTATATTTTTCGAGTTAATAATTGTTTTGTCAAAATTCAGTCGAATAGAGAACCTCCTCCTTTTTTGAAGTCGGTTAAAAATGTCTGTTATTCTGTTAGTACGTGCATTAGCAAATCTTTGTGGACGTGCTAGCTCAAAAACTAGTGGGAATATCGAAAACAAATTTCACACGTAGTTTTGGTGCATTGAGATTAAGAGCTGATTAGATTTTGGTGCATATTGAACCAAAATTAAGGAGGGGGGGGAAAATGAAAAATCTAGACCATTTGAGCAAACTCAACCAAATTTTGTATACATAATCCGTGGGACCCCAGAAGACTAAAAATTCGAAAACTAACCACCCATAATGGGGGTGGGGTGTAGGACCAAAAAATAAAAATATAGGTCTATGAACCAAATTCAACCAAATTTTGTATACATAATCAGTGGGCCCTAGAAAAGTAAAAATGCAAAATCTAATCTCCCAAAATGGGGGTGGGGGATGAAATTCTAGACTATTGTACGAAACTCAACCAAATGATGAATACATAATCAGTGGACCCCAGAAGTCTAAAAATGCAAAAACTAACCCCCCTACATGATTATAAATAATTTTATTAAATATTAAATATAAGTGAGGGGCCAGATAAAGTCAAGTGGATGGCGACATCAGAATGTGTCAGTTTATTTAATTTTATATCATTTGTATTTTAACTTATTTTATTAAATATTAGATACTATACTTCTTTTAACTCAACTGGAGCGAAAGGACCTCCTTAAAAACCCTATAATTGAATAAACTCCACAACCTTTTCGCTCACCTGGGAAAGCCCGCTGGACCAACTGGAATATTAATTACATTTCAAATTTTTTTTCCTTAGAAAAGTTTAGAAATGTGAAAACAAAATAATTTTTTCTTTCTATCTGGATTTCGATACCCATGATAGAAGGTACAATAATAGAAGGTCAGAGAAAGCTTAATTCAAAAAAGTTTGTATTTCCAATACGAAAAACTAGTTAGATTAACTTTCTAGCTTCCGGTTGAAAAATGAACCAGACAGGCCATCGCACTACTTCCCCATTATATTCTTAGAATATAAATGTGAAAGTAAAAAATCAGTAAATTTAGTCTAATTGAAAAGATTTTGTTTTCCCAAAAGTAGCAGAGTTGTTGATTCATAAAGGTAATCATTGAGGTTGTCCTCTGCTTAATGCAAATCATGGTCAATCGTTTATTATTCGACTAGTTTCCTATAATCTATATCCAATCGATTATCTTATATAATACAAAAATATCTTATATAATCTTAATGTGAAACCTACCAAGTATTTTTTATTCAATAATTTAAAAAATGTTTCACCAAGTACCAACACCAAATTCCTTAAAAACTATATCCAATCGATTTATATTCAACCCATGTTAAATAACAAATAACATTAGTAATGAAGCTGTTGAAGCTTTTATTTTTGTGATTAATTTGATTAAAGTTTGAATTTATATTGTAATTATTTGTTTCAATAAATAATTATAAATTAATCATGTATGATTTATATAAAAATTCAAACTTTAAACAAATAAAATATTTACTTAAAAAGGTTGATAATGAAGGTCAAGCCTTCGAAAATATAGTCTCTATCAAATAAAATTATATATATAGATACAAATTTGTATATATATGTTTATTTGTAATAAGCAGAGGACAACCTCATTGATATCCCTTTATGAAATTTAGCTGTTAAATAGAGGGCTCTTGAGCTAATTAGCCGAAATTTGGCATATAAGTTTGTATACCTGGAGGCATCGAGCGATGCTCGGTAACTTCTTCCTCCAGTTAAAAACTTTATTTTAATATTATTTTTAATTTAAAATTCTGATAAAAAGTTCGATTTTTATTTGAGAGCCGTTTTCAAATTAAAAAAAATACAAAAATATATAATATTCGCCCACTGTACAACCCCCCCCCGAAACCTCGCCCTACCCTCGGATCCCCCACCACTGCACCACACCTCCTGCACCTGTTTTGATTCAACCATATGTTTTGATTCAACCATATGATTCATTTTTATTCATCCAATAGTTAATAAATAAAACCTATCAAAATGTGTTGTTTTTTCAGAAAATTGAGACCTGCTTATGCGAAATATATTTTTAAATAAATTCTTGATTATTTTTTATTCTATTAAATAAATAAAGTTCTTTATAAAAACAATTATAAAACGTTTATTAATATTTCTAACGTTTAGGGAGAACAAAATATGTTAAAATCCACAATCACAATAGTTCTTCAAGGCCTTTGAGAACAATTAGCCCAACCCATTGTCTGTCTGGGTACAATAGTAAAAGGAAAACCTTTTTTTTAAAACCTTAAGAATGGAATTTTTCTACATGAGAATAATTAATTTGATTACGATAAACCCCATCAAAAACAATTTTGTCGAAGATGAGACCGTGACAGATCGAATTGTCACCCCAAAAACCCCCTAACCCGTGAATTTCATCAAAATCGGTAGAGCCGTTTTCAAAATAGAACCAAGATACAAATATATATATAAATAAATATACAATTTGTGCTCGTTTAATAAGAGTAGATTAATTTTCTAAGCCTTTTTGCCTAATTTCAGCATTGTAATTCAAACCGTTTCCTGACATTAAAAACCATCAAATCACTAAAATGTACAAAGACTATGTCGAATCTTGAAATTTTTCCTCCAATTTTAATAAAAATATATAAAAAGTAGCGAAATTCTAAATGTATTTGTGTTTTGGTTTGTAGGATGGGACCTTCTCAGTGAAAGACCTGCTAGACACCTTCCAAGAGGCGGACGTGCAACGAGTCCTGCGCGCTTATCAAAACGGAGTTTCGGTCGACGTCCATTGCTCTCCTGAGGGAAACTGGTCCACAGAATACATAAGTGCTAATTCGGCTACCAGAGGTTGCCAGGTACATCAAGATTTTTATTTTTTTTATATAACAATTTCATATTCCTTGACTTAACTACGGGTCAATCCATTTCAAATCGCCCAATATAAATAAAATTTGTTGCTCATGATTTTATATTTTCCTGATTTTTTTATCATGAGTTCCCTATAGGTAGACAGTCACAAAACCGTACTTGAAAAAAATTTATATGCCATAGTTTTTTTTTGGAAGCCATTTTAAAATGGTGGTTGGGCATATTTTAATGAAAAACATGGTTTGCGGAAAGTTTAATTGCCAAGCTATTGTTAAAGATAGCAGAATAATTCAAAAACCAGTGTATTCAGCATGAAATGAACTTCAGGTAGACATTATTTTAATTTTTCTATCATACAAGAGAATCAGTCAAACTATTCCTGTAAAAACTCTGAAAAAATGTATAAATCGTTACTTTTTAAATCCATAAATTTTTATGAAGAAAAAGAGACTCACTAATAATAAGTTATTTCTGTGTTGTATACTTATATAACTACCTGCAGTATAAGTTGTAGTTCTGGGAATGAACTCGTTTGTTTTCTAGAGCTTTTCAAAAATGACCGAAACCCTTTAAATGTCAATTTTCACAGGTCAATATCTGAAAAGGGAGTTAAAGAAAAAAATTGAGAATTTTACAAACTGTTCTTTATACAAATAGGAATATCTCACAAAAAAATTATGATGTAGACTCTACTACATTTAGAGTAATAGTGCAGTGAATTTCAGTAAAAACGCTACCCTTCTACACGCTCATGCAGTGCCAATTTAGCAAATAAGGGCTTGAAATTAATACAATTGACATTGGTCGAATGATGGTTAAATCATACATACTATTAATGAACAAATATTTCTTAATTTAAATAACAATGGGCAGTGATAACAATAGGAGTTTTGATTCTTTAACTTGATTGACCGATACATTTGTTGTACTATACTTGCGTACAGAATAAACACAATCAGAGGCGTAGCAACGGGGAGGGGGGTCAGAACCCCCTCAGACAGCGGCCTCATGAAATGAGTAACGACAACGACAAACCGTTTTTTTTTGTTACCGAAAATGATGAGAGAAGGAGTTACAGCAAAAATGTGCATCCCCTAAAATGCCTGGGTTGGCCCCTCCATCGTGAAAAGAAGAAGAAGAAAAGAGTATTTTATGAGCTGGGTAGGGGTCGAAAGTATCTGTGGATACGAGACCTAAACAGCTGAGGGTTATGTCGCGGGGAAGATGGTGGCAGTGAGCGAGTTCCAGTCTCTGGAGGTCATAGGGATAAAAGTGTTGGTGAAATCGTTTGACGATTTTTATTCAATTTGATATCGAAGGGGTGCTGAGCGTTGGAAAACCGCGTGTTTCTCGTAAAGAGGGCTTTAGGGGGGATAATTGATTTCAGCTCGACTGAACAGACACCATGATAGTATAGGTAATACAGGGAAAGGGCAGATACGGTTCTTATGGCAAACTAGCCGTAATTAAATATATTTCATATGTTTAATCAAGAATTATGTTCTTTTTTTTATTTCTTGAAGTACCTATTTGTTTTAACCCAGGCCTTTAGGGGATGCACCTTTTTGGTGTAACTCCTTCTCTCATCATTTTCATTAATAAAAAAAAGAAATGGTTTGGTTAATAGTTTAGGAGTTATTTGATAATTTTCATTCGTGCGCCCCCCCAAACCCCCTTCTGGGGTCAAAATATCAAAACGTTATATAGCTAAAAACGTAAGTTAGAAGACATCTGATGTAAATATGAAATTTCATAATCATCCATTCAGCCTTTTTTATGTGAATCGTGAGCAACTTTTCGCGGAACCCACGGAAACATACATACAGACAGACAGACAGGAATTTTGTTGAGGGTGTTTTCGTTCATAACTTTGCTTGAAACGTGTGCAACCAAAATTTGGCGTGATTTGGAGCAATGTACAGACAAAACCTTAATTTTATATATATAGATTCATTCCTCTAAGCCCATGCTTGTGTTTACTCACCACACACTTATTATACTATAAATATTTTTTTTTGATGTATTTTCATGTTTCATTTTAGTTTTTCATTTAAAGAAATTTTTTTTTTGTAAATGGGGTGGGGGTCTAAAAAAAAAATATTTTTAAGAGATAGGTATTAATCAATTTGTCTGTTAGTGTGTGTGTGTTACCAATGAAGACATAAAAACGACATTTTATACAGGGTGGGGCATTAAGATTTACCACATTTTGAAGAGGTATAAAAAAATGAAAAAAATTAACTAGAAAATACTGAATATATTTTTGAAAATAAAATAAAATAATTTTTACTTTATCCAATGCGAAGCATGTGGAAGTATTGTAATCGGTCTCGCGGCAAGCGCGACTTCAAAAGTTCCCCAGGTAAAGACTACGGAATCCATGGTCTCAATTAAAGTCCCAAATTGTAGTATTCAATTAGGTTGAATTTTAGCACGTGACGGTTTTGCCAAAAATTACATGGAGTCTCTTCCAGGTGGCAAAAAGTGCTATTTTTACTTTACCATACAGGGTATGGTCAAATATTGTAATCGAGCATGAAAAAGTGTTTTTTCCTTCTTTTTTCGAAATATCTCAAAAACGGCTGAAACCATTTTGGTTAAAAAAAATTGAGCGAAACCATGGCATTTCGCTCTACAAAAAAGCTCTAATATGTGAACATGGAAAAAATTATATTTTTCGAGATAATAACTGTTTTGTCAAAATGTCTGTTAGTTAGTTAGTCTGATTGTCCGGTTGTCTGGTTGTCCGTTAGTCTGTGCGTTACCAAATTTTTGTGGACGGGCTAGCTCAAAAACTAGTTTGAATATCGAAACCAAATTTCACACGTAGTTTTGGTTCATTGAGATTAAGAGCTGATTAGATTTTGGTGCATATCGACTCAAAATGATGGGGGGTGGAGGGGTCAAAAATGGAAAATCTTGGCCATTTACCAAACTCAACCAAATTTTGTATACATAATCAGTGAGACCCCAGAAGTCCAAAATTGCAAAAACTAACCCCCAAAATGGGGGGCTGGGGTCAAAAAATGAAAATCTAGGCTCTTGTACCAAACTCAACCAAATTTTGTATACATAATCAGTGGGCCCCCAGGAGTCTAAAAATGCAAAAACTAACCCCCCTCCCCTACATGATTATAAATAATTTTATTAAATATAAGTGAGGGGGCCAGGTTGTATGGTAAAGTCAAGTGGATGGCCACATCAGAACACGTCAGCTTATTTCATTTAGTCTGTGCGGATGGATGGATGGATGTCTGTGTGTGTGGTCGTTTTTTTCGTTCACGATATTTTCCACACATTTGAACCGATTGAAATAAAATTGAAAACCTACCATTATTTTAACAAAATGAAGCGCTAATTAGTTTTTGGTACATATCGGCCCCCAAACATTAGTACTTTATTTCAGTACTTTTTTAGTTTTTTCTAAATATCTTGAAAATGACTTAACCAATTTTGGTGAGATTTAATATCCTAATTAAGGACCTTGGGGACCAAAAAAAGATTAAATAAAGTTTTTAGTAAAATATTTTAAAGTACTTTTCCCTAGAGTAAGAAGGGACTTTTTAAAATTCTTTAAAATTAATTCATACGATCGGTTTAATATAGCTCATTTAAAATTGCTTAAGTAAGAATGGATAGCCTTCTCTCTGTGAAATGTTAAAAATTTGGGAGGAAATTTTATAAGTAACCATAGCAACTGCGATGTTTTCTTATCCGTTACCTTTGCTGAAGACAGAGGAATCGAATTAAAATCAAAAATAGCAATTGATTCTCATCTAATACTTCTAATACTTGAGAAATAACCATTCTACATTGGATTTTTGACGTTTCGGTTATTATTGATGGCCATTGCTGAAGACATAGAGGAATCGACTTAAAATCAAAAATAACGATCGATTCTTATCTAATACTAGAGGAATAACCTAATTGCATTCCATTTTTGACAAAATCAATTCATCCATGTTTTTCAGAAGATTAATAGTCAAAACATCAAAAATGGAATGCAATAAGGTTATTCCTCTAGTATTAGATAAGAATCGATCGTTATTTTTGATTTTAAGTCGATTCCTCCATGTCTTCAGCAATGGTTATCAATAATAATCGAAGCGTCAAAAATCCAATGTAGAATTATTGTTATTCCTTAAGTATCAGATGAGAATCGATGGCTATTTTTGACTGAAAATAGCCAGTGATATCTGATTAATAATGAATGAATAAACATATTAATATTTCAAATGACTTTGGATTAAGTTTAGCAACGATCCGTTGCAGTTTATTTTTGTAATAATAATATTAATACAAGAAGTTGCCCAAAAAAGGTACAATCTCCGTAGTGTACCTTTGCATCGTAAAAAAAAGGATTTTTCAGGGATTGGTTCTGAATTGAAGGTATATCTGTGGGTGTGGGCTTGAAAGACTCAAAAAATTCAGTTCCAGTCTCTAGAAGGCATAGATATAAACGAATTGGCGAATGCGTTTATTTGGTTAATATCTAAATTATTCGCCAAGAGGTGTTGAATGCTTGCATATATGGTAATCCTAAAGTAAATATCAACTCAGCAAAATATTTTTTAACTATGCTTATTTAAATTTCTTTGTCAAAAAAGAAATAATTTAAAATATATATAGTGATAGGTTGGCATTTCTAATCTTTTGATAGAAATATTTAATTATATTATCTAATAAAATTTAATGTTCATTAATATCACATTTCCCAGATTCGAGTCAATCCTGGCGATCAACTTGAATCTGGATCTGAACAAGTGGCTGCGTTTTTGGACTATCTTGGCCCTTTCCTGATTCCTCAATCAGTGGAAAGTCTGCTTGAGCCTTCCGATGTCGTCGGTAATATTCGTTTTAGTCATCCCACTCTCTACGTCTTCCCAGGAGGCCAAGGCGACGCTGCTCTTTTTGGAATCAATGGGTAACTAAAAAATTCCTCTATATACAAATAAGCATAATATCAAACAGAAATGTAAAAATTCGAAAAAATTTCAAGATGAAATCATTTTTTTTTTTTAAATTGCAGATATTTATTTTTCCATTAGATATTATTAAATTATGTATTTATTTTTAAGAGTTAGCCAGGGGCGGTCCCAGACTTTCATTTTGGGGGGGGGGTCAAGTACCGTGGACGTTATGTTTGATATAACTAACTATCTTACAAAATTAAGACCTTTTTTTGGAAACCATTTGGGGGGGGGGGAATGACCCCGGGATCGCCCTTGGGTTAGGCTTAATGCGTTAAAACTGTTTAACTACGCATTTAATCATAAGAAATCCATTTTTTAAAATGGCGTTTCCAAAATGGCGTCTATTCTTATTCATTTTTTAATTTCAAATCAGCTATCCAGCTAGGTATATGAAAAATTATTTGATCAATATTTAAATAAAATTCTATATTTTCTATTTAATTAATTTTCCCAGAAAAGGTATTTATTTAATTTTTAAAATCATGTTTATTTTTTACATAGCAAACCAGTAGACTTACAATACAAATTCATTATAATAATAATAAATACCTAATACATGCAATAAAAATTAATATTAAATTGAAAGTTTTTGCCGAGAGTAGCAGAATTTTTATATATTGAAGGAGACAATAATAAAGATGTGTCTTCTGGTGGAATTATAAATTTTATTTATTTATAACGAAACTATAGTCTCGTTATAAATAAATAAAATTTATAATTCCGCCAGAAGACTACACTTGTGTCTCGCTTCAAAAATTAATATGTAGAATTAAAAGCTTTTCAATTTTCTAATTAAAGAGTTCAGAAGAAATAATGATTGTATCATTTATCAGAAATGTTATGTAAAATTTATGACTTTTAATAAATGTTTATTTTATATTTAGATAAAATATACGAAAGGGCGCAACTTTGATGCTCGCCCTATAGGCGCCATTTCCAATTGGTACGCCCCTGCCTTCAAATCATTTAAAAATCCCGAAAAGCTTCTCTAGGAGAAAAATATTTATAAGTGAGTCATTATCATTAAAAAGTGATTTGATGAAACTCTCACTCCTCGTGTTTTAATTAATTAATTTATTTTTTCGATGTTTTCTCACTTTCGGACAAAGCTATATTTTATTAAAATAAATATTTCAATAAACGACATGGTTAGACTGATAAAAAATTATATATAAAAAAAACAATGACATGGTTTCTTCTATAATTAAAAATTACACAAATTAGCAAAATTTAAAAAACAATATAACAAGTCCTGAAAAAATTTACTTTTGCTTCTATAATTAAAAATTACACAAATTTGCAAAATTTTAAAAACAGTTTAACAAGTCCTGAAAAAATTTACTTTTTCTTCTATAATTAAAAATTACACAAATTTGCAAAATTTCAAAAAGACAAGTCCTGAAAAAAATTTACTTTTTTCTGATTTTTTTTTTCAAAATTTCAAAAAGACAAGTCCTGAAAAAATTTACTTTTTTTCTGATTTTTTTTTTATTGAAAGTTCTTCATTTAATATAATTTTCGAGAATACTTTCAAGGTATATATAGAATGAACCAATAAAAATCACTAAGGAA
The DNA here is from genome assembly GCA_024734495.1 of Forficula auricularia. Lineage (NCBI taxonomy): Eukaryota > Metazoa > Arthropoda > Insecta > Dermaptera > Forficulidae > Forficula > Forficula auricularia. The sequence continues at coordinate 21,458,288 of JALMQS010000225.1, forward strand.
CAAAGAGATAGTTTATTTAAACCAATGAAAAAGATATCTCACAAAACATTACTATTTTTTTTTCAGATTTAATATGCTTGTTGATGGTGGATTTGCACGAAAATCGTGTTTTTGGGATTTCGTACGCCACCTTGACAGATTGGATGCAGTTTTAATGACTAGGCTTAATAATGGTAATATCAGCGGCCTCGCATCTTTACTTAGACGGAAAAAATTAACCCATGTCTATCCCCAAATTGGACATTTCTTTTGTAACTTACAGGTAATAATTGTGTTTTTATGAATATTTTTATAAGAGTTTCTAATAAATTCTGTAAAATAGCAAACAAAAATGATTTTAAAACTGTTGCCTATATTGATATTCAAAACTATTTTTTAATGATTAGGGTTTATAAATAAGAAAATAAATCTTAATTTAAAATTAATTATATATTTCAACCTTTTTTTTCACTGTAAACATTGCCTGATCGAAATCCAAAAAACTCATTTCCTTAAAAATAAACAACTTTTAAAGACTAAAAACCCTAACTTTAGTACAAAACAATTCTTCTAATAAAACCAAAAAAATAAAATGCACATATTAAAAAAAAATTATAAAAATCATCTTTGTTCAAAACTATTTTTTATTTAAAATTACTTATATACTTGAAGCGTTATATTTGTGCGTCTTAAGAATGATTATAAATATAAAGTCTCTTTCTTCCAATTTTTTGCCTGCTAAGTTACGTTGAGTATTCTCATGTGTTACAGTGTCTCTATTACTATAAGCTCACTGTGTGGGAGAAAAAGTAATAGAGAAGAATAGATTACCGTGTTGGAGAGTAATGGTAAAATTAGGAATATAAATATAGCGCTCCGACATATATATATAAGCATTTCGAAAAATAATTTTAGTAAAAACGAAAAAAAATTAAAAACCCGTAATTTTAGACAAAATATTATTTTAATTTTAATATCACTTGAATAATTTTATATATACCTAATATATAATAGTATTAATTTTATAAATTTCTTTTGTAACTTACAGGAAAAAGGCTCTCCAATTTCTCCTGATGGTGATAAAGATACAGATCCTCTCCTTATTAATCTCGTAGATGAAGCTGAGAGTATCGTAAGCAATCTACGCGCATTGCAATTGAAACCGGATAAATGTTATCGAAATAGCAATAAAGCAGAACCTGTAAATTTATACCACAAAGTAGGACATGGGAAATTGGATATGTATATTTTGAGTCCGTCGCGGGATAGCAAAGAAGTAAAGGAATTTATTTCCAAATGGAATCTTAATGATCAAAAATTATTTACCGGACCCTCTGGAAATGAATTTACCTTTCCTCTTCAAAATCTTATTAGTATCTGTGCTTTATTAATTTGGCAACCTGCTAATCCAAATGATACAATCACAAGGATATTGTTTCCAGGATCTACTCCACAAAATAAAATATTTGAAGGTCTTGAAACTTTCCGTCATTTAGAATTTATTAAACATCCTGTATGTACGGCTTGCACTATTTCACCGTCAGCTTCTTCAATTGGCCTTTCAAATCGAACAGCTGGAATTAAACTTCGTCCACAACCCCAAGTAATAGACAAAATAACTTCAAGTGATATTATTAAGGAAACAAATAAAGTTGAAAATAAAATATCAAAAACAACGCCACTCGCATCTACTGTAACAAGAAGCATACCAGCTAAGGAGGAAAATCAAAGTATAATGAAACAAACCAAGAGAATTCAAGAAAAGACAAAAATAGAACTAAAAAAGGCTGAAAAATCTCAAGATAAAACCAAAATTGATAAAAAGACAGAAACAAAACCTAAGATAGAAGCACCAAAGAAAAAAACAGATGTTCTTAAAACAAAAATTAAAGAAAGCAAATCTATTCAAAAATCTGTCGATAAGAAAAGTGACGTTAAGTCTTCTCCCACAACCCCTAAAAAAGTATCTGCTATTGTTAAAGGTGAAAAAGTAACTGCTAAAACCAAAGAATCTCTAAAAGTTGGAAAACCCTCTCCTACAACTACACCTGCAAAAAGCACAAAAGATGCAACTAATCGCAAAGTTGTCGAATCAAAAATGACACGATCTGCCAAATATTCACCACCACAAGGGAAAAAACCTATTTCAAAAAAGGATAATATCGATAGAAAAATAGTTCCAATTAGAAAACTTAAAATTGGGTCCCCAACAAAGACTGATGGAGGTTCTCCTGTTAAGAGTGCCACAATTCAAGGAGCTCCAAAGATATCGAGTATTAAATCTGAAAAAGAAAGTATTGATAGTAAAAGTAAACATGATATTGATAAAGTTACTGATTCTTCTGCAGTTTCAACACCTTCAACTGTTGATCCTGAAACATTGCTCAAAGGAAAAGAAGAAAAAACTTTAGAAGAAATGAAAGAAGAATCATCCGATAAAGAAGTATCTCTTAAAAATGAGGATTTAGAAAGCAAAGAAGATGAAGAAGAAGTTAATGAAATTGAATCGGAAAAAATTATCTTAAGTGAAAAACCTAAGACAAAAGAAGAATTTAGTTTAACAAAAGGAGAAAGTGAGGAAAAAGAAGAAGATGAGTATCTTATTATTGAAAAAGAAGAAACAGAGGAAGATAATGAGTTAGATGAATCCACACACCATAGCTTAGAATCTTATATACACCCTGAAGAAGTTGATGACATCGAAGAAAACGAAATTAAAAAACATAGAGATGAAACTGAATCAGAAAAGAAAAAGCTTGCTAAACATTTAGATGACGATGAGGATTATGAAAAAGATCAATTTTCTAGTGAAAATAAAGAAAAGGAAGTAAGTCATGATATTCAAGAAAATAAACAAGATATAGAAAAACCACTTGACTCCAAAGAAGAAAAAGTTGAAGATTTTTCAAGCCCAGAAAAAAAATTAGTTGAATTAGAGGAAAAAAAAACAGAAGAATCTGCTACACCTGAAGAGAAGGTAGATATTTCATTAGAGAAAAAAGAATCAACTGAAGATCGTGAAATAAGCCAAGACCAGAAAATAGAAGAACCAAAAACAGGATCCAAGGAAGTTATTGAACAAAAAAATCAACAAGAGGAAAGTCACTTGGAGGAAAAATTTTCTACCACCGTTGAATCCGCTGCAACAACTGCTCCAACATTACCTGAAGATGAACGAATACCTTTAGATGAAATAAAAGAAATTGTTGAAGAAAAATACGTTAAAGAAGAAACTAAAGAAAAAGAAAAACAAGAAGAACAAGTACCAATTGTTGCTAAAGTAGAACAACCCACCACGCTTCCTCAAGTGGTAGTACCAGGTGGTATTTTCAGTACTCATATAGTTAATCAAAGGGATATTGTTAAGACGCCTGACGAAGTAGCCGATCTGCCTGTTCATGAAGAAGTTGATCCTGGTTTATATAGAACTGATGATGATGAAAGAGAGCTTAAAAAAGAATCATCATTAGAAAAATCGGAAGAGAAAGTAAAATTAGATAAAAAAGAGAGTAAAGATAAATTAGAATATGAAATTAAAACTAAGACTGAATTAGATATATATGAAAAAGAAAAGAAAGAGGAAGAGCAGGAAGAAGGTGCAGAGAAAGAAAAGCATCAGACGGAGGAGAAAGAAGTTATAGAAAAAGTGACGGAAGAAAAAGGTGTATTAGATTTGAAAGAAAAGTCTGTATCTGAAGAAGATCTTAATAAAGTCAAGCCTGAAGTTTCTGGAGAAACAAATGAAAAAGAGGCAGAAGAAAAGAAAGTTGAAATTTCTATGAAAGAAGAAAAAGGTGATTTAGATGTATTTACGGAGAAAGAACAAGAAGATGAAAAGATCTCCGATGATAAAGTAGAAAATGATTTTAAAAAAGAAATTTCAAAAGACCAAGATAAAGAGGAGGATGTTGCAATGACTGACAAAGAATTTGAATCGGATATTAATATCAAAGATGATGTTCTAAAAAAAGAAAAAGATATATTGGATGATTATAAAATTCCAACTAACTTAGAAAGTGAAGTCCAACCTGTTAAAATCACCGATTCAAAAGAAGAAAAGAAAAAACAAGATGAGGATAAAGATATTATAGATTCAGAAGAAAGTCCTATTATACATACAACTGAAGATTTAAAAGAAGAATTAGGTATTGCTAAATTACAAGACGAAGTTACATTTGAAAAAAGTGAGGAAAAAGTCCATACGGAAAAAGATGATATACAATTGCCAAGTAAAGATATCATAGATAAAGATGAAATTCTAGCTGATGAAAATCAAATTAAAGATGTAACAGAAGATTTCAGTGATAGAGATAAAGAAGCCAAAGAAAAACATGAAATCGAAGAAGAAAGAGGTCACAAAGAGGTAAATTTATCCAAAACTATTGAGGATAAAGGAAGTGATGAAGAAAAAATAGAACATTTAAAAGAAGAAAAGAAAGAGAAGGATAATCAAGATGAAATGGAATTGATAATAGATAAAGAAAAATTAGATTCTCTCGATGAAACTGAAAAAATTAAAGAAACTGACTCTGTGGAGAAATTTGAAAAAGATGAAAAGATAGAAAAAGACGGAACCGTTGTAGATTTTCTTTCAAAAGAAAAAACTGATGATAAAGAAGTTGTTAAGAGCGTTGAGACCAAACTAGATGAACATGAAGAGATTTTGGATAAATCGATTACTATTATTCAAGATAAAGAGAAAAGCGATGAGGGATCTGAAAAACAACAAATATATGAAAAAGATGAGATAATTATGAAAGAAGAAGAAACTAAATCAAAGGAATTTGATGTTGATATGGATGAAAAAGCTTCCAAATTACCTATGGATTTAAAAGAAATTCAGGCAGATGACAAGGAAAATATAAATGAAAAAGAAAAAAGTATATTAATGCCCGAAAAAATTATTGATACAAAAGAAACATACCAAATCCAAGAAAAAGAACATAGAGAGCAATCTGATACTCAACATTTACAAGATGAAACTGATTATTTAAAAAAAGTAGTTGACGAAGGACAAGAAACCACAAGTAAAGAAAAAGAAAAAAAAGAAATATATGATGAAGACTTGGATAAAGATGTCGACGAGAAAGAAAAATATAAAGAGGAACATGACACCGAAAAGATCATTCATCAAGAAATTAATTTACAGGACGAATTGAAATTTTCAACCCTTGAAGAAAGACCAAAAGATTTGTTTGTTGATTCAACTGAAAAAGATACGTGTATAGAAAAACAAGATAAAGAAGTTGAACAAGATGTTAAAGTGTTAGCTAAAGAGGTTGTTGATAAAGTAGAAGAAGATGCTAAAAAAATTGTTGGAGAACAATCTATTACCAAGGATTCAACATCCCAACTTCAGTCTCAAGAAGAATTAAAAGAGGGTAGTCATGAGGAAAAAGAAAGTGAATTACTAACAAATTTAGCACTTGAGGAATCTATTTTATCAGAAATTGAGAAGCCAACTAAAGAACAAGATGAAAAGATAGAAATGACTGAAAAACTAAAAGAAATTGAAGTAGAACATTTTTCAGTAGAGGATAGAAAAATATTAGATCCTGAAGATAAAGATATTGTAAAAGGTGATATTGTTGATAGTTTAAAGGATTCATCACCAGAAGTTCAGGAAACAATAGAGCCCCAAGTTTCAGAAATTGAAAAACATGATTTTGTTGAATGTCCTAAGGATATTATTGAACAACATATTTCAAGTGAAGACCAAAAAATATTGGATATAAAAGATATAGATATAGAAAAAGATAATATCGATAAAAGTGTTAAGGACACTGCTGATCAACATATTTCAGGAGAAGTTAAAAAAATATTAGATACACAAGATATAGATTTCAAAGAAGATGTTGGAAAAGATAATACTTTTAAAAGTATTATCGATACTCCTGATCAATCCTTTTCAGGACAAGTTGAAGAAATATTAGATTCACAAGACATAGATATCGGAAAAGATATTGAGATAGTTAATTTTATTATAACCGGTGAAAAGACTGTAGAACAACATATTTCAGAAATGTTAGATAAACAACAGACGGTCAAAGATGATATTCTTAAAAGTTTTATGGATACTGATGATGAAAATATTTCAGAAGATGACAACAAAATAATAGATTCCCATGCGACAGATATTAAAAAAGATAATATTGTTAAAACAGACATTTCAGAAGAAGTTAAAAAAATATTGGATTCCCAAGAAACAGATAACGAAAAATATGAAATTGTTGAAAGTGCTAAGGATACTGGTGATCATGATATTTTAGGAGAAGTTAAAGAAAAATTGGATACGCAAATTATTGATATTAAAAAAGATGACATTGTTAAAAGTGAAGATACTCCTGATCAAGTCATTTCAGACGAAATTGAAAAAATATTAGATTCACAAGACACAGATAGTGGAAAATATAAAATGGACGTAATTTCCAAGGATACTACAGGTCAAGACATTTCAAAAGATATACAAGATATAGATTTCAAAGAAGATGTTGCGAAAGATGATATTGTTAAAAGTGCTATCGATACTGCTGATCAAGACATTTCAGGAGAAGTTGAAAAAATATTAGATTCACAAGAAACAGATATCGGAAAAGATAAAATTGTCGAAATCGCTAAGGAGACTGCTGATCAAGACACTTCAGAAGAAGTTAAAATAAAATCAGATTTACAAGATACAGATTTCGGAAAAGATAAAATTGTCGAAATCTCTAAAGAGACTGCTGATCAAGACACTTCGAAAGAAATTAAAATTAAATCAGATTTACAAGACACAGTTATCGAAAAAGATAAAATTGTTGAAATTGCTAAAGAGACTGCTGATCAAGACACTTCGGGAGAAATTAAAATAAAATTAGATTTACAAGACAGAGTTATCGAAAAAGATAAAATTGTCGAAATTGCTAAAGACACTGCTGATCAAGACCCTTCGGGAGAAATTAAAATAAAATTAGATTCACAAGATACAAATATCGGAAAAGATCAAATTCTCGAAATTGCTAAGGAAACTGCGGATCATGACACATCAGGAGAAGTTAAAATAAAATTAGATTCACAAGATTCAGATAATGGTGATAAAGATGATCTTATTAGAGGTGGTAAACATACTACTATTGAACAACACACTTCAGGAGAAGTTAAAATAAAATTAGATTCACAAGATTCAGATAATGGCGACAAAGATGAAATTAGTACAGGTGGTAAACTTACTACTGTTGAGCAACAGACTTCAGAAGAAATCAAAATAAAATTAGATTCACTAGATTCAGATAATAGAAAAGATACATTTGATCAATCAAGTATAGAAGAAGAAATAATTAAAAAACACTCCGAAAATTTAGAAAATGAAAAAAGTGATCAAGATTTTCAAAAAGAACACTCTAAAAGGGGTGAAATTGAAACTACTTCTGAGATTAAGGAACAAGAAATTATAGAAAAAAAAATGGATTTAGAAAAAGAAGAGTATACAAAATCATATAGCTATGAAGAATCAAAGTCTGAAGATGAAATACATTTTAAAGATTTGACTTATCCCGAACAAGAATATATAGAAACTGCAACTACTATTTTTCCTAAAGAAACAAGAATTATTAATATTCATGAAAAATTGACTGAATCTCAACTACACGAAATTCCACCCTTAAAAGAAACTCACATTTCAAATAAAGAAGATATTTGGGAAATGAAATCAGATGAAAATGTCTTGGCAAAATCAAAATTAGAAGAAGAGCCAATATTTGCTAAACTTGCACCTGATCATCCAGAAGTAGTTACAGTTTCACCCGATTCTGATCCTAATACTCCCAGACATTCTTCTACTGAAATTATTACATCTAATTATGAAAGTGATGCAGGACACAAGGAAGCAAATATTGATGAAGAAATTAAATCTACTATAGCCACTTCAAAAGAAAGTTTTGATACTGAAAAAATTTCTAGTCAAGTATTAGATAAAGACCTTGATAAAAAATCTGATTTATCTCATAAAGAAGATAAAATAAAGCAAACAGAAAGAAAAGAAGCATTTGAACAACCCAAAGAAGATTCAATGAAAATTGAAGAAAAAGATCAAATTCCTGGAAAAGAAATAGAAAAATCAGAAGATATAACACGGACAGAAATTCCAAGTGATGAAACAGCTCTTAAAGAATATAGTGGCAATGAAATGAATTTAGAAAATCTTACATTTAAAAAGCAAGAAGATAAAGAAGACGAAACTATTGAAACATCATTTATATCAACAAAAATAATTCCTACGTTAGATGAAAAAAGCCAAAGTGGTCTTATTGAGGAATCTTCTGAATTCAGTGAAAAAGGATCCCAGTTAAAAGATTATAAACATGAACCAATGTTTTCTGATGTTAAGGAATTTGAATTCAAAACAAGTGAGGGAATGGATGTTTTTGAAAAGCACCCAAAATCGGATGTTGATGAAGATACAACTATAAAAGCAATTGAAGAAATTAAAGAAAGTTCTCCTAAAGAAAGTACGAAATCATCTAAGCAAGAAGATGTTGGTTCAAGAGATAAATATTTCGATGATTTAAAAGATTTTGAACATGATACTCCATCTACTTCAGGTTTAAATCAAAAAGATCAACAAACCTATACAATAGATAAGTCTAAAAAATTAGAAGAAGAAATCGCCAAAGACATTGGAAGGACTAACGGAGATGTTCATTCTAGTGATTATGAAGGTTCCGGAGAAGAAGATGAGGATGAAGAGGATGAAATGAGAGTAACTCAAAGATTATTAAACGAAAAATTTGGAGAATCTAAAGAAAGAGCCGATTTAAAAGAATCAATTGCAGCTGAAACATCTTCAATAGAAATAGCATGGAGTCATTCACCAGAACCAAAACATTTATCAAAAGAACAAGAAAAGCAAGAAGAAGATGACCTAAAGAAAAAGGCAAATCAGTTTGAAAAAATTGAATGTAGAACTCCAGAATCAAGTGATCAGGAAGATGATAAAATTCATAAAAATCTAGGAACCTTTACTGGAATTAAAGATGAAGAAGAGAATTTAGAAACGGTTTCGGGAGATACTCGTGGTATATATGAGGAAGATATTGATGACAGAGCTCCGAAAGTTTGGCAAGAGTTTGCACAAGAAGGTAAAGTTTGGGAGGATGATGCGAAAAGTGATATATTATCAAAAGGCAATGATGTTGATGTTAAAGACCATTATTCCCCTGGAATTTCTGGTTCAGAATATGTATCAGAAAGACATTTATTTGAAGATTCTGATCAGAATATAATGACACAAAGTGTTATTTTTGATGGAAGATCCGATGAGTCTACAAGAGCTCCATATCACTTCTATGATGATACAGATAGAATCTTAGACGAACGAAGTTTTAGTGCAAGTTCAGATGAACATCATAGTGGTATCAGTTCTGGACAAGTTTCCCGAGTAGCAATAAATCTCGAGGAATCTCATCATGGCGATAGTGAGCCTGATGAACCTGTATCTTCAGGGTCGATAGGATCTCAACTTCCACATTCTCCATACATACCAGGATCTCCTATTGTTTCTCGAGAAGAAAAATCCAGCTTACATAGATTTTCAGAAGAGGAATCTGAAAAGGGTAGTTTGAAAGATTTGCATGAAGCTACATCATCTACATCAGAAACAAAAATATTATCAGAAAGTTCAAAAGATATAAAACAAACAGTAATTGATATTAAGGATACAAAAATCACATCAATCAAAGAAGACACAAATTTTTCACAACGTTTAGTCGATCAAATGGATTCAAATTCTGAATTAAAAGATGAAAATATAATAAGGGAGATAAAAAAGGAGAAATCTGATTTGAAAGATATTTTAGATATGACAACTAACATTTCAACAATAACATCTTCTATTGAAACAGAAATTAAATCTCTCGATTCAAAAATGAGTGAAGAAACAAAAGAAATAGAAGATTTAACAGTAAATATATCAAAAACTATATCTGATATTGCTTCTGAAGTAAAATCGTCATTTGATTCGAAAAATGAAATCACCGATTTATCAACAATTGAAATTGAAAGAAAAGATCAAATGTCTTCACCTTCCCTTATTACTTTAAGAGATGAAATTTTAAACGAAATGGCTGAGCCAAAACAAGGAACGTCAGAGATAAAATCTCAAGAAATTATGATTTCAAAGAAAGATGAAGAAGTTATCCACGAAAAATTCTCGTCCGTTAAATCGAAGATAGAATTTTCGAGAGATATTTTAACTGAAACGAAGTCTGAATATGTGTCTACTAGTGACCCCAAATTAGATTCCATAAAAAGTGATATTCAGGATTCAATTAAAGATGATATTTTAAAATTAGATACACATGATAAAAGTATTTCAGACTCAAAAGAAGAACTAGTAGAGAAAGAGATTAGAAAATATATTATTGAATCCACTTCCGTAACAAATAAAAAGACTGCTAAAATACCTGATTATGTAGATCCAACGGAACTTAAAACCCATTGTCTTTCTACTTCTGATGGAATTGCTACCAGTATAAGTGAAGATAAAAAGAAAGAGATAACGGATGAAAAAACAATATCTATATCAACAGAAAAATCATCTGTCAAAGAAGAAGATACAACAAGTATAGATCAAAATATCGCACCGCAATCGATTCATGAAGAAAAGAAGAGTACGTTTGGTTCAGATTTATCAAAAATTACAAGTACAACAAAAGAAGATCCACTGGAAACTTCTCAAATAGTTTCAAGTTTAGAATTTAATAGAGATAAGACAAGTTCAGTATATGAAGAATCAACCACATCTGGAGCAGTAGCTGCTCAAGCAAAAAGCGATACAATAAAATCAGAAGAAACTTCCAAAGAAAAAGAATGTGATAAACAAACCGAATCAATAGACCCTAAATTATGGGACAAGCCTCTTGGTTTGCCTTCGCCTCCGCCATTTCCTCTTTCTTCAATATGTCCAAAGGAGATCTTAAACTGGGAGAGACCTTTACATTTACCTTCCCCAGGATTACCTCCAAGCGAAGGGACCATTAAACCAACGCCTAAAAAAGATAAAATTGGCAAAAAGACTTTATTAATGAATGAGAATAATAGAAAAGATAGTAAAAGAAGAGAAAGCAAAGGAGTATCTCCTATTTATCTTGAGTTAAGTTATGTTCCTCATCATGGGAATTCGTATTACAGCAACGTTGAGTTCTTCAAAAGGGTGCGAGCAAGATATTATGTTTTTAGTGGAACTGAACCAAGTCGAGAAGTTTATAATGCTCTTCTTGAAGCTAAGCAAACATGGGAAGATCCAAGTTTAGGTAAATATATATATATTTTAATTAATACATATTCGAAAAATGTCATATTTCATTTTTATATTTATATAGTAAATATGAAAAATAAATAGGATACTTTTAAATATATTCAAATTTAATGTTTATTAAAAAAAACGTTTCGTGATAAATTATCTCAATTATGAATGTTCAAGCGCATTTCGAAATTTCATGACAATGTTAGATATTTTTTCGGAGTTGGAACACCTTTAATAATAATAATATTTATGAAATAGAATTTTAATTCTGAAAAATACTGATGAACTATAGAAAACGAATTTATAACTTATCCATTTTTCGTTTTATAGTTATTAAGAAAATAAGACTTTGTTAACAAGAAACTTCTCATAAAATTTACTTCGATCGTTTGATTAATTCACATTTGAAACAACTAGGGGGCTGAAATTTGTGACCCTGTTAAAAATTTAAACTTTTTTCATAATTTCACCATGAATGTCTTAAACCACAAAATATTTTAAATTATACTAAATAATAAGAAAATAATCATTTTGAATTTCAATGTTGTTGTATTTTTATTTTTCAGAAGTAACAATTATTCCCACATATGATACAGATACTCTGGGATATTGGGTTGCTGAAAATGAAGAATTGCTTGCAAAATTGAAAATCGATTTATCGCCGTCTGCAAGCCGATGCACTATCAATCTTCAAGATCACGAAACAAGTTGTTCTGCATATCGGCTTGAATTTTAGAAATGAACTGTATGTTTAATTATCGACAAAATAATGCACTCTGGCCCTTTAACGTAGAAATTTTTTGTTATGAACGATGTCTTAATTAGTAGCTCCCGCTCCAAGTGCCAACAGTACTTAAATACTTGAATTTAAAAATACCTAATTTAATTATTTATTTTCTCCTAAGTCGAAACTTAAATCAATGTTTAAAAAAATGAATCATATTCTTAGTAATTTTAAAAGACACTATATATGGTCGATAAAGCTTGAGCTTTTACATTTGAATTAATTAGCAAAAAATGAAGATATTTTCATTATATTCTAAACTCTCAATTGTTAATGGGTCTAAAAGAGAGTGGTCCTACTAATTACTCTAGAAGGTTCCGTCGATTGATTTGACTTTATCAAATGGCTATTTAGGAACACAGGCCGTCCCTGAAGCTTGGACTTCGTACTTAGCATTTACGAATTCGAACAAGAAATTTTATTAATTTCATTTACTACGACTAACTTATTTTAAAAATATACTCGGACAAAATTAAACTATTTTTTTCAAAACTCTTTCAATACAGCGTTAAATTTACTGTAGATTGATATAAGAACTGAAACTAAAAATAAAAATTAACAAACCATATTTGAAAATAAAATATTTCAAGTCATTTGTTTAAAGAAAAAAAATTACTTTCGAAGAATTGCAGTGTTTCAAATTGCTCCAAAGCGCACTCGTCCTTTGACTCCCATGCCAAGTCCAGGCTGTGACTCCACCTCGAGCTCTTGAAACAAACAAGTAAATGAGTTAGAAAACGCGTACTATACTAGTAGTGGTTGGTGGTAGGACTATCAACGTATCTTTTTATTTATTATTTTCATTAATGATTATCAAATCAAAAGTGCGCAATTCAGATAAAATTAAATAAAACAAGTCCCGTGAATAATGATAAAAAAAAAAAAAAAAAATGGAGCAATTATTTTACTTAATTTTATTTATTACCATATGATTGTTTTTTGTTTTTACATTTATTTCTGATATTATTGTCAATCAACATGGGAGTCTATATTTTATTTTTCCTACATATAGAAAACTATTTTTTCAAATTATCATTATTTTTTATTTTGTAAAACATTTGTAGTTAGATACTACTAAATTTAATATAATTAATTTTATTACATTAATTAATGAACATATATTATTATACATAATAATTTTCGAATCATTTCTTACAAAGTATAGAAATAAAGAAATAACATATGTCTTTAACAAAAAGACATTTGTTTAAAAAAGTAAAAATAGGATATGAATATATATCTATAGATTTATCCCTATATGTAAAAATATAGAGAGATATAAATATAGATAAATATTTATAACTCTATAATCCTGGTTTGTATTTGCGAATTAAGAATAAATCCTATCATTTGTTCCTTTATTATCAATAAATATTGTCAATTTAATTATAAACTTGTCCATTTAATTCTAATTCTTTGATAGAATACAATTATCTGACACTATTTAAACAATTTATAATTTGTATTTCTGTAAAAAATCGCAATATATATTATCCGTTTAGGGCCTAACATTATTAATAATGCATTTTAAAGAATCTATTTTTATTTTATTTTTTCTATTGTTACTTCTTCATTCAATTTAATATTAAGAAAAAAAAAATTCGCAATTATATTATTAATAATATAAGAAAATGATATATTAAAATGGGGAAGTAAAATTAGATTTATCCAAATTCCAAGTATCATATTTAATCTTTAAAAAGACATATGTTTCTTCCACAACGCCTCAAAATCCATTCTATTAAAATTTATTATTATTATCTAATTATCTCTAATTAAAATAAATTAAGAAATAAACATGGTAGATTTATTAGTAAATTAAACTGATGTTAACATTTAACATCTACTTCATTAACTAACATAAAAAGAGCAAACCAGCTCGAAATATTTAGTGATATCCAATACTTCCTTAATAATATCACCTTAACTTATGAATAGGGGACAATTATTCATAATTACCAAAAAATTCATGAAGTTTCTTGATCTTTAGATGTATTCGATTTGAAAAAAAAGATGTTGTAACGAACCCGAGGTCATTTAATTTCATTTATTTAACTGTTTATTTCCTTCAGAAAACTAGGTGCCCTTCTAAAAAATTACATAACATTAATATATTTAATCTAAAATGGATGCATGTGTATGCGTTAGCCACATTACCTTAATACTCTGATGTTGTAGCTTGAGTTAGATATAAGGGTGCACAAGACAGGGTCCAGAATGGAAGGCCACTTTGGTCAAAATATTGCCTTGAGATGAAATGATTATCGTGTACCATAAATGAACTTATTGAAACTTTTCTAGAATGTTTTAATTCTATGGTGAAGTATCAATCAGTTCGTATAGATGGTTTTTTGAAAGTGTTATGAAGAATGAATGCCTGCACATTGTGTAAGTCATCAAATAATTGTAAACGTTGCCGTTTGTTATAACTTCATATTATGGTCTTTCGCTTTATATTATTAATATAAATTATATATCTATATATAGAGCTATATCTAATAAGCTGTGATTGAATCCAGACTGGTAAAGTTTTAGAAATATTCCCACTGAGTGTTTGCTCTTCCAAGCAAGTCTTTACTGGAGCTAAAGATGACTCGAACTGTAAGAACGAAGAAGATTCTATTTATTAAAAATGTGTTATTCCTAGTCTTTGTTAAGCAATTGTACAGTCATCTTTGGTTGCAGGCACTTTAAGAGATTATCACTGCAAAGAACCCTATTTTTTTACTTGCTTTATTTCCTCCACAAAAACTTAAAATTTCCAAGAGTTTGATACATAGATACAAAGAACTATTTAACAATTATCTCTATTAAAGAATAAAAAAAAAATTCATATCGCTATTCGATCTTTACATTTTTTATTTTATGATATCAAACTTCTGATTTATCTATTTATATTATTAATTATCCATCTAAATATATAAATTAACATTTATATAATTATTTCATAATTGAAGTGCTACTAAATTAATAATATAAACGGATGAGAGATTTTTCGACTATGATTTGATAGTAAGGAATCTTACCAGTATTCATTTGAAATTTTATTAAATATATTATATTCTATATTTAATATATAATAATCAAAATATTTTATTATTCTAAAGATTAAAATTTTATTAAATTTAGGCGAAATCAATTAAAGGAAAAAGCATTTAAAATAATCTTGATTTAATTAAAATTGTAAGATCAAGATAATAAATATTTATAAAATTATTATATTAAAGCCTTGGTAGTCAAGTTCGGTGTTTTGAAATGCTTTTTTGGGTTCAGAGGTTAGACCACCCATGATGCAAATAGAAAAAAAAGAATGAAAATTTCCTATTAAGTTTACAAAGTTTCAAGAAGGCAACGAGAAACCATCTCTAGTAAACAATATCCATCGTAAACGTTTGTTACTGCTTAAGAAAAATTATACAGCGTTTCTGAATATATTTATGGAGATGTTTTCAATTGTTTCTAGCTGTACTAAGAATCAATCAACTCAGCAGATGCGAGTATGAAAATCCACTGAGTAGTTCGATTCTTGCTATATCTAAACCGCCTCCCGAAATGGAAGCCGAAAAGTCGTACGCTTAATAACTAAATTTTAATTAATACTCTATTTACCGTAGAGGTGTTCTAACTCGAAAACTTTTCAAAACATAAACTACCTACCATTTAAATTTCTAATATTCTCTACTAGTTATCCCTGTCTATATTTCTTAATATAAACATGCATTAAGGGATATTTATATATATATATATATTAATTAGTATCTAAAGTATACTTAAATATGTTAAATAAATTTAATTATTTTTTTTAATAATGTGATAAATTTCTTTCTGTTTAAAAATTCTACAAAAAACTTGTTGGAAATTTTAAATTTATTAGATGGTAAAAGGAATTCGGCTATTAAAAAAAAAATATTGATATTTTTAATAATAAAAAAATTATGGTTAAACCGTAAAAATTATTTTTTATATTGCACATTAAATGAAACAAATAATGTTATATTATGATGATTTTTAATCACACTATTAGAGAGAGAAACCGTTAAATTATAAACTTAGTGAAAGAGCAGAGCTTTTGAAGGCAACACTTATAGATGGGATCTTGAGGATGAAGTCAGAACAATCGGCAACAGCCCTAAATTCCTATTATTGTTATTATTGTTAATGTTGTTATCGTTGCTGTTCCTTGGGTTTGGTTGACTAATAAGTCAAGAAGTCTAGTCTTTTCTATCATTAGTCCTCCAGAAAAATACTAGAGATGAAGAAACCTACATTTTTTATTTTTTCATACCATATTTTTTCTTAATAATTATACTTTCGCATTCTCTTGGGTTATTACTAAGAGTTTAACTTTTTATAAGGTGTGATAAATATGAAGGAAATCATGGCAAGTTTCATATGATAAATTATCTATTGGTATAATCATAGGACAAATGTTGGTGCTATAAGTTAAGTTATAACACACTAATGCCTTGAGAAAATAAACCGGGATCTAGTGGGGGACAGTTGGCCTATCTTGTATTGAAGGGCCGGGGATTGCCCATAAGGGTATATTAAAAACCCACTAACGATTTTTTAACTATTATATTATAGAAGAGAAGTTTATGTATTTCAAAACTATTAACTCAACCGTGTCGGCAGGGTATGAGTGCGAGTGAGAAAAATTTAGGGCCAAATTCAAATTTTAGCCTCTCTAGAAGAGATTCAAAACACTTTGAATTTATGAATAAAAGAAATGTGAACAAGATGAAATCTATTCTGTTTTTATTATTCAATGTTTTGTTTTAGTGCATACATATTTTTAAAAATTATTTATTATATTATACTTAACCCATTTAATGGCTGCCTAAATATTACTTATAATTTATTAAAATTACTATTGTTAAAAGGACTGGCTGAACATGTGATGGTATGTTTTATTCTGGTTTCATTATTTTAAATAAATAATATAGCCACCTCTCTCAATTATTCACTTTTAAATCATTATAATTTTTAATTTTTAATTAACTTAACTCTAATGATAATTAATAAAGCATGATATATAAAATAAATGCATTTGCTTAACTAATCATTGGCGCTTCTAGTCATGAGCTAATAATTTGTTCTAAATTAGCTGCAATTGCTATTGTATGTATGAGTTTTGTGAGAAAACAACATCAAATAAAGCCACTTAAGGCCGAAATGTAAACAGTATTTAATTTGTTGTAAATAGTAATTTGAATTAGTCCAGTTAGCAGCCCGATCTCTTCATCATTTTAGATGAAAATTCTCATTATATAGTCACCCATTTTGTATTTTATTTTTTACTTTTATTATTATTATTTATTTATTTATTTATTTTTGAAAAAAATATAGGTACTTATAACATAGTGTAAGTAATTCAAATAAAATTATCTAATTTTTACGGCTTAAGCCTAGTAGAAACTTATTTCTAAAACATTTTGCAATACTTTTTTTTATTAACATAATCTTAAGTGTTCAGGTGTTTAGAACGAATGTAAAATTTCTCATTTGTTTTGACGTACTTATACAATTGAGATTTCGTTTGAAAAAAGTATTGTAAAATATTTCACAAACGAAATTTGTATATTGGGGCTGTCCATAAATTACGTCACACAGTAAGGGGGGAGTGGGCATCTCAGATTTGTGATAAAATTTGACAGGGGGCCGAGGATATTAAAAATTGTGATGTCACAAAAGTCAAATTAAAAAATTAAACTTAAAATATATTAAATCTCTTTAGTTGAGTTTAATTTATAAAAAAAATTCTACAATTATTAAATTATAGGGTATAAGAGTGATAGTGTGACTTCACAATTCAAGGGGCTCAATGAAAATATGACATAATGTGACACAGGGAGAGAGGGGTCTAAAAATCTTGAAATTCGTGTCACATAATTTATGGACAACCCCTTGTGTGTACTAGAGCTAATGTCTAAAATTCTAAGAAAGTTTTATTAAAGTACACAAAATAATTGAATTACAATCAGGAAGAATTTTCTACAAATATATTTTTTATTATTTTTTTTTTCAAGTTGATTTCTTTAAAATATGAAGGAAACCTAAAATAAAAATGCTATTTTATTATACTTATGTAGCTTCTTACATGAATAAATATTTCAAAAGTTCGCCCTCACGATATTCAACTAAAATCATAAAAGTGTGTATGCCCGGTTGTCTATCTTTAAGGCGAACTGTGGATTAATTATTCAACCCTAATATTTGTCATATATTAAAATTACACTGGTCGACAAAAATTTGGAACTCTAAACCTAACAATGGATTCCAGTAGAGTTTTATTTACTAATTATCAAGCAATTTCCCGATTTTTTACAACAGGTCAGAGTTATGAGATATTATCGGTCAAAACGATGAAAAATGCCTTTTTCAACTATTTATTTTCGAGTTCCATTAGATATTAAACAGCAATATTTGAAATCAAAATATTTTGTTGGCGCAATAGAAAACAGCTTCCTCTTTGATTTTCAAATTACCACTTGTTTTTAGCTCAATTAGATCTCGAGTTATAACTAAATAAACTGAAACGGATCGTTGCTAAACTTTATCCAAATTCATTTGAAATATTAATATGTTCTAGATAAAGTACTTTAAAATATAATTTTACTAAAAACTTTATTTAACCTTTTTTGTGGGTCCAAAAATACTTAATTAGGATATTAAATTTCATCAAAATTGGTTAAGTCATTTTCAAGATATTTAGAAAAAACTAAAAAAGTACTGAAATAAAGTACTAATGTTTGTGGACCGATATGTACCAAAAACTAATCAGCGCTTCATTTTGTTAAAATACTGGTAGGTTTTCAATTTCAATTCATTCGGTGCAACGGTGTGGAAAAATTCGTGGACGAAAAAAACGATAACACACATCCATCCATCCATCCATCCATCCCCACGCACTTCCAAAAAAATGGCACTTTTGGCCTCTCGGCGAGATCCCAGGTAATTTTTGGCAAAACCGTCACGTGCTAAAATTCAATCTCATTGAATACTTCAATTTGTGACCTTAATTGAGTCCATGGGTTCCGTAGTCTTTACCTGAGGACCCTTTGAAGTCGCGCTTGCCGCGAGACCGATTCCAATACTTTCTCCCATGCTTCGCATTGGATAAAGTAAAAACTAAGACCATATGTTTTTATCTATGTGGATAACAAAATCCTTTATAATCACGTAGTTTTAGTTTTTTAGTTATAACTCGAGTTCTAATATTTTGATTTCAAATATTTCTGTTTAATATCTAATGGGCCTCGAAAATAGGTCAAAATGGCATTTTTCGTCGTGTTGACCGATAATATCTCTAAATTCTGACCTGTTGTAAAAAATCGGGAAATCGCTTGATAATCAGCGAATAAATTGGAATCAATTGTTATAGGTTTGCGGTTACAAATTTTTGTTTTATTTTTGTCGAGGAGTGTTATTTTTGTCTTAAATTTAATTAGTAGATTGGATTTTTTTTACATAAGAAAATATAATGATTCTATCATATCAACAACTTAACTGGGAATGGATTTATCACAAAAATACTTAGAGATTATTCTTATAAATTATAATTTTTTTTTAATCGTTATCAATGCAAATATTTTTCATAAATCGCAAGATTAGGCATCTTTGAATTAACATTATATAATTTAAAATATAATCCTAGATATATGTGAAAGTAAAAATAGTATATTATTCAAGAGAGATTAATTAATCGGTTTTCAGAATATAACAAAACATCAAATAGAATAATATTAAAATAAGAAGAAATTGCAATTATATCAATTAACAAGTTCTTTTTAACAATTAGTATTTTTTGCAAATATTTTATCGTTGTTACAAAAAATAAATTGAATAATAGGTACTTAATAAGCTATCGCATAGGCTGGTATGTAGCCAGTGAATAAGTCTAAACTAGGGTATTCCGACCTTCCTATCTCTTAAAATAGAATATATTTTGTAATTTTAAATTAAACTAATTGCATCGAATTATTTAACTAATGGTTTATTTATTTTTTCATAAAATTACGTACGTACATTTCTAAATATATTTGGTATGAAAATGTCAATGCAGGGGGCGCCATGTTAGTTACGGTCAAAATAACAGTAAGTAAAATAAATTCGGAAAATATAATTTGTTTATTTCTGAATACATCAATAAACAAAACAAAACACCTCTTATTGAAAAATTTGTTAGATATAATAGACACAGGGATGCTTTTCTACCGGCTCGCGCAAACCGTTTGTTGTAAATCTTATGATTCGTGCGAACCGGCTATTAATAATGACCAGATCTAAAATATATTTACTTTTAAAATGTTTTTTGTTCAAATTTTGTATATAAATTTGAAAATTTTAACTAGATTTTTACGAGTGTATTTTTTTGTCGAATTCTATAAATAACGTCTGTCATTCACACACATTTATATACATTGGAGCTACTTATCATAGAAATGTTTTAGTTAATTGAAATAAACTGACATGTTCTGATGTGGTCATCCACTTGACTTTACCATACAACCTGGCCCCTCACTTATATTTAATATTTAATAAAATTATTTATAATCATGTAGGGGGTTGGGGTTAGTTTTTCCATTTTTAGACTTCTGTGGGCCCACGGATTATGTATACAAAATTTGGTTGAGTTTGGTAAAAGGGTCTAGTTTTTTAATTTTTTGACCCTACAGCCCCCATTTTGGATGGTTATTTTTGCATTTTAGTCTTCTTGGGTCACACTGATTATGTATACAAAATTTGGTTGAGTTTGGTAAATGGCCAAGATTTTCATTTTTTGACCCTACACTCCGCCACCCCCATTTTGGGTGGTTAGTTTTTGCATTTTTAGACTTCTGGGGGTCCACTGATTATGTATACAAAATTTGGTTGAGTTAGCTCAAATGGCCTAGATTTTTAATTTTTAACCCCCTGTCCACCTCCCTTAATTTTGGGTCGATATGCACCAAAATTTAATCAGCTCTTAATCTCAATGTCCCAAAACTACGTGTGCAATTTTATTTTGATATTCACAGTAGTTTTTGAACTCGTCCACACAAATTTGGTAACGCACAGACTAACAGACTAACAGACATTTTGACAAAACAGTTATTATCTCGAAAAATATAATTTTGTCGATGTTCACTTATTAGGGCTTTTTGTAGACCGAAATGCCATGGTTTGGCTCAATTTTTCAAAATCGTTTCAGCCGTTTTTGGGATATTTCGAAAAAAGAAGCAAAAAAAAAACACTTTTCTCATGCACGATTACAATACTTGACCATACCCTGTATGGTAAAGTAAAAATTATATGTAACCAGCTGCGAAGGCCGCCTTCTGCGGGCATCTTGCTGGTCAGGGGGCAGCCCCCCAGTCTCATGCATCACCACTAGGGAGTTCCTTATTTTGAGTATTTTCGAATTTTTACGCGGTCCGAGGCTCATATGGTTAGAAATAAATAAAAAAAAATATACTTCAATTTTCGATTCCCTATCTCAATTTTAACCTCTTTCCCAAAGCTATGTAAGTTTCCCAACTAAAATAACTTGGGCTTTTTTGGCACTGAAAGATCAATTTTTTATTCCGGCCAAAGTAATGGTTCAAAAACTATGTAGACATTATCCTTATAATAGTAGTTATCAGAATTTTGGAGTCTATAACTTACTAACACTAAGATATAGCAGTATTTTATCAAGCTGTAACTCCAAAATTATATTAAGTAAAAACCTGTAACAATTCTCAAGGATAGCTAATATTATAAGGATAATGTCTACAGAGTTTCAAACTTTTTGAATCATTGCTTTGGCCGGAATAAAAAATTGATTTTCAAATGTCAAAAACCACATGTTATTTAGATGGGAATCTTGCATCGCTTTCGGGCCCAGGTTAAAATTGAGATAAAGAGTTGGAACTTGGGAGATATTTTTTTTATTTATTTCGAACCATATGAGCCTCTGTTAGAGTAAAAATTCTAAAATATCCAAAATAAGGACCACCCTAATCACCATCCTATCCTGCTACTGGCATAATAAAATAATTTATAACCTCCCCCCCCTCATAGTAATTTATTAGTAATTTACACTAAAACAAATGTATTAAATAAAATAACAAAACATGAAAATAACGTTGGCTCATCAAAACAATCTAGCTCATTAACTCAAAACATTTCCGTAGAGGGCAGGACCTTATGGGAACGCCTGAATTTAGGCAACTGATATTGAAGATTAACAGAGAGATTGCATTCTTCAGGCTTCGATTATCTATAAGCGGATTTCGGAAACTCTGCATTTTCAGCAAGAAAATCTTTTCTTGTAATAAAATAATTTATGATCACCGCCCCCCCCCCCCTCCTCAGTACCCAACTGGTATTAGAAAGATTAAGAACAGGTCAAAATGTCATTTAGTCATGTCTCACCTTTTAAATATGGGGACTTTTCTAGGGTAATTAGTTTTCTAGTATTTTTGTTTTAAAAATTTTAGATTTTAAATTATTTTTGAATTCTTCAGTATTTATTTAACCCATTGCATAACCATGGCCAATCAGTGAACTCCATTGGATCTCTTTGGCAAATCAAGCCGTCGTCGTAGTTAAGCGAATTATTAATAGCATAGATATAGAAAATCATAGATCAAAAATGGTGTCATCTATTAATTCCGATGGAGTGGAATATTTTTAATTATATGTCAGAGGGGTTGTTTTTCACCCCCTCGGGAATCGAACCCGAGTGCCAGTAACAGCAATCCGGGCCACCTGGCTCACCTGCGGGATACGAACCTCTCTGACATATGCAAACGCGTAAAATATTTTACCATTTTTGATCTATGATTTTCTAGTAAATTTGAATCTATTACCATCGGCAAATTAATATCTTTCAGCATAGATATAGATAGTTGAAACTATTTCTTAATCAGTGATTTATCATGGTGATTATTTTGAAGGAGATAAAATAAATATTTTTAAATAATTGAGCTATTTTTGTTCTATTTATAAATTCTGGGTACTTTTTTAGCAAACGATAATTTCACAGCGAGCTGGTTTTTTGGGAAAGTATCCCTGAATACCAGTGGCGGATCGTGAATTTGTGGGGCCCTGGGTTAACACTTTTTTTAATGATATTGATGTGAGAAGGAGATACACCAAAAAGGTTCATCCCCTAAAGGCCTCGCACCTCCGTCGTGGAAAGAAGAAGAGGGGATTTTATGGGCTGGGTAGGAGTCGAAGGTATATGTGGATGCGGGTCTTAAACAGCTGAAGGTTATAAGTTGAGGGGAAGACGGTGGCTGGAAGTGAGTTCCAACCTCTGGAGGTCATAGAGATAAAAGAGCTGGCGAAAGCGTTAGTTCGATTTTTGTCCAATTTGACAGCGAAGGGGTGCTGAGCGTCCGAAAACCGCGTGTTTCTAGCAAAGAGGGGTCTAGGGGCGATAATTGATTACAGCTTTACTGAACAGACACCATGATAGTATCTGTAGTACAGGAAAAGGGCAGAAACGGTTCTTCGGAGAGCCAGGGAGTCGAGTGAGTAGGTACTACTTGGGGCCACCTAATTAATCAAACTAATTGTCATTTTGTCAAAAAAGTGTTTTCTATAATGATGTGTAGGGTATACGAAAAAAATTAGAACAATAATATATTTTATTTATCTAATATGACTTAAGCCAACCGGCTTAGATGGGCTGGACATATGCTACGCGCCGATAAAGATAGGGTGATAGGGAGAGTATGGGAGGCAACACCATGTGCAAAAAGAACCTTAGGACGGCCGCGTATGAGGTGGAGGGACAACATCCAAAAAGACCTCAGGGTTCTTGGAGTCGATGACTTGGAAACCACCGCCCAAGACCGTGGAAGATGGAGACAAATCGTCCATGAGGCCAAGATCCACAACGGATTGTAGCGCCGAGGAGTAAGTAAGTAAGTAAGTAATATGACTTAGATACACAAACATTTCTTCAAAGAGGATGCCATCGGCTTTCAAAGTCTAAAATTGACCAAATTACCGCGAAATCAGCTCGTATTTTTTGATCAGACAAATCAAATGATGGCTGTTAACATAAAGAAGTTTTGAAATAGACATCTCTGCTGAAAAGAAATTGTATCCAATGGAGACTAGAGCCCTTTATTTCCATGGGGCCCTGGGCTGAAGCCCAAAAATCCCATATATAGATCCGCCCCTGCTGAATGCACATGTTAGGGTCTCGGTTGAGTGCGTGGTGCGTGTCCGCGCTCTCCTCCTAGTTGTATGGGAACTAACAATCAGGAGGAGCCATCCTTTTTTTTTTTTTAAATGTTAGTTTATTCAGCAAAATATTTATATACATATGATTTTTTTATTAGGTCCCCTAACATTTTAGGACCTTGTCTTAATATACTTGATCTAACCTACATTGCCGGCCTGGCATTCGGGGTTATTTTTTATAATTACATTTTTTTTCTTTACAAAATTTTAACATTTTCATTTTTCAAAGAATGAATAAAAATAAGGTTTACATTGGTTTTTGCAAGGAAAAGCTGAGAAACCTTGCTATTCTATGAAAGGAAAGAAGAGATAAGAAAAAGGTAGGTATTGTATACAAGAGAAAGGAACAAAAGGAGGATAGTATGAGTGGGTGAGGGGTGGGTGAAGAGGTTTTATAAAATTTGCATTTTATTTATATATATTTTATATACGCAGGAGGAGCCATCCCCTAGCTACAAGTTAGCTGATGACTCCTCCCTCGATCATTAGTCGATTGCCTTACTTAATACATGACTGAAATATTATCAGTCATGCAAAGTGTCGCAATTCGATCTGACTGAGTCATCTAGCGGCCGTGTCTAAAAGCTCGTAGCCAAAGCAACAGCGAGGCGCTACACACACCTACTTATAGAGCGATAGTCAAGATTCCGTGGCCATTGAGAGAATCGGGTGATATAATTAATTTACTACCAAATACCTAATAATAAAATCAGGAGTTCGTTTTTCTAAAGTCAATATTTTATTTTTTAAATATTTGTCATTTCTAAATATTGAAACTCTACACATATTTTCCTCAGGGGCGTAACTAGGCATTTAAGGGCCCCGGGGCAAGAACGCAAATTGGGCCCCCTGGGTAAATAATGAAACATATTGTCTTGGGGGCCTCCTTACTTAGGGGACCCCAGAGCATTGCACCAGATGCCCCAGCCTAGTTTCGCCCCTGATTTTCAGTTGGAATTATAATTGTGAACTTTAAACCGGATAGCCGTATTATGCCGCCCTCTAGAGGCCTGTTAAGAACTAACAATTTTTTCTCGTTGATGTACTAGCTCAAAGAAAAATAAACAAATATAGGATAATCTCAACCACAAAGCTACGAATAGAAAAATAGAGGAGTGGATATAATAGGATTTTAATGTTTACAAAAAGAGTCCCGGCCATGTCGTGTTTCTCGCATCCCAGTGTATGGACGGTTCTAAAAGAGGGCGAATACGTGCAGCCAATTCATGGCGTTAAAGGGCGCCCTTGTGACTTAATTCACATTACTTAGCAAAACATTACTGAATCGAAATAAGAGATTGTTAAAATGAAGAGTATATAAATATGTTACTGTAAATAGTAATATGTTCCGAAGATATATGTTTGAAGCTTAGCGCTGAATTTTTAGTGAAACCTGAACGAAAGAGAAGTAGAGAAAAGGAAACTGGAGAGCTTTGAAATGTTGTGTTATATGAGAATGTTGAAATGAAACGGGTTGATAGAATGATAAATGTAAATGTTTTCGTTAAGATTAGAAAAAAAGAGAACCACACATCAGCATAAAAACAAATTGAATGTTTTTTTCTCTATGTTTCAGGGATTTGTAAATACTAATAAACAAGAAAAAAATTGAAAATTTCATCATCATCATCGACTATACAGTCCTAAGACTGGTTTGATGCAACAATCCGTCTCCACTCGACTCTGTCCCCCTCCAGCTGTTTGACCTCTCCAAATGTCTGGCATCCCGTATCCCCAATTATTTGGTTGAAATATTCTAATCTGGGTCTTCCCCTTCCCCTTTTCTTTCCCACCTCCCCCTCCAAGATATCCCTAAGCAGTCCCCCATGTCTCAGTGTGTGCCCCATCATCTGACCTCTTCTCTTCTTCAGACTGTTCCACAAGGTTCTTCTTCCAAGAACTTCTTCATTTGTAATTTTATCCATCTCTTTGATATTCATCATTCTTCTGTAGCACCACATTTCGAAAGCCTCCAATCTCTTTCTCTCCGCTTTTCCAATTGTCCAGGTTTCACACCCGTACATGGCTATGCTCCATACATATGTCTTCAATAGCAACTTCCTGTTTACTAAGCTGATTGAGGAGGAGCATAGTAGTTTTTGTTTTGAATTAAACCCCATTTTTGCTTGGGCAATTCTTGATTTAATTTCGTTTTTGCTCCTGCCATCCCATGTTATTTTACTTCCTAGGTAGCGGAATTCCTTAACTCCTTCTAGGTTTTCTTGGTTAATTTTGATGCATTCCTGTCTCGTTTGTTCTTTTTTGTACATACTAGGACCTTGGTTTTATTCTTGTTTATTTTCATTTTGATTTCTTCTATTAGGATTTGGTTAATTCCATTCAGGGCGTCCTCTAATTCTCTTTTATTGCTTCCTAGAAGGGCAATGTCATCGGCAAATCTTAACATAGCGATCTTTTGACCTTGGATTTCGATACCTGTATCAATTTTGTCTTTGAATTCTTTAATCGCTTCTTCTATGTATAAGTTGAAAATCATGGGTGACAGCACACATCCTTGTCTTACACCTTTTTTTATTTTGGCTTCTCTTTGCTCATCTCCAATATTTATAATTGCCGTCTGGTTTTGATATAGATTGTAGATTAGTCTTCTCTCCCTGAATTTTATTCCCGCCTGTTTTAATATTTTAAACATAATTTCCCAATTGACGTTATCGAATGCTTTTTCTAGGTCTATGAATCCGATGTAGACAGATTCTTCCCTGATAAAAGCCCTTTCTATTATTAGTCTAAGAGAGAGAATTGCTTCTCGGGTGCCTCTGTTTCTTCTAAAGCCGAACTGGTCTTCCCCCAGATTTTCTTCAACTCTTTGTTCTATTCTTCTTTGGATTATTTTGGTTAGGATTTTGGAGGCATGTGAGGTTAGGCTAATGGTCCTGAAATTTTCACATTTATCCGCGCCTGTCTTTTTGGGAAGTGTGACTATTTTGTTTTTTTGGAAATCTTTTGGGATGATTCCCAATTTATAGATTTTGCTAATTAGTTCAAAAAGTTTGTCACGTGCCTTTTCTCCAGAGTTCTTTAGGATTTCAGCTTGTATATTGTCTATTCCGGGTGCTCTATTATTTTTTAGTTCCTTCAAAGCTGTCTCGAATTCTGACCTGAGTATGGGGTCTCCTAATTCGTTTTTGTCTGCAGATTCTTCTTCTTCTATTGGGTTCATTGTTTTTTCTTCTCCATAGAGTTCTTCTAGGTGTTCCTCCCATCTATTTGCCTGTTCGTTTTCGTTTAGAATAATGTGGCCTCCTTTATCTCTTATGTTCTTGTTTTTTGGCTTGTCTTCTTGAAAATTTCTTTTTATTGCCGTATAGGCTATATCAACTTTTCCCAATACTAGATTTTCGTTGACTTCTTTACATTTTTCTTGAATCATTTTTTCTTTTGCTTTTCTACATTCTCTTATAACTTTCCATCTTAATTTTTTATATGTTTCTTTCCCTTCTTCGTCTTTTCTGTTCTTAAATTTTCTTCGTTCGTCAATCAGTTGCAGTATTTCGTCTGTTACCCATGGCTTTTTAATTTCGTTTTTCTTTGATTGAAGGACTTCGTTGGCTGTTTCGGTCAGGCTTGATTTCATATCATTCCATTCTTGTTCGATTTCTTCTTCTTTATTATTTGTGGGTGTTTTTTCTTCCAGTTTCTTATTCATTATGTTTTCGAAGAGTTTTTGGGTTTCCTTATTTTTTAATTTAGATATATCCCAGTTTTTTCGCGACCCCCTTTTTTATTAGTTTTTTAAATTTTAATTGGCATTTCATCGCAATTAGATTGTGATCACTAGATATATCAGCCCCAGGATAGCTTTTACAGTCCTTTATTTGATTTCTGAATCTTTGTTTGACTAATGTGTAATCTATTTGAGATCTCGCCTTGTCTTTTGGCATTTTCCACGTGTAGATCCTTCTTGGATGGTGTTGGAAGAGTGTGTTTGCTACTACTAGACTGTGCTTACTGCAAAATTCAATTAATCTTTCGCCCCTTTCATTCCTATTTCCTAGACCGTATTCGCCCACCACTTTTCCTTCTTTGCCTTTTTCTACTCTTGCATTCCAATCCCCCATAATTATTAAATTTTCATCCCCTTTAACGCGCTTCATCAGGTTTTCAATTTGTTCGTACATTTCTTCTATATCTTGGTCCTCATATGATGTAGTAGGCATGTATACCTGAATTATCACAGTATCTTTCGGTTTCGAATCCACTGTGATCATAACAATCCTTTCGCTTACCTGTAGATGAAAATTTTAACTGAATCTCAAAACTTCTCCCAAAAATGGTTTGACATAAGGATCCGATTCTATAACATGCCAACACTTCAAAAGTCTTACTCCCTTAAAAATATTCGAATCTAGGCCTTCCTTTATTTTATGCAAGGCCATGGCCAGATTTATTTTTTGGGTGGGGGGGGGTTACCTACCGAGGAGTTAGGGGAGTATGGATATACTTCTAGGATAGGAATCACGACCTCCCGATATCCAGATTGCTTTTTTAATCAGATTATTATTTTGTTTTTATTAAATATTGAACCTTATGTTTATATCCTGTAAAACTTCGATTTTTACTTCAACATTTCTTTGGGGTTCTTGTCAGAAGACTGTCGCCCCCCCCCCCCCCCCCCCCCCGCTGGCCACGGCCTTGATTTTATGGAACTTTAGATATATGTGTAGATGTGTGTGTGTGTGTGTTTAGTGTAAAAACAATACTTTATCCTATAGAGCTTCGTCATGCTACGCTAAGGATAAAGCAAAAAGTTTAGAAGCCAGATTATGTAGCTGTTTAAATTTTAAACAGTAACCGGGGCTTGAACTCGAGGCCTAGGCTTGAAAAGCTTCAACGGCGCACTCTCGGTCAGAGCGGTACCGCTCAAACTATATTATATATGTTTATATAAAATTCATGTAAATCTATAATATGTATAATTTTTGTTTTGTTATTATAAAAGGAATAACATTCTGGAGTCATAATTCAAAGATTAGTATGAAAATAGTTATTTTTCTCTGAGACGGAGTGTGTTAGATAAAAAACTGCTGATTGAATGGAAGGAGGTACATGGATAAATAAAAAGATGATTTCCAATAAAAGAAGATTTATAGAAAACTTTCTTTTTACAACTTTTGAACCGACGTTTCGGAGGATCTTCCCTCCTCAGGGTTCAAAGGGTCAATGAAGGAAGCATGTAATAATTTTCCATCTTATCTCCTTTTTCAGTGCTCATTGGTATTGAAGAAATATTTTTTGTCTTGCCAATAGAATCTTCAACGCCAACGAGGAATAAAAAAGGAGGCAAGAAGAAAAATTATTACATGCTCCTTCATTGACCCTTTTGAACCCTGAGAAGGCGGGTCAATCCTCCGAAATGTCGGTTCAAAAGTTATAAAAAGAAAACCTTCCAATAGATATTCTTTTATTGGGAATTATCTTTTTATTGATCCATTTACTGCCTTCCATTCAATCCTCAGTTTTATATGAATAGATTTTTTTCTTCAAGTTTAGGGCACTCTCTAAAAATTTCTTGGTACGTGCATAGTATTTTTTTTTAATATTGTAATATTCAAAATATGACCTAAAATGTTTTCCTTTAGTTAAATCAACTTATTAAATTAAACGGACAAAAATTGTATATATCTATAGATATATATATATAGACATGCGCGTAGTTAAGGGGAGGAGGCAAGTGGCGCATTGCCCCCTCCTCCTTAGAAAAATTGAGTCAATATCTCAATAACTATTTATGCTATGAGATTAATTTTATTCTAAAAAAATCAAGAAAACTACAGATTGAAAAAAATTAAAAAAAATTATTATCGCATATAGCCCAGTAAATAGGAGGGTTTCAACTTACATTAATTGGGGGAAAAGATTTTTTTAGGATCGTTTGGTATGGTGTGGTTATGAGAAATCTAAGTTTGCGACCTCGAAAGTCTGGGGTACAACTTTTTACAGTTTTTCCATTTTTAGACTCCTGGGGGCCCACTGATTATGTATCCAAAATTTGGTTGAATTTGGTAAATGCCCAAGATTTTCATTTTTTGACCCTATACCCCCATTTTGAGCGGTTAGTTTTTGCATTTTTAGACTTCTGGGATCCCACTGATTATGTATACAAAATTTGGTTGAGTTTGCTCAAATGGCCTAGATTTTTAATTTTTAACCCCCCCCCCCATTTATCCCTTAATTTTTGGGTCGATATACACCAAAATCTAATCAGCTCTTAATCTCAATGGAGCAAAACTACGTGTGAAATTTGGTTTTGATATTCACTTATTTGTGATAGCTCGTCCACAATATTTGGTAACGCACAGACTAACGGACAACCGGAGAACCAGAAGACTAGACTAACAGACATTTTGACAAAACAATTTTTATCTCAAAAAATATAATTTTTTCGATGTTCACTTATTTGGACTTTTTTTGTAGAGCGAAATGCCATGGTTTCGCTCAATTTTATTAATCAAAATAGTTTCAACCGTTTTTGAAAAAAAAATATTGTGAATTATTTCGGGTAATTCAGATTTTTGTATAATTTAGATTTTACTTTAGGTAAAATGTATAACTATTATTATTGTATAGGGTCTTTAACAGGGGTTCCCGACCAGTGGTAACACGTACCACTGGTGCTATGCAAGGAACGTTTCAGGTGGTACGTGAGAATTTATTTGCATTTCCCACTCTATCATCATTTTTGAAAAAAAAATATTTTCCAGCAATTAATGTAAGCTGAACCACTTTTTGGATCCTCTATATATTTACTGGGCTAATAGGCACCGAGAATTTGCGAGTTTAATGCATTGAGAATATATGTCCCACGCGGTCTCGCCGCAGCGAGTTACGCCCGTCGAGAAGAGAAGACAATTGTTCTCAGTCAGCGGACTCTGGAAAGTTTTATGCAAAAATGTAAGAGTGAAATGATGCGAAGGCTTTGCCAATGAAGTGCTTTGTCATCGCCGCGTTCGTTCGTTAGACTTTTTCTGATTTAGGTCCCCATTTCAAACGTACTTTAACTTTTTTTATCAACTATTCTATAACCAAAGGTCACTTTTTATTTTAAATTTAGCTGCATCGTCAGACTTTTGACAAAAAATTTCAGAAATTTAAAAAAAAATCTTATAAATTCTGATTGTTTTAAGGCTCTCAGACCATTATTTAGGGAGATAGAGACGTTTAAAGATTTTAAAGACAAAAGAGGAGTTGAGGAAGGCGTCACCTTATATCAGAAGAGAGCTTCATTATTACGAGGGATCACTTACTAAATGTCTTTCTCATTAAATTATTTCATTACTCCCAAAATTTGTCAATTCTAATAATTGGATTACCGATATTGAAACCTTCTGGTGGCTAATCAGCTGGCCTGCTGTCCATTGTGGGCGCCAGATTTTTCTTTTCAATTGGGCGGCACCAGGAATAAACATTTGAATGGTGGGCATCAAAAATGTGAATTATTTCGGGTAATTCAGATTTTTGTATAATTTAGATTTTACTTTAGGTAAAATGTATAACTATTATTATTGTATAGGGTCTTTAACAGGGGTTCCCGACCGGTGGTACACGTACCTACTGGTGCTACGCGGGAACGTTTCAGGTGGTACGTGAGAATTTATTTGCATTTCCCACTCTATCATCATTTTTTGAAGAAAATGAAATATCTCCAAAACCAGATGTGGTTGCAGATATCATTGTTCACTTGGAAGGCCTTCAAAAAGCTTTAAGAAGTATTTCTCTGAAAACTATACAAAAGTGGACTGGATCAGAAAACCTTTTTCGGGAACCTCACCAAATGAATTGGAACTAAAAGAAAGTTTTATCGATCTTACAGGAGATAGTTCCATGAAAGATTATTTTAAAGAAAAATCTGTAATTAACTTCTGGATCGGATGTAAAACCGAGTACCCTTTGATCTTCCGGCAAGCTCTGCTATTTTTGATACCATTTGTTACGAGTTACTTGTGTGAGAGTAAATTTTCTGAGCTCTTGTACATCAAAAATAAACATAGAAGCAGAATAAGTGTTGAAGAGGACTTAAGAGTGAAGATAAGTTCCATTACTCCTAATGTTGATATTTTAATCACAGGCAAACAACAACAAGTTTCGCACTAAAGACTAGAAAAGTATATTTTGTATGATGATTAATTTTTTGCTGAGTTTGTACTAATTTTTTATTTGTATGTTTTTAGACCTATGGGTAATAAATAAAACTGTAAATAAATACCATTTAAATCTTTTTATTTCTCTTTTATTATAAGTAAGTTATAAATAAACAAATATCTAACCATTAAATATGAAGTTTTCTCAGAAATTTAATTCAAAAAGCCTTTGAACACTTTTAGAAGAGTAAATATTATACGTTTATTAAAATATTTAGGTCTGGTAGTTACACCAAAATTTCTGCAAAGGTCAAGTGGTACGCAAGTACAAAAAGGTTGGGAACCCCTGGTCTAGTAATATTGAAAGCGATTTACCTTTTTTAAATTTTATTAACTTTGTTTTTCAATATTTTTTGCTCCAATGCTAAATTTAACAGGTTGGGTGGATGGTTGGGCGGTCGCCACACCTCTCTCAACCCTGGCACTGCCACTGCGGCTGCCCCCTTAGGAAAATTTCCTAACTACGCCAATGTATATAGATATACAATCCGTTTCTCGAAAACGGCTCTAACGATTTCAATTAAATTCACAGGTTAGGGTCATTTGGGTTGACAAATCGATCTGTCACGGTCTCATCTACGGCTAAGTTTTAATTTGATGGGTATTTTGTTAATTGAAATAATTATTTACAGGTGGTTGTGTTAATAAAAATTTATAAGCACATTTTTTTCAATTTCCTTTTAAAAATAATTGGTTTGTTAATTTTAAATCAGACAAATAGTTCATTACAAATAATATAGGTATTATACATATATTAAAATTAGGGAATTCAATTAATTAAAAGTATTTTTATATTCTCTATAAAATAATTTATTCGTATATAAATTTCATTCTTTTAAAAAATCTAACAATTCGATAAGGATCGTCCCTCCTTCTTCAGGATTTAAAAGGGTCTACGATTGAACCTCCGTGTAAATTAATATTATTTTTAATTGCAATTACACTTAAAACTTTGTGCCCAATGATAATATGTTTTGATGATGGCCATAGCGGATCTAAACGTTGGCAAAAAATATATTAAATTTTATTTTGACTGCAGAAATTAAAATCGACCTTTTTACTTGAATTTAAAATTAAAAATAATATTAATAAATGGCTTTTAACCGATGCAAAAAATTACCGAGCATCTTTCATTGTTCCGGGTAGTATAATTATATTGTAATATGCCGAGATTGTACAGATCAAGCTTAAAAGCCGGGGACTCAAGTTCGAATTCCAGTTGAAAATTTAAAAGGCTACATAATCTGGCTCCTACCCTTTTAATGCCACACACACACACACACACATATATAAATATATGATGTACAGTTAGATTTACATATACGGATAGAAAAATGGATATATGAGTAGATAAGAGGATAGAGAAAGCTTTCTTTCAAAATAGCCATCACTAAAATAAATACAGCTAGTGCGTGTATTTTATTTCGATATATAGGTTCCCAGAATACAACTTTGTTCTATTGTTTTTTATTTCAAGGTGATAATGTAGATTTGAAGAACGAACGCTATTTCCAGGTGATTTACTATTCTAGGCACCTAGGACTTCCTTTTTTTAAAGATATTTATACAATTAAAAATCAAACAAAGAAATCCTGAAATAATAATTTAATAATATCGAACTGAAAAGATTCCACGGGGAGGACAAGAGAGAAAGTAAAAGTTTCATTGTTCACAAACAACATAATAAATCGTTTAGGTAGAGGTATAGGAACCGTTTTATATACTGAAAAAAGAAGTTATAAATACCTTCTATAACGTTTCGCTTGTTTAATAAGGACCCAATAGGGGTAGCCTGAGGTCTATCCTTCTCACCTTGCTTTTTTTTATCACGTTCCAAATTCCAAACGATCTTATCTTATGTCTCTGACAAATAAATAGCATAGAAAAACCTTAACAAATCAATTCATCATTTTTATAAAATAAATTCATTTTAAATGTTTTGGATTCTAACAAGATCAACTAATAGAAATAAAAATAATATAATAGATCAGCTTTTCTCAAATTTTTGTAATATTGTACCACTTAAATTAAGCTGATAAATATTCATTTATTAGCTTAGACTTGGTGTAGCCAGAAGTATAATGTTAGGATAAGAGGACAAACATAATAAAATTAACAACCTTATTTAAAAATCTTAGCTTTATTCTATTAATATTACAGTAATTAAATAATTAATATTAATATCACACATAATTAATTATAATTATTTGTTCTTGTTCATTAAATAATTATAATTAATTATGTATTATTTCACTAAAAATTCAAATTTTATTAATTATGGAATTTCGCAATCCGGTAATTAATATCTCGTGGAATAGCCAGCTGATTAGCCTATCACAAGGTTTCAATTTCAGCCAACTTTTTAGTAGAATTGACAAATTTTAAAAATATTTAATGAGAAATACATAAGTGATGCCACGTAATAATGGAGTTTCGATGTTTCTAGGGGAGACAATAAGTTTTGTAGGGCCCTGCCCCAAGGGCGGATCCAGGAATCTTTTATGGGGGGGGTTGAATGTATATATGCCTGATGTAAGATCTACTTTTTTATCTCGGAAGTGTGTCGCGATCGAATTGTCAAAGCGGGGGGGGGGGGGGTCAGAGACGCCGAGCCCCCCCCCACACACACACACACATAGAACTTTATTTTCAATTTCAAAATTTAAAAAAAATAAATGTTGTTTTTTACAAATTTTACTATGAAACTGGCCTCTATGGGGGGGATCGCCATCCGCCCCCTCCCCCCTGGATCCGCCCTTGCCTGCCCCCTACGTAAGCCAAAATGGGTTAATTCAAAGCAAATACTATTATATTCCTCCTTAATTAGGTTAGAAAATAGGAAGATATTGCTGAAAATCAATGAATAAAGCAGCGAGATGTATTGAATGTGAAACCTGGACACCAGAGAGGCAAAGAGAGAGAAAGTGAAAACTGGGGTGTATTACTATCAGAGAAGAGAAAGAGTTAGGATTGGATAAAGTCGGGCAGGAGGTTGCGTCAAAACAGTCTTAAGATTCACAGGAATTATTTAACGGATTATAGTGGTGTTTCACAAAGTGGAAATAAAATTAAAAAATTAAAAAATCTTTTAAATTATTTTGAAGATAACAAGTTTTTTGTTAAACCTTCTGATAGCCTGAAATATGTATAGAGATAAATAAAAAATCTCCAAAATAATTTAAAAGATTTTTAATTTTTTTTTTAATTTTATTTCCACTTTGTGAAACATCACTATAATCCGTTAAATAATTCCTGTGTTTAATATGTTTCACTATAAGGCAACACCGCTTTCCTTAAACTTTATAGTCTTAAGATTGTTTGCTCTGTAATGATGAAACAATTATTTACTTATACTACAATTATTTACTGTATACTACACTATTAATACTATTATGATGAATGAATTACTCATTTCATAGAAACTATTATCGATATATCTGAGTTTGTCTATATTTTAACTTCAAACATAAGTCAGGTTGCAATCGTGTTCTATTTAATGGTTTCTATGGCAGAAAATGCAATATATATAAAGAGAAAAATAATGGAGTTGTTCTCTGCTTGATGTTAATAAATATATACCTACATATCAGGAGCGTGGGGTAAATGGATGCTGAGGATGTGGCCCATCCCTAAAATTTCAAAACATTTAGAGTATTTTCATACCGTGTGTTATAAAAAATTTGAAAAATAATGAAAAGTGAAATTAAAATTACAGAGAGGATAATCAGTTCTGAAAAAGGTTACACTTTTCCTTCAATTTAATTTATTTTTTCCTAAGCATAAACTTTTCTAAAATACTTTATTTAAATTATTTCATTTATTTATTATATTAAATTAAAATATATGTAAAAGATATTTCACTGTGGTATATTGAATGGGCTTGATGAAATGACGTGATACCTCATGCCGAGCGGCTCTTGTCTCTCAACCTCACCATTAAGCAGACAAAAGATTTATAATTAAGAAAGAAAACGATCTTATTTTATCTGATTTAATTTATGTGAAGGTACACTTAACATTCGGATATAAGAAAATAGCATTTCAATTTAGAATTTTGTAGTTTAAATGGAAATGTTATGAAACATTCAGTTCTTCACTGGAGCAGCAAGTCGACTAGAAATGGCAAAAGGGTTTAATTTTTTCCCCATCACATATTCAATTAAATCTATCGAAATTTCATATCTATGAAATATTTTCATTTATCTTTTATATCAAATGGTTTATATTTGAATATTTGCATTTTAATAGAATAGTTTATTTGAACTCTAATTTAAATAAACGCTAATTACTACTTTGAAATAATTTTTAAAAATATGAAATTAATAAATATTATAAAAAACCATCGATTATTATATAATTATATTCAATTTTGAACGAAATTGATTGATTAGTTTTTAAGAAAATGGCAAAAAGCTAGAAAACTGTAACGAAATGACTCGCTGATGCCGGGTGAGTTGCGACCCAGCCTCGATGATAACAGTACAAAAGCATTATAAGTGAGAAAGAAATCGATGTTATTTTATCGATTTCAATCTATCTGGAGGTCTCTACAGTATCAGTCTAATAGAAGAAAATATCATTTTGATTAAGAATTTTTTAGTTTAAAAGAAATTGTATGAAAAGATTCAATTTCTTCTCTCTGGGAGTGAATCAACTAGAAATGGTTAAAAGTTTTATTTTTTTCTCATTAGATATTTATTCAAATCTATTGAAATTTCATATCTCTGTGTTATTTTCATTTACCTTTTATATTAAATAATTATTATTACGAAATTTGAATTTTAAAGGGTAGTTTTATTTGAAGTCCAATTTTAAAAAACGCTAATAACTCTGTTGAAATTTTTTTTTATATATAATAAATAATAGATATTATAAAACAATTAATTCTTAATCATTTACTTTGAATTTTGAACGAAATCACCTCAGTACTTTTTGAGAAAATGATCAAAAGGCATCTGAGCTGTCTCAAAAACGATGCTTTTTGAAGGCACGTAGATGCGTCTGAAAAAGTTGTAAAAGTCATATGAAACGAAAACATTGACTTGTGACATGGAGGTCGATTTTTAAAATGTTTCTGAAACGGCCTTTCATAGACGGTTTTCTGGGTTTTTGACGATTTTCTCAAAAAGTACTGAAGCGATTTCGTTCAGAATTGAACTAAATGATTAATAATTAATTGTTTTATAATGTCTATTAATTGCATATTTTTTTAAATTTCTTTAACGGAGTTATTCGCGCGTTTTTTCAAATTGGACTTCAGATAAACTACACTTTAAAATTCAAATCTTCTAATACTAATAATTTCATAAAAAGATAAATGAACAGAGTGTATAAAATTTAAATAAATTTAAATAAATATTCTAATAGAGAAAAAAATAAAACTTTTTTCATTTCTAGTTGATTTGCTCCCGAGTATAGAAATGAATATTTTATAATTTTTCTTTTAAACTACAAAATTCTTAATCAAAATGTTATTTTCTTTTTATTAGAAAGTTACTAGTGAACCTCAAGATAAATTACATACGATAAAATAAGATCGATTTCTTCTCATTTATAATTCTTTTCGAGATGTGTCGATGATCAGAGGCACATTATTTGTTATTGATCGATAAAGTCTTACTCTCACAATATTGAATCTCTCAAAGAGTTAAAAAAACTCGTAAACTATTGATTTTAGACATTTCCCTTATATGAACTTTTCTGTTGGAAACTAAGTTTTGTTTAATAAAGCTCATTTTATAAATTTGTGTAACTCAAAGGGTTAGGCACTAATGGTGAAATTTAAGATGAAAGTTGGATAAATATTGCTCTAACGCACTAGGTATTTTACATATAAAAAAATTCTAATAAGAAACAGGTTGATAATTTAATTTACTAAAAGAAAGTTCATTATGTATAATTAGCTCAGATGACTATTTAAATATCTACAGTAGAAGGATTAAACATTCAAAATTAAATAATATTTTCTGAGAAAAGTAAACATTTTTTTACAAAAATAAAAGGATGCCCCTTAGATTAAATGTGAAATTTTTTATTGAAATCCGTCTCATCAACCAAATTTCATATTTTTTGATGTAAAAAATTACCTGGCCAATTCATTGGGCTTGAATTTTTATATTGAAAAATATTTACATTTACAACTTCAAAACTATTTTGTAACTTGATTTTAGACATTTCTCTCAAATGAAAAAACTTTAACAATCGCTGCTTTAGGCAAATCGATTTTTACTTCTATTAGCTTAGTATTAGATTCAAGGGAAAATTTTCATTTTTAACAGGCTTTTATTAGTTTCGCCTGTATGTTTGTTTGTTTGTTTGTATGTATGTAACTGACTCGTTTGGGCTCTATTTTGCCCCACTTTAAGCGATCAGATTTACTTTAAACGTTGTAGACTTTCAACGACCGACGACAATACAATATTTTGATAAGCTTATCTCATTATCCTGGTTAGGATCGCCAGTGACCAATCCTTGTTACCTTAAATATAGAATTGCGCGGCGCGCGGGTAAACGGCAGGACTGACGAATCCTTACTACTAAAAGTCTAAGATTGCGCGGTGGGTGATCGTGTAAACAGCGGGAGTGACCAATCCTCGACTACCTTAAATATAGAATTGCGCGCTGGTAAACGGCGGGAGTGACCAATTCTTTCTTACTACTATAAATCTGAAATTGCGCGGTGATCGGGTAATCGGCGGGAGTGACCAAATCCTTACTACTATCAATCTAAAATTGCTCGGGCTGGTGAATGTAAACGGCGGGAGTGAAGAATTCTTACTACTAGTTGAAGTCGGTTTTATTTTTTTCTTAAAAATTATTTTTTAATTATTTTGATTTGTTTTATCGCGACGCTAGTTGGGACGACACATGATTTGTCATGGATTCCTCTATCAACTCCATTCACTTTACACTATTGAAATATCTTTTAACATATTAAAATCTAATACATTTAAATGAACGATTATATAATATAATAAATAAATAAATAAAATAATTCAAATGAACGATTATATACGTCAAAAGCAATGAGCCTGGCGTTCACGAGAAGAGTCAGATATGAGTGCAAAGCAGTTAAGTAATTATTTTATTAAATAATTAAAAACGTAAAGATAAGTTTATTTAAAATGGATTTAAAGACATTAATTGATATAATATATGTAACTATTTTGATTGTTTTTTTTGAATATATTCAGGGGAATATTTTCAAGGTTGCACATCGCATTCTTGCTCAGGCAGCCAAAGATCGACAACTCTCTTTAGAAGCTCGCTTATTATTGTAATATATTTCTTTAATAGCAAATTACATATTTTTATGTTGGGCCACTAAATATTTGAAAACCCCTTCTTCACTTGCGAAGAAATTCCATTGAACCAGGAGAATCAGTTCACGTAGAGTCAACTTGTAATGTAATTCCAATTTTAAAACTGTGAATATACAATACGAAACTTATTTTGCTATCACGTGTGAATAAAATGTTATTAAATACAAAAATTTTTGTATTAAAAGATAAACAAATTTTTATTTGTTGATTGGTCAATAGTCTAGTTTTTTCTTATTTTTCTCCTCTGGGTCTCGCAGATAAACAATAGTTTACTGTAGTAATGACCGTAGTTAGGGGGGGTGCATGTGGGGAAGTGCCCACATATAAAACTCATTGGCCCTCTCCTCTAGAAAAATCAAGTAGAATTGACAAATTTTGGAAGTAACGAAATAATTTAATGGGAAATACATAAGTAAATACATAAAGATACATAAGTGATGCCTCGTAATAATTGAGTTTCAATTTTTCTAGTGGGGGAGGGGCAATGAGTTTTTTAGGGGGCATTCCCCCCTTGCCACACCCCTTAACTACGGCCATCCCGATATATAGGACCGCGACAAACTATTCGGCCGCCCGTGTGCAAACTTTAATGTTACGCCCCCTTTATATTCTTTTTAGTCTTTTCAAGTGTCTGTCTAGCTGTTTTGCCGCCCATTGACTTGCCCGCCTGTGTGTTTTGCATATATTCGGGGCGGCCCTTCCGATATACCATTTATATAGTTAAATAAAACCATGTAATTAAAATCTGATTGATTTTATGATTTCTAAGCTTTTTCTTTAAATACATACAAAAAATTAGAAAAAAATCAATTTATTACATATATTGACAGTGAATGATGGTAAGTTATTGACTTAGTATACCTTGAAACATAAAGATCTGAAAAAGTTTTATTTTTTTCATAAAAACAATAAAATTTCGTTAAGAGAAATATGTTGATTTTAATATAAGTATCATTTTCTATGAATTTGTGGATATAACATAAAGTTATGAAGTTATGTTATTATTTCCATGAAATTTGCAAAAAAAAGCGAACAATAGAAAATTAAAAAATTGAAGGGCAATTTTTGGACAGCATCCCCTTGTTGAAAAGTCACCGCCCACCATTGCTATATATAATACTAGCTGCAAGGCCCGCCTTCGGCGAACGCCCACTGGACCCCCAGCCCTCGAACCCCACCCTCACCCCCCCTCCCCCCCGAAACCCACCCAGCACCCCCACCCCCACCCCACCATACATTCCGCACCCTACTAATTCCTCCCACCCCCCAAAATCCCTCCAGCACCCCCCACCCCCGCACCATGCACCCGTTCCCAACCCCGAGCCCCACACCACCACCCGCACCCCACCCACCTCGGACCCCGCACCCCATCCACCCCGGACCCCACCCCGTGCCTTCCAACCCTGCGCACCACACCCCCGCCTAGCCCTCTGGACCCCACCCCGCTATGCCCCCTGGGCTCCACCCCGCACCACCCCCTGCATCCCCACCCTGCTCCGCCTCACTCCTCACCCCACCACCATTCCACCCCCGCACCCAGTTTTTGCATTTCTAGCCTTCTAGTGACTCACAGATTATGTATACAAAATTTGGTTGAGTTTGGCCCAAGAGAAAGAATTTTCATTTTTTGACCCCCCCCCCAATTTTGGGTGGTTAGTTTTTGCATTTCTAGCTCTCTAGAGGCCCAGAGATTATGTATACAAAATTTGGTTGAGTTTGCTCCAAGGGCAAGAATTTACATTTTTTCACCCCCCCCCTTTTTTGGGTGGTTTTTTGGGGAATTTTTTTAAACAAATATTTATATAACTATAACTTATTTCTTAAAGACAATAGTTTTGAAGGTATATCTTCATTATCAGATTCTTTAATTTGAAATAATTTATCTATTATTTCACATGGGTTCAATTATCCAATTGGACATAGATAAAATTATTTTGTTGTAATAGCAAGCTGGCCATATAATAAATGAATTTTTTTGGACTCATGAGGAATAACAGATAAAATATTTATAAATTAAAAAATTGATGATAAAAATGTTTCGCAAATCGATGGGAGATGTATGATTTTCTACTTTCCTGTCCAAATACCTGCTAATATACTTAATTCATAAATTACTATAATTCAATATCAACCAATTATTCTAGATATGTAGTAGAACACATTTCACTGCGCTACTTAAAATAAGCTAAAATAATTTGAAAAATAATTATTTAACCTATTCGATGAAAAATTAAGGGCTGTGTGTTTCTACAGGAGATAGGGTTTCTTCGTTTCAGCATCCACGATAGGGTTTCTTTATTTCAGCATTCACGATAGGGTTTCTTCGTTTCAGCATCCTCCTTTTAGTCTCGTCGCAAAGCCTGCATATTCTCGAATTATAATCATCATTGTTTTTTTGTTTTTGTTTTTATACTACGCCTGAGTAGTTCCGGCAGTTTAGCCATCCGTCTATCTAACTAGACATCGTATATGTTATTAGCTACCTAAGCTAAGGCAACCAAGACAGCTGTTTAACGAAAGCACGAGCAGACATCTGCCCTCTCCCCAATAAACATCATTGCAGAAATACAATTTAATTTTAATAGAAGTCACTCTTAAATGCTCTTTGAAATAAAAACAAAAAAAAATATCATTCAAGGACATCCTCATCTCTTTGCATATTAAATTTTAATAAAACAGTTGAGCTCATCTGAATAACTGCTAATTTAAAATAATGTTTCCCTTTTTAATGAAAATGTTGTTTTATCATTGTGGAAGAAAAAAATTTTATAAACAAAAATAAAAATTGTAATTCTAGTAATAATATTAGAGATTCTTTTTATCTTTCATTGCTTCTATCGGAGCATCTATTTTGTTAAAGGGTATAAAACTCTACAAGCAGCGGTACGCCAACTGTCGCTCTGCGAGCTACCGGTAGCTCGCGACAATTTTTTGGGTAAATATTTAAAAAAAAAGTTAAAATTAAAAATTAAAAAATTATTTAATAAGGAATCTTTATTCTAAAATACTTACATATCAAAACAAATATACTTTTTTTTTTATTTTTCTATTTTTCATTGATTTATAAGGAATTTTTAAAATTATTTAATTATTAAAAATAATTTTTTCAAATATTGATTCAAAAGAGCGCAAAGCTAGTCAGCCACGACATCTCTAGAAAAGAGAATGTCTCAGTTTCTTTTTTCAGACTTTTCAAATTATTAAATTTAAAATTCACATTTTAAATATTAAACATTTTTATAATTATTATTTTTTTATTTTTTTTGTTTTACATTTGATGGAGTTGAAGTACTGAAGGTGCTAAATGCCAAAATTATAAAATTGAGATACTTTAGAAAAACTTTATTATATCTTTGTTAGTAAAAATACAGCGGAATATTAACAATATATTGTCGTTTATGCTACTCGTTAAATGTGGACCTGGCACTTCGCGCATTTCATTAGACTTTGGCGATGGCAGATAAATCGTTTTAATGTACAAAAGCGAGTTTCAGAAAAAAATGGTACTTATTAGTACCAGTGCTGCCGCGGGCTTTTATTCGAATGTACTATTCATTTTAGTAAAATGTCCTGTATGGGTTAAAAAATCGAATCCATTAAGATTTTCTAAATCAACTCCCACAGAAACTAAATAACCTCTTAAAACTTCATAAATACTCGGTGCGGAACTACTATTATCTAATTCTACTAATCCTAAAAACGAATAACATACTTTTTGATTTCGGATGAAAAAATATAGCTAAACATTTTTTAGTAGGCACGTTCGATGTTTCGTCTATGATTATTGATAAAATTGTAGTTTTGACAAGAGATACAATTTTTTCGTCACTATATGGTCCTATTTTTTAATTTATTATTTTTGTAATTTTCGTTCTACTTTCTTTAATACCAAAGGCAACATCCGAATCTACACAGACTGACTATATTAAATGAGGCAAGTATTCCATCACTTTAAAAGTTGAATCGTGTTCAGCTAACAAAAACTGCAAATTTTAATTAAGATATTTTGACTTGCAAATTGTTTTTTAAATTAATTTTCTTAATAAATTTATTAATAAAATAAAAAAAAAAAAAAAAATAGGAACCACATTCTGTTTTCGAGAACAATTATTAACAATTATTTGTATATTGTTTTCTTCATGCTTTTTTAAATGTGTTCGATTGCCCTTAATTTCTTTGTTGCAAACCATACAGTAAGAAAGTGATTTATTAAATTTGGATTGCTCACCCAATAAATTCGGCTTTCCTTTTACGCCTATACTGTTGCGTGTATTTCTTTCTCTTCAGCGATTTGCTTACAGTCTGTTTTTCACTAGGACAATTCCTTTTCATCTTAAGTAAAATTTGAATTGGAAGACATTCTACTAGTACCTAGACGGCTTTGAAGTATCAATATCGCCGGTTTTTACTTAACTAAAAAATTAAAATTTATTAATTAAGAGAACATTTAGAACTAACTTTGTGTAGCGTCATCTATCCGTACTTTATATTGATTTTTGAAGATTATATTTTTTAGGATTGTAATGTATCATTGAGATATTTTAAGGAATGTACTAGAAACTATATTATTTTAATCTTAATGTACTATTGTACTTTTCAAGCAAAGTACTGTAAATAATACATTTGTACTGTACCGGCAGCACTGCTTAGCACCTTTGAAACTTCCACTCTTCATTTATAATTTTTATTTTTGTAACATATTAACTTCATATAACCATAGTGATATCT
Organism: Forficula auricularia; assembly: GCA_024734495.1. Lineage (NCBI taxonomy): Eukaryota > Metazoa > Arthropoda > Insecta > Dermaptera > Forficulidae > Forficula > Forficula auricularia. The sequence goes on from JALMQS010000225.1 coordinate 21,502,763, forward strand.
GATTAATAATAAAGAAATAAACATATTAATATTTCAAACGACTATGGATAAAGTCTATCGATCCGTCGCAGTTCATTTATTATTAAATTACCCATGCTCCAAGTTTAAACTTTTTAGCCCAATCTATTCAGGGACAAAAAAATCCAATCACTAAAATTTGCAAAGAGCGTAACCTTGTCTTGAAAATTTTTTTACTTTTTTCATCAATTTTAATTATTAATTCCTTCCCATAATAGAATGTAAATGAAATATATCTAGTTTTAAAATGTGTTCCAAACAACTGAAAAATTCCCAAACAATATATTAAAATATTTTTTGGATTAGTCGACGCAGTGAATTTATAGCATGGAGGTGGACCTTTCAGAATCTTCAAGCTTCTCGACCGGACCTGAACGGACCAGTTTGCGCCTGAGCCTGTCATAACTTGCACTCGCTGACTCAGAGCATTTTATTTCTACTCGTATATATATATATATATATATATATATATACTTATCGGGATGTTTTTGTTACAAGAAACCAAATAATACGTCTGCGAAATCAAAAACAATTATTTTTTTATCAATGATATATATAGTCCATTAATTAAAAAAATAGTTATTAATAAATTATCTTAAATTTTCTTTTATTTATCCTGACCACAATAATAGACCTCCTGTTGGCCTCTCAAGCATCCTGTCTCAGTTTGGTCTATTGACTATCTCTCAGAACCCTATACAAATATTAACCTATATACAGACTGGGCCATATCTCTTCTCCAGATTTTGATTTTAATTCTCGACCAGTAAAGATGAGCGAGTAATCTGAAAGTTTCAAGTGATTTAGGAGAAAGTCTAAATTTTCGCTTTTGGGGATGAAATTATTTTTGATAGACTTTTACTCCTTCCCAGGAGTTGATGTATAGAAAAATTATGGAAAGACAATATTAATTAGTATTCCTCATTTTTCTCAATTTAAAAAAAAATAAAAATATACATACTTACTCTGTTTATTCTATTGATGATGCAAAGACTAAAAATATTTTCTCAACACCAAGAGCAGAAAAAATGAGACAAGAAGGAAAATTTTACATGCTTTCTTAAATGACTATTTGAACCCTGACGAAGGGTTGAACCCGAACGTCGGTTTAAAAGTTAAAAAGAGGAAACCTTCTACTAAATACTCTTTTATTGGAAATAATCTTTTTATTTACTCTTGGACTACCTTCCATTAAATCCTCAGTTCAAAACAAAAAATAATTCATGAAGGTTTGCGACCCTATCTAGTGAATCGATTTAAGTCTATTGTAAAGAGGAAATCGACTGCAATATGAGAAAATAAATGAAGGATTAAACACTCTTAATTTTATCTTCCAAGGAAAAGTTTATTCACTAACCCTAATGATAAAAAGCATCCCACTAATGACGAATTGTAAATTAAGAGAGATTACCTCCATCAGGGGTGAATGGATGTTGGTAAAAAGTATTCCGTGTCATTTTCAAATTTAGCGCAGTCGATATGCCCTGGATTGAAAAAAATATCTTTATGAGCAAGTCAAAATTTAATATGGTATATGTTTATTATTTTCAACGGGCGAAGGTGTATTTGAACTCATGAGAAATAACAGATAAAATATTTATAATTAAAAATATTGATGATGAAGCTCAAACCTTCCAACCTATAATCTCTCAAAAATAAATTGTAGATACATATTTATATTCCATAATATATATACGTTTATTTGCATCAAGCAGAGTGACATCCTGATTGATTTTTCTTTATGAGCTAGCTTAAGCTTTGAATCTCATCTCTATGGAACTTATTTTTGTTGATAAGTTCAAAGAGAGTATTTGCAGACGAACAAACTTGGGACCAAAATATGTTATTTTTTTTAATTATATTTTTTATATTTATTTTAAAACAGTCAGTTAGTTTAAATTGGAAGAATATATAATTCACTTTCATATAATATTGAACAGAGATTCACAAAATTGCTAAATAAGCTTAATATTTATTATCAGGGACAAATTGCTTCGTAAGCGAGAGTTGCTTTGTCTGGGGTTTATCTTCGAATCCCTAAAAAAATTTAGATTTCGTTAACATAAGGAGGATTCAAAGGATCTTTTATACCAAAAACAGAGTCTTAAGCAGATTTTTATTACTAAAACAGCATTTTAATATCATGGATACTTCTCAAATTAGTAAAATTTATATGTAGAAGAAGTGATAGTGGCGACATCCGGCGGTCAGATAAATCGATTTAAGATAAAGAAGAGAGTTGTTGATCATACAAAAATTTTGATTTATTACAATAATTATTTATCATTTAAAAATGCTATCATTGAGAGAGATAAGTAACTTCGCTAAATCCACTAAAATTAGTCTTTTTGATGAGATGACTCATTCAGAGAGACAACACCTAATTCATGATTCGTTATCAAGTGATTCTGACTAAGATTTTTTTTATTTTATTTTTTTAGCAATGAAAATATAATGCGTATCAGAGCAAGGACAGACTTAACAATCACTTCCACTGTATTTAATTGATGCGACTTAAAAGAGGATATTGGTACTTGCAACCCCTTTATCTCAACTCGGAATTGCATCGGGTAAAAGCTTAAGTATAAATGGCATTGCCGGTACAAATCAATTGGACCTTTTTACTTTATCATACGCAGTATGTAAAAATCAGGATCGTATAGCAGGCCTTCACCCCTGAGTCATTTCATTTAGCTTAAACTATACTACCTGAAGTACCGAGCTTTGCTCAGAAATTTTTTGCTTTGGTTAAAAGCTATATAATTATAATATTTTAAGAGAAAAGGTTGATTGTACCTTTTGGATCAATTCAACATTAAGTTCTATCCCTCCATTATCAATACTAATTAATTATATTATTTTAAATTATTAATAATTTATTAAGGCAGTCATCTAATTAATTAAATTTACTTATTTTAACATATAAAAATATTTCTAAAGAACTATTAGTAGGTTTTAAAATTAAAAAAAAAATGAAATAAAACGAAATTGAAAAAATAATTATACATTTTTATTAACATAACCACATGTAAATAATTACTATATTAAGAAAAAATCAATTAAATTAATGTTACCCGAAGATGAGATCCCGACAAACCGAAATATCAACTCAAAACCCTCCTAACCATGAGCGTAGTTAGGGGGAGACAAGGGGGGCAGTGTCCCCCTACAAAACTTATTGCCCCCCCCCCCCTAGAAAAATGAAATTCTATTATTTCGTGGCATCACTTATGTATTTCTAATTAAATTATTTCTTTACTTCCAAAATTTATCAATTCTATTAAAAAGTTAGTTGATCTCTAATCTGATTACCGAAATTGAAACCTTGTGATGGCTAATCATCTCCCCCCGGGCTGGGGACGGGGTGCTGTAGCAATTGCTTAGCAGTGAATGAAAACTCGACGTCAGGAAGAAAAAACCTCTGGGAAGGGATGAAAATAATGTCTCAATAAAATATATTCGTCCTTCTCTTGTCACAGCTTGAATCAATCATCGGAGAGAGACAATTGGACGGAATCTCACAAATTATTCACTAAGTTTCAATCTATAGTATCGGAAGATCTTTTATCATATCCAATTAGATATAATTCTATTTCAGTGATTCTCAACTCTGAGTTCCGCGGAACCCCAGGGTTCCACAAAGGAAGGTTTGGAGTTCCCCGTGCCTAGAATCAATAAAAGAAAAAATAGAAAAACAAAAATAGCAGTTAGTAGTATCATTCCTCGAAAAATTTGTTATGTAAAGAAAAAAAATGCAAAATTTAGTCTAAGTATTACATTATAGTCAAATAAAAACATTGATACTTATGAATGCGGTGAACATCA
>JALMQS010000225.1:21506705-21562866 GCA_024734495.1 Forficula auricularia
GTCCCCGAGTTGCATTCCGTGGCGGCTCAGAGAGCGATGCACCCTGGAATGCAGCAAGCAGCACCCTCGACATCGGCTCTGGTCCCTGCCATCCTGCCATCCTACCATCCTGCCAACCTGCCAACCTGCCAGAGCCGTGCAATGCAAAAACCTAGCCTTGAACGACCATGCCCACATGTCCACACTCACACTTGGCCCGCCGGTCCGGTTCATTACGTTTGGAAACGTTCCCCAAGACAATTTCGCAGCGATAGGCGACTCTCATAAAATTCCAGATCCTTGATTCCAACTAGTTGCACGACATTGGAAAAAGTCAGTGATGGAAAAGAGCCCCCACCCCCAACCTCCCGTTCACCTTTCTTATTTCAAATATTATCCACATCAACCCTATCATAAATAGAAATCAATGAGGTTGTCCTCTGCTTGATGCAGATATACATATCGTCGCTGATCTTACAAAACCTCGTAAGTCCTAAATTCAGTTGTTTTGCCGAGAAACAAGAAAAAACCATTTTCAACAACAACACATACAAATACATGGAATATTTTCATTTATTTGCAAACGTAGCGTGAAATTAAATTGGAATAGAATAATAAGACGGCAATAGACAGAAACGCCGTGAAAAGTTGGCAGGTATAAACGTAGTACGTACATATTTGACGCAAAAAATCGGATCTCGGAGTGTTCGAAGATTAGCGACGATTTATTATAACCAATGTCGGGCGGTAACATTTCAGGCAGGAGATACTGTCCAAAAAGGAACTATTCAATTTTTAAAATGTTTTTTACTTTTCGCTCCTATTTGTAAAATTCATCGATAAACGCAGAATTTTTCGTTATTTTTCAATTTAAAATTAGATTTTTTATAACGGGGTATGAAAATATTTTTGAGGTTTTGAAATTTTAAGAATGCGCTGCATCTACATCATCCAAGGACCGCAGGCCACTGATATGATCTTATATTATACTAAATACAAATATGTATATATATGGTATATTATTTATTTGTTTGAGATTATAGTTTCGTATGGCCTTCTTCCTTAGTCTTTTTGATTATATCTTAAATATTGTATCTGTTATTTCTCATGTGTTCAATTACCTCTGTTGGATATAGAAAAATTAGTTTTGTTGTTATAGCGAGCTAACTTACATAAACGAGAATTAAAAAGACTGATAATGAATGTTAAACCTTCCTGAAACTATAGTATCAAACAACAAATTATATATATAGATAAATATTTATTTTGATATATATATTTATATGTTTATTCGCATTAAGCGGAGTGACAGCCTCATTGATCTCTTTATGAAAGAACACCTCTCCTACTCTCGGACAAACGCAATATTTTCAATTAAATTAACCCTATCCCGCATAATTTTTTAGTTGGAGAGCGTAAAAACTTATTGTGTTTCAATAAAAACAATAAATCTAATTAAAAGGTTTTAATTTGCCGAGAGTTAGAGTGTACTCCACTTAATCCAAGATGTATAAATAATTCTTCTTACGTATGTAATAAAGTTTGCATTCATCCCCTCAAGAAATGAACACAAGTGCCGAAAAGCTAACAGAGCCATTGGTGAATCTAATCCGACAACCCTTCTGGTATGTGAGAAGAAGAGGGGGAGAAACTTATTCATGTTTCAATAAAATTATAATAACTAAAAAGTTAATTTAACGACAGTTAAACCTGAGAGTGTACTTTACTTAATCCAAGTGTTATAAATAATTTTCTTACATGCCAGGAAGGTTGAATTCATCCCCTTGAGAAATGAACATAAGTAGTTTTTAAGGGAATTTGGTGTTGAAACTTGGTGAAACATTTTTTTAAATTATTGGATAAAAAAGCCACTTGGTAGGTTTCGTATTAATCAAAAATCTTAATGTTAAAACCTACCAAGCATTTTTTTATCCAATAATTCTTAATGAACATAGTGCCAAAAATCTAACAGGGCCATTGGGTTCAAATATCCCATTAGATATAGGTAAATTCTTTTTTGTTGTTATGATAGTAAGCAAGTCATTCAAGAACAGAATTCATTGAACCCAATGAACCCATGAGAAATAAGAGATATAATATTTTGAATTGTAGAAGACTGATGTATTAAAGGTCAAACCTTCGAAACTATAGTCTCAAAGAAATAAATTATATATATGCCTACTTCTATACATGCAAACTTATATTCGTTATAATGTTATATACATATATTATGTATATGTTTATTTCGCAAGTTAAGCAGAGGATAACTTAAGCTGATTTCTCTTTATAGCTTTTTTATACGGGATTTATTAGATTAAATTATTCTGGAAAACGGTTTTTGCTAATGTTAGTAAAAAAATCAGTAATCACCAAGATTTTTTAAAGGGTGAAAAAATAATACAAATGAATGTATTTTTATTGAAGTTGAATAAAAGATTTCACTGTCGATGGTAACAGAATTGTTTTTATTTTAGGTTAAAAAATAAAATAAAATGAGAGAGTCTTCTGTTTTTTAAATAAAATAATTTTTAATTATTTCTACAGAGAGCTTAATGAGCTTATATTCTAATCTCCCAAGAAGAAACATGAAGAAAAAGACATTATATATTTTTCAAAATTTTCTATGTATAAATCTTAATTTGTAACTAATTTGAAATATTTATGATAGACTGATGATGAAGGCAATGCCTTCGAAACTATAGTCTCTAGAAATAATTAAAAATTATTTTATTTAAAAAACAGAAGACTCTCTCATTTTATTTTATTTTTAACCTAAAATAAATGTATTTTATTTGAAAAATCGTTCCTTGTTGGGAACTACTTTTTGAGTTTAGTTTTATTTCCGATTCTCCGAAAATCCAGGTTCTTTTTCTAATGCGAAAAATAATTTAAGCGTATCCTAAATGAAGTAGACATGGTCGAATTCCGCGAATAGTTTCTGAGAATCTGAAGTCGGGGTCCACGACCGCTCGAAAATACAACTGTCGAATGAGTTATTGAAAAATATTTTTGACTTCGGTTTATATATATACATATAAATATATATTAAACGCTTATAGAAAAATATAGATGTTAGATATAAAGAGAGATATGATAATTTATAGTCAATTAAAAAACATCCCGTTTTGATGATCATGAGCAAATGAAAATTAAAAAAAAAATTAAAGGTGGTTGGCATTCTTTGAGAGTGAGTTGCCAATGCAATAAGACGATGTGTGGGCGGGTCTCGATCCGGGCAGGCCTCCTTGCATGGTCTGCATCATGGACTCGAGAACCAACACCGCGATTTGATGGCCGAATCCTTAAGAAATCAGCTCAGGTCGAAAAGTACTTATAATGGGTCGTTGGAACATCCAAACAAGATTCACCATCTAGGCTTTAGAGGAAATAAACGAAGCCAATGCAGGAAAGAAATGGAATTTAAGCGAGCGATTATTTATAGAGCCAGTATTTGTAGGGTTTTTTTCTTTCTTATATCTTGCAAGCATTTAATTAATTTTAACCTATGAGGAAATCTATTAAGAGGGTGTCTGCAAACAAATTTTAAATTAACAATGTAAATATTGTAGGAAAAAGTGAAACTTTTTTAAGACCCGGTACGCTTCATAAAGAGAAATCAATGAGATTGTACTCATCTGCTTGATGCAAATAAAATTATAATTTATTTATTTGAGACTATAGTTTCTGAGGTATGAACTTAATCATCATTCTTTTTAATTAGAAATATTTTATCTGAAATCACACATAATTAATTATAATTATTTATTGAACAAGAAGAAATAATACAATACAATTACTGGTAATTTTACTTTCATCAAGCAGATGAGTACAATACATGACACATATAATATATTAATTATAATTATTTGTACTTAATAATGTGTGATTTCAGATAAAATATTTCTAATTAAAAAGAATGATGATTAAGTTCAAATCTCCGAAACTATAGTCTCAAATAAATAAATTATAATTTTATTTTCATCAAGCAGATGAGTACAATACATAAGACATATAATATATTAATTATAATTTATGTGTTTTCACTAAAAATTCAAATTTTAATCAAATTAATCAGAAAAATAAAAGCTTCAATATTTTATCTGATATTTTCCATGGGGTCAATTAACAGATATATAGAAAACAAGTTTTGTTGTTATAGCAAGATAGCCATATAAACGATCAAGCAGAGGACAACCTTTATTGATTTCTCTTTATGAATCAACAACTCTGCTACTCTCGGCAAATCAAAAGCTTCTCAATTAACTGGGTACGCTGTTTGCAGTTTTGGTGAATAATTCAAAACACACCTGTTCGATTGTTTATTATTTTTTACAATAAAAACTCAAAAAAGTACAATCTCAAAAAAATTTTGAATAATTTTGTATTTTTTAACCGAATGATCTGGAGCTAGAAAGCGCAAAATCTAAACAATTCTTCGCATTGGAAATACAGACATTTTAGCAAAAGAACGAAATTTCAGGGACTTTTCAATAAAATAATTTTGTTCTCATTTGATAAAAAATTATAAATCAATATTTTGAAAGATTTAATATTAATGTAATCACAAATAACACTTGAATATTGTGATTTATAACAGCAACGAAATAAATAATTAATTATGCCATGGTATTAATATTTTTATGTAGATAAATGTAAAAAGTCTTACAAATATAAAGTGGAAATGATTTATTCAAAACATATTTTTATCAAATTGTGATGATAAGATTCAGATAAGAATTAGTTAATTTTTAAGGATTATCTAATTAATCTAAAATTATGTTGTCAGGAATGGTCTCATTGCTTTTATCTTAAAGGCTTAAATAAAGCAAAAAAAAACATATATTCAGGGGAAGTAAAGGGGTATTTCCGGTGGGATGATTTGAAAAAAAACCAGGCTAAACTTCGTCTAGACTCTAGACGATACAAAGCTTAAGCTAAAATTTTATTACTCTGAGATTTAATGTTTTCGAGACTCTGTGTTACCAACCAAATGAATGGTTTAATTTGCAGTTCAGAGCGTGTTAGCCCTCTTGAAATTTGACAGGCTGACTAACTAATCATTGTGATTTATGAGTAAAAAAAATGGAAGAAAATAAAAAACAATACACACACATATACTTATATATACCCTAGTAGCACAATGTTTCAAACTATAAATATACTGTGCTACTAGGGTATATATATATATAGTACAGAGGCGTACTTGTGTATGGTCAGGGAGCAGCCCCCCCCCTAGACGCAAAGTGATACCTAAAAAGTTCAATTTAAATGAAAAAAATATAAATCCTTATTGAAAATTAACTAATGGAAAGAAATTAAATATTATTGTATTAATTTTTTTTTTATTGTTAATTTATTTAATCTATTTTTTCTAAATTTCTTATAGATAATTTATTTATAATCAGAAGTTCCCTTTTGACTCTGCCCCCCCCCCTCCCCAAGCAAAAAGCTGGGTATATAGCAGAGGCGGATCCCTAAAATCTCAAAACATTTAGTCTATTTTCATAGTGTCAAAAAAATCCAATGATAAATTTGAAAAATAACGAAAAGTTCTATGATGGCGTATTCGATGAAATTTGTAAAAAGGATGAGCGAAGAATATTTTTTTTTTTAAATGAAGGGTCCTTTTTTTGGACAGCATCCCCTGGTTGAAAAGTCACCGTCCGCCACTGGTATATAATAATAAACTCGTGGTAATCAATATGTTTCAAAGACAAAAAGATAAAACTCAAGACAAACAAAATAAATTTTTTACAATTACCATGTACGAAATATGGAATAATATGTAATATTGTTTGAGTAAAAAAGTTTTTGCTTCGATCCATAACAAGAATATTTAATTTTTAATTTTCGATAAATAAAAATTCTTTTTTATGCTTTAACCCTTCCCTCTCCCACTACCTCTCCCACTTCTCTTATTGTAAAATTTAAAAAAATTTACTTCTAAATTATTTTATATTTCTGTACCTACTATATTCTCTGTGAACTCCTGAAGATAAGCTAGTACCCATAAATATATATTTAAGTCATGCTAGGAAACATCTTGTCTTTTATTTTTGTGAAACCTACCTAAAATTTTATATTTTTAAATTTTCTTTACTTTATTTAAATATGTTTTTCACCATGAACCTATACCATTTTCGCTTAACAAAAAATTTGGTAACGCACAGACTAACAACCAGACTAACAGACATTTTGACAAAACAGTTATTATCTCGAAAAATATAATTTTTTCCATGTTCACTTATAAGGACTTATTTGTAGACCGAAATACCATGGTTTAGTTCCATTTTTTTAATCAAAATAGTTTCAGCCGTTTTTGAGATATTTAGAAAAAAAAGAAGCAAAAAAAACACTTTTTTCATGCACGATTACAATACTTGACCATACCCTGTATGGTAAAGTAAAAAATACTTTTAATCAAATAAAATATTATTTTGTCGTTAATTTAAATTCTATTTTTTTAGAATTCAAAAATGTATATTATATTAATTTTATTTCAATTATAATCTAAAAAGTAAATCATAATCATGAATTGATAATAAGCGTATGAATATATATACCTAATCATTAAAAACAGATATAATTTAAAAAGATGCTAACATCAAACTATCACATGCCTATCATATTTTCATCCTCTGACTGTATTCATTATTCTTTTTTAAAAACAAAGTCACTTTCATTTTAATCTGAAAAACCTAGAAAAATAGTAAAATTAATTAAAATTTTCTAGTGTTTATCGGAATTTTTAGCTTTTTAATTCTGAGCCTAATTTCCTTACAGTACCCTCCCAGAGTCAAAATGAATAGTTAAATTTATATTCCAAGGATTGTTAACCCTTTTGAGTAAAAAAGAAAAGAAAAGAAAAAAAGAAGAAAAACAATACACAGATAAGTAATAAGTGAAATTTTAAATTAAAAAGATTTAAGGAAAAAAAATAAAAAAGTATATTTCATACATCGAACTTAAAATGGAAACCAAAATAATTCAATATATTAATTCAAGAAATTTCAAAAAAGAATAAAAAAATGGAAATTTAATTTAAAATCTTGTTAAATCAAAAATGAATAAATTTCTACTTCGTTGTGAATCAAAATCGAAAACAAAAAGTTCGTGTAAAAACAGAATTAGATGGAATCATATTAGGAGAATAATTTAAAAAAGTCCTATTTCTTTCTTAAAGTAAATTGAATTTATTGACTCTTTTGTCGTCATCAAAAAGCCTTGGAAACAAATAAATCAGTAAACGATTGAACCACTAATAGCTTTCAATCACACAACATTTATTCATATCTTTTTAATTTAATAAATTATATATATTACAATTTTGTAAATACAATCAGAAGAAACATTTATTAATGTCTCAAACGTTTAAGTAGATATTGTCCCTTTATCAATGAAAAAATTAGAAAATTGGTGAAAGAATTTTAAAGTAACTATAAACATATAAATATTTTGGTAAATAGACAATTCTACCATACAGATTGTCTTGGAGGTAAAATTGCCTTGAATAAAATATATTGGTTTATATGTAAACGAAAAATAATATCCTGTCACAATCTGAACAATTCATTTTGTAAACTAAATTATTTTAAATATATATAATTTTTTTCTATTAAGTGGAATTAAATTTGAGTTTTCACCAGTAGTCTAAAGAAAAAATGAATATCTTTTTAAGAATCAGTACGCTCTCTGCGAATTTTGGTCATCTGGTAAATTTTTTTGTCAGCGAACGCTTTGAGCTAGAAACTTGTGATATATGTTAGATTGAGTTTATTAATACAAACTTGAATGCCGAATTTCAGCTCTTTTTCTAAAAGCGTTCAATTACTGCCCTTCTGACAATTCGATTTTTTTCTGATTTTCTGTATCTTTCAAACATAAGTTCGGAAACTAGAAATTTCAAAATCTAAATTCTTTTGTCTTCGTTTAGAAAATATAAACATTTCATCACTAGTGTGAATTTTCTATGAGATTATGTTTTTGAATACGCTTGGATATAGTTATCTACTTGAAAATGACTTTTCTTCAAGTTTTTAAGGTAGTTGTTTCACCATATGGGTTTTCTTAGGATTTTTTAAAATTTAGAGAGATTATTATTTAAATACTTCTGCATCGATTGGTGGCAAAACGAAATTTATGAACAATATAGTTCGAAGATATTAAATTCCAAAGATAGAGTTTTTCAGACTCTTATATATTGCACTATACGGGTTATCGGAAAGTTTACATACATATTTAATTATAATTAAGAAACTCTTCTTACCATTGTTATAAAAAACTAAACCAACATTAAACAATAACTAATACATATTTTAAGAAAATTTTAATTCATAGTTACAACACAGTTTCTGAGATAATAATGAATAAATAATGAAAAATTTACACTATAAAACAAGCTGGCAACAACGCATGTATTTAACCTAAAAAGTGTGTTAACTTTAGTACTTTTTGACGTTTTTTCGCTTCAGCCATTGTCGCAACAGCTTTCAATCGCTTATTAAGAACTTTTGTTTTATAAATCGATCCTTTATAATGTATTTTATCTGTCATTTCTATGATAAAATATATACAAGCTCGGACAATATTGCCAGATTTGTCAAACGAGCACGGGATTGGCTAGTAGTGGTACATAAACAGCAAAAAGTTTTGAACTTATGAATTATGAATCCTTATTGTCTGTTCTATATACTCTAGCATTAACTTTTTGCTAGTATTGTCGCGATACAACTACCTTAAGCAAAAAATAATTAAAAATTTGTGTGTGTGTGTTTTCGTGTCCCATTTGAATCAATAATTATGAAATCTTGAATTTAGGTGTTATGATTAAAATGTGAGAAATATAGATTAAAAAACAAAATTAGTATACTTTTTTCAAAATTTCTTAAACATTAGTTTAACGTTTTGGATTAACAAAGTGTATAATAAGCATAGGGCTATAAAGTCTGCAAAATAGTTCCTCATAATGAATGGCGTACAAAAGTGTAGAGCGAGATATTAATTACTGTTAAAGATGTTTATTATCTTCTTGTCTTCTTCTTTTTAAGATATAAAGATTAATGTGTGACTAACTGTTCGTCTTTTATGCGTTCACGCCTCGTTCATCCGATTGAACTGAAACTTTATACAGTTGTTGGTGGCACTTGCGGGAAGGCTTCTGACATACGTACATACAATAGGGGAGAGGGCTCAAAATATTAAAATCTAGGCCCTGGAAAAAATGTATAAATATAATTTTCTCAATTTCCTTTTAATAGTTCAATTTAGTTTTATAATTTTAATTAATAGTTCATTACATATATATTATTATATATATTAATTGTTTTCTTGTTCATTTGTTTTGATTGCAATATTTTATTGAGCGAACTCATAAAAGACGGACAGACACAGGCACATTAATTTTTTTATACAAAATTATTATACTTTGACCAAGATAAGAACAGAGCCCGCAGGGCTTAGGTGTTGCACGGAGCGAAGCGACGAGGAACACCTAGTATTATATAAATTGTTAAGAACATAGGTGGCTGAATAATTTTGAAGAACATTTTGATAAAAACCACATTATGTACTATATTTACTATGAAACTTATATAACAAAATACACGACGTTTTGTCCATTACATTTGTGATCGTTTTCTAGTGTGATACCCTGGTTGCATCTAGGTCTTCGCCAGGGTATCCTTCGCTTGAACATAACCTCAAATGAAGTTAACGAAACTTCGTATTTTTTGTTATCTTTGTTGAGTTTCTTAAAGTATATTTAATAATGCATTCATACTGCGATTTTTATCAAAAGAGTTCTAATATATTATATTTTATTTAAGATAAAGAAATTAAAATCATAAATTGTCAAAAAATGAAATCTGTATTCGTCCCTTTTTGGGACGACTTTATCAAATCAGAATTTATGGAATCAATTATACATATTAAATAAATCTTTGGGATGAAGCATCTTGACTAGCGAAAATTTCTAATCGCTTTCAAACCAAGAACTTAATTGGATATATGGTATTATTCTAATAATCATCTAGTAATCTAATATCAAAATCTAATCATTTAATCTGTTAATTGAAAACAACCTTTTAAAGTTTGCATTTTTTTCTCTATCTCCAATCAATTAAAATTTTTTCACTCAATAAAGGGTTAATATCGTAATTTTGGTTGAAAGATTTGAAACTTGCTCTTTACGAAATGGAATTTTCACCCGAATGGACTCGGCTAATTATAGGTCGGTCCGGTACAAAATCTCTTTTGAATATATCGATTAAATCAGTAGGACTTGGTTAAACCAGCATTCACACAATAAATAGAGTTTGGTTTCGGAGTTTAAAACATTCATTATTTTTAAATCGTATTCTTTATTATTATTATATTTTAGTTATATCTATGAATTACTCATACAATTTACTTTTTAATTTCACAGTACATGAATAATTTATTAAAAGTCCAACAATCTAAATAGATTTATCATTTCAAGTTTACAATTAAATTATTTTTTTATTTCTTAGACGTTTAAGTAATTTTTCGCTTTTTTAGAATTCGTTTGAAAAGTAAAAAGGGCCTCTCAATACCTTCACTATCTTCAGGGATTTTGAGGTTTTTATCATTTCGTCAAAAACGGATTTAATGTTTTGTCTTTTAATTTTAATTAGGTATTTATCAAAAATCAAATTATCCTTGTTTATAATTTCAATAAAAATCGGATGTCACTGAGAAAATTTATGAAAGTTTGTTTGAAGATTTTTAGACCTAAAGGTCACAAGGCTCAGATTTCCCACCATCGATCAGTTCTCAAAAACAAAATGCTAATGAAAAGTTTTCTTTATTTGAAAAGGTTTTGTTTTGCCGAGAGTAGCAAAGTTGTTGATTTATTAATTTAAATCAATGAGGTTGAAACTCTCTGCTTGATGCAAATAAACATATACAAATATATCCAAATATATATATACCTATATATAAAATTTATTTGTTTGAGATTATAATTTCGAAGGTTTGACTTTCATTATCAATCTTTTCAAATATTTTATTTGTTAGTTCTCATGGGTTCAATTGTATATAGAAAAATTCGTTTTGTTGTTATAGCAGGCTAGTTACAATTTGGTATATAATATAAATCGTTATACATAAATATATATATGTTTATTTGCATCGAGCTGAGGACAGCTTTATTGATTTCTCTTTATGAAGATTTCTTTATATTTAATTAATTTTTGACACAAGTTTTAATTATTTTATTTTAATGTTCATTTGTTAGAATGGGGGGGTAAGTGAAAGTCATGTGCATGAGCCGAACCTTGGCGAATTTGTTTAGAATATCTCTTCTATTTTACTATCGAGAGTCGTAGTAATTTGCTTGCATCACAATGTGATTGATAAGTAAAGTCTAAAGTGGACGCCCGGGCGGATGTTCATTTAACCCTCTATCTTCAATAGAATTACAACGGCATCTACCCCAAAAGGGTAGACGGCATTGTCCGTATAGGCACAAGTTAAGCATTAATTACATCATCACTTAATTTTATTTCGATAATGTATTTAAAAGGGAAAGGCAACGGGCAATCACCCCGATTCCCCAGAGCGGTACTATGAAGAGTATTTTCTGCATAGTAACAAGCCAACGCCCGAAAACATGACTTCTAAAACCTGTGATTTTCTTCTAATAACGAATGTCGCGGTAGAAGAAATGGGTAACCATCCCAATTTTTTAGAGAGTTAGTATTAAGAGTCATACTCTTCATAATAACAAACAACGAAAATTTAACTTCTAGAACCTGGATATTCCAATTTTACAGAGTATTACTATGCAGAGTATGCGAATTTCTAAGTAGAGTAGAAGGGTTAAAAACAAATTCAAAGAGCAAAAATTCGGGTTATATAACCAATTGAAAAGATTTTGTTTTGCCGTTTTTTCATAAAGAGAAATCAATGAGGTAGTCAGTCGTCTGTTCTATTCAAATAAACATATACCATATATTTATATATCAGTGGCGGTGGGTGACTTTTCAACTAGGGGATGCTGTCCAAAAAAGTACCCTTTATTTTTTTGAAATTTTATTTTAATCTTCGCTTTTTTTTGCAAATCTCATCAAATACAACATCATTTTCGTCATTTATCAAATTTAACATTAGATTTTTCAAAAATATATTTTGGGGCCTTCTCCCCAAACTGATACTGCTTTGTGTGAGTGAGGTTAGGAATTAGAAATTAAACTTGGACTTAAACTCCACAGTTCCTGAAATAGAAATCAACCATCTTACACAATGAATCTACCTGTCCTATAAGAAAATGTTAAATTTCTCCCAATTCTATTGCTATAAGTACTCTTAGTTATTTCCGATCTTATATTTGGAAAGTTCATAGAAATGGCTTAGTCCACAGATTCTCGAATCATCTTTATTTATTCATTTTTTGTATTTTAATAGTTCCTCAGCGAGAACAATTTTTATTCGACAAAAACTCGTCTGGATTTTTCTTTGACATCCTTGAACTAGAAGATATACCAGGCAGGGACTTTAAACCTGCAGCACCCTTTTCGGAAAAAGAATTCATTTTTATTGCCCCTTGAAACTATGCAACAATTCTATTTGATTTCGAGAACTAATATACTTTTCAAAACAAAAAATGTTTTTATAGAAATATTTGAAATAACAAGATAATAATTTGAAAATTTAAAGATCCTCCTGAAATTTTGAAGTCGACCGCATCCACAGGATCCATGGACATGAAGGATCAGCCACGCATACATATTTTATATATATAATTTATTTGTTAGAGACTATAGTTTCTAAGGCTCGACCTTCAACATCAGTCTTTTTAATTAGAAATATTATTTCTATACTTTCTCAAATACTCGATTGTATGTTTTTTTGTTTTGATTTGTGGTAGTAGTGAGCTTGTCACATAACACACTAATACAATTATGTGACTAGCTCACTAGTACAACAAAACGAAAAATATCCAATCGACTATTAGAAATTATAAGAAATTATAGATAAAATATTTCTAATTAAAAAGCCGTGTGTTTTCAACAGTGCGTAATTCTAGAGTTAATGTATTGTATTAAAATTTTTTATTAAAGTTTAAAGATGAGAAGTGTATTCGAATCCTAAGTAGATTTGACGAAGCCTATCTTTATCTTGTGAACTCTTGTGAAAGAAAAAAAGTAATATAAAAAATTTGAACTCCAGGAGGTCTGGACGGCCAGTAAAATCTTCCCACTAGCATGAATTGTCGGAAAAAATTTGATTTCATGCTTCATGTCATAATATTTTGAATAAGAAAATATTTATGCTATTGTTATTTTATGTAAATCGAATGTGAAATCAATGAGGGTGTCCTCTGCTTGATGCAAATAAATACACACATATACACATAAATATACATATATAATATGTCCCTTGGTTAACGTTTTTAAACCTTGAAGAAGGAGAGACGAACCTCCGAATCGTTGGGTTTTTTAGGAGGATGAAAATGACTTTCTAATAAATAATTTTATTCGGAATTTGTGGTTTTCATTATTCTTGGGCTGCCTTTGCACCATTTAAGCATTGAATTCTAGCACTCTGTATTCAATAGAACTAGATAATAATTAATTAAATTTCCTAATTTTATATATATTATAATGAACTACTAGTGGGTTTTAAAATTAAAAAACCAATTAATTAATAATAGGAAATTGAAAAAAAAAATTAATTAGAAGTTTTTTTGACACACCCATCTGTTAATAATTACTTTAATTAAGATAACACCATCAAATTAAAGTTACCCGAATACGAGACCCTGACAGATCAATTTGTCGACCTAAAAATCCCCTAATTCATGATTCTCATCGAAATCTTTAGAGCCGTATTCGAGAAACAGATTCCATATATCTATGTTTATACAATAATTGCTTATTTTAGAGTACTTATATAAAATTTTTAAACAACAATCTTAAAAAAGTAATGATGACTTGAATAATTAATAATTACAGAGCTGAATGTTTTAATAATGTTTTTAAAGATTTCTAAAGCGTATTCGGTCGAGTTAAAGAGATTTGAAATTTGCATATGGTCCCACATCGATAATGTAGGAAGCTTGTTTCTCCATGTGAATTGGCTGGTCAGTGTTTCGATGCAGTTTTGAGGAGAACAGCCTTTGGTTGGAGGGCAAAAGAGAAGCGGATCGGTCTTTTGGTCGCTTTCAAGCACCTCGTTCTAAATCCAACATCCAGCCCCCCTGAAGCCTGAACCGGTTCAGGAATTTACTTTTAGTAAATAATTCTATCAGTGCTGAGACAGTGAATGTCAGAATGTCCAAGATTTCAAGCCTCATTCAGAAAATCAATTATTATTATTATTTTCAAATTTGAATGTGATTGAGTCTGCAGAATGGACTTCTTTCTTTTCTTATTCTGATTAATGCTGGATAAAAGATAGATTATAAATATGGCTATTCAAATTTATATCGAATTAAATTTTTTCTTTTTATTCCGCAATATCTCAATACAGTACTTGTTTGTAGGTACTTAATAAATAAATATAGTTGATCTGTTCCATATGGAATTGATCAGCTTTTTAGTATGACCAATGATCATTGACCACGCACTCTAAGGCAGATCACAGTATTGGATTCAGTCAATTTTTATTTCTATTCATGTTTAAAAAAATGTCTGAAACAAGAATAAAATCGTTCTAAAATATAATTTTTTTCATCTATGTGTCTGTCTGGATTCTAATTTCAACGAAAACTAAAGAAGCTACCTTATTGATTTCCAAAGAAAATTCCTGAGGGTTAACCAATTTTGGTGCCAACTCATTGTAACAATGACGGAGTCTGAAGACTGGATTTCTTTCAGGATGTCTACCAGTAGGCATCTCTGGATAGAATGGCATTATACCTACTTCTTAATGCATAATTGGGGCTATGTAGCGGAAAGAGAGCAGCAAGCTCTCTCTGTACATTTCACTTGATCCGATATAATTTTATATATAAATATGCATTCAGAGGCGATCATACAGGAATTTACAGAAGCTAGGCAGAAAGACTCAGCTGCAGCAGAGTGTAGTCATGATTAAATCTTGACATTGGATTATCAGTAGGTGATGCTAATTTTCTTAAAACTTTGCGCTGAGCTCTCTCAATCCTATCAATGTCACCCTTCAAATTCGGTCTCCAAATAGCAGATGCATACATAAGTATAGATTTTGTTAGAGTTGAATATAAGTATTTAATCACATCAGGACTTTTGAATGTATTCAATCATACCCTCAATCATTTACTCAATCATTCCCTCAATCATTTATTCAATCATACCCTCAATCATTTACTCAATCATACCCTCAACAATACACAACAATACACAACAATACACAACAATATTTTGTTTTATATTTTTTCTTATTGGACAATATTACTCAATCATACTATATATGTATTCTTGGATTTATATTTAAAATTATTGTATATATTATATGTAAATTATTGTATGTATTGTAAATGTATTGTGTGTATTTGTGTGTATATGTATGTATATATGTATATATAGTGATGTGTATGTATCATTTACTCAATCATACCCTCAATCATTTATTCAATCATACCCTCAATCATTTACCCCAAAATATTTTTTGGGAAAATTATTATTTACTATGAGTTAATTTCTGTATCTCCTGATGATGGGGTTGACAGCCCCAAATATATATATATATATTGAGAAAACTCTCTCTCCTTTATTTCTTAGACGTGAAACAAGTGACCTAGTGAATAATTCATAGTAAATAACAATTTTCCCAAAAAATATTTTTACTTTTCTTTATTAGTGGGATGCAAGCAGCACAAATGGAATTGGGATGGCTGTCAATATACAGGTGCATTGAATTAGTTCTGCTGATGAATAAGAAAGCACGATGAAATTTTGACAACGATATTTTTTAAGTCGTTAAGTTTTAAGAAGTTAAATCAAAATACTAATTGGGAGAGAAAAACATGAGAAACCACAAGTACGAAACTGCCAACCCACCCTCTTAAACTTGGTAACAATGTTTACATAATCTTTTATTCTCTGAAGGATTTTTTTTTGTAAATACAAGAATAAATGTTTTAGAAAACAAGAAAATTTCAAAAATATTTTCTCTCCCACTGCAAATGTAAATGGCAACATTCTAAAAAAAGAAGGTGATATGGTTATCCTAATGACTTTACCATATGGATTATAACTTTTTAAAAATACTTTGAGTTTTAATTAGATATTTTATCTTTGTTTAACGGTAAATGAATTAATAAATATAATTGCACAGTAGGTTTCGAAATTCTATATGAAAACGTTTGGTTGTATACCCTTTAGGTTTAGGCAATACCATCACGAGATTATTAATTCCATGAAATGAAAATAAATTGAAGTTGACATTTTTCCAGATCTTAACATTCTAAGGTCCCAACGAGCTAAACAATTTTTTTAATGTCTCTAAGAAGTATATGTATTAATGATCTACTGACTAGACCGTTTGGTTAATATGCATGAAATTATGAAAATAGAGGTTAAGACTAATAACAAAATAATGACGTCAATCGATTTTAAATTTTTAAGAGGGCTCCTATTATTAACAAATACTTTAATATTAATAATGATTTTTTTAAAAAGATATTAATTATTTTTAGATCAATAACAAGAGTAGTGTCAAGTTTCCGTAAATCAACTTCAACTAAAATCTAATCAGCTCTTAATATCAATACGTAAGTACTAAATATGATTTTCTATTTTAAGATAGAGGGCAAACAAAGTTTAGCCACACACAAATGCATTTACAGATATATTTTTTAATATCATTTTTAACACCATTGGATACAATATACCCCATAATCCACAAAAAATAATTTGTTAAGTATTCCATGTTTGAATAGAGGAGGCAGAATAATATTGCAATCATAATTGAATGAATTATTCTTTAAGTGAAAATTAATACAACGAACCAAGGCGAATATGTGCTAATGAACACAAGTTGGCACCATTAATAGACGTCTAGTTAAAGACTCAACGTTAGAATATTTTCATTTCAGGGTTGGAAACTATAATAGCTAAAAATAGAGAAAAGATTTCTTACTCTATAGCTATTCTTACAAGATGGTTTGTGCGAAAGAAAAAAAAACAAGCAGGATATTTTCTTTTGTAACTAGAAATTGAATTTACATTTAGAAGAGCAACAATTTTAATGTTATCAACAGATTTCTGGCCAATTCTCAAAGGAGCGATTAATTGGAAAGCCAATTGCCTAGCCATCGGGGGTCCTATGTAGGGAGCTTGTCAAAATGTCTTCGGGCATTCCCGCTAATGTTCGGTTCTTATCGGCTGCTTACGGACACCACCATATAAGATCTGTATAAATATTATAGGTAGATAATGATTGATTGCAGACTGGGTGAAGCAAATTGTGAATATCGTGGCTTAAAGAAAAATCAATGAGGTTGTTCTCTGCTTGATACAAATAAACATACCTACATACATAATATATATACCAAAGACATTATGTTTATATATACCTATATATATATATATATATATATATATATATATATATATATATATATATATATATATATATATATATATATATATATATATATATATATATATAATTTATTTGTTAAAAGTTTCTAAAGTTTGACCTTTATCATGAGTCTTTTAATTAGAAATATTTGATCTATTTAAATAACAGTGAAAATACTATATGTCTAATTAAAAGACTGAAGATGAAGGTCACACCTTAGAAACTAGTCTCTTACAAATACATTATATGTATATACATATTTATATTTATTTATATATTATTTTTCATTGATTTCTCTTTATGAATCAACAACTCTAGTAATCTCGTAAAAACAAAATCTATTCAATTAATATCGTGGTAATTAATTGATCATCTGAGTTGGACCATAGTGACCAAAATGATCTATCAGAATCGAGGCCATCTGGGGTGAAAAACAAAACAAAAATTGGACTAAAGATACAAGTCCTCTAAGATAGTAATCAACATTTTTTTTTATTAAAAAAGGTGCAAGAAGAGTTGACTTTCAAATCACAGAAAGAGAAGGGTTAAATTTCAGGGGTCGGGTTGGAGTCGAAGATAGCTCTATAGAGTAGTGACTTGAATGATTGAAGGCTATTAGTGGAAGGAAGGAAGATCCAGTTTCTAGTAGCCATAAGGATAAACGAGTTAAAGACCCAAGTAAGTATATTTCATTATGGTTAGTTAACAAAGTGAATTTAATGTTATTGGCCTTGACATAATGAAACACCATATGATAAGAAAAGATAAAGACATGCGGGTTTTCCTGGATAGGTGGTCGTCTGAAACTATATTAATCTCTTTTTTTTAACAAATAATTCAAAATGTTTCACACATCGATTAAAGCTCTTTTGATATCTTGGTCCATAGTTGGTGACCATACATCTTTTATTTAAGAGGACAGTCTTTTATTTCATTAGCTTGTCCTTCATTTTTTTTTCTAAAATGGTTAATTTCTCCTTTGTTTTTTTGAATTGTTCTTTACTGTCCTATATTTTTTAATCAAAATTGAGGGGTGAGCCGCGATTGGAATTAGGTGTACACGTCTTTGGATTTATGTGGAATTATTTTGGAATTCATTAGATAATGCCCCTACATCTGTTGATTCTTCTACTTGGAAATGATAGTGGAAGTGGAAGTAGGTGTACACGATATTAGGTCGCAGTTCACCCCTCGATAAAAATAATAAATCAAATATTAGCATGTAAACATGGCTACAAAATGACGAGGCGTTCCAATGTAGATGGGTTGAAATTTTTAATTTATATTATTTATTAATTAAAATTATATTCATTATTCACAGATAAACACATTATTAATTAATTAATTAATATTTTTTAAATAGTTGTATTTTACATGTGGCTCCTCGCTTCCAATGACCCCATGGAACGAGTATTTTCCTTTAATAAACAATATGTGGTCTAATGAAAAAAAAAATTAAATGAAAACAGTGGAAGCAGGTATTCATATTAAATGTTCTTTGATATGAATTGTAGGGAATTTCATGAATTTTTGAAACATAAGCCAGATGTGTTAAAAAAATTGCATTTATGTGAAAAATATCAAAATAAAATTGTTTCATAATAATTAACATGATTATTAACAAAATGGTATGTAATAAACAATTATATGTTTATATTTTAAAAAAATGTATTTTTTGTCCTTTATTTTTTCTAAAAAAATATGGTCACCGTATTCATAGTATAAATGCTACCTAGCTTTCTTTTCTTTTTTTTTTATAAATACTTGCATATATGTTCAAATAAAATATAATATTCTTTCTGGAGTCCCATTCTTGCGAAATACTTGATTTGGAAACACCAAATATCCCTTTGCTATCAAATTAGAAACAGATCGTACAAATAAATTGGTCATTCTTTTATCCCTATGACTTCAGAAATCTAGCTATTTTCAACTTTTACAAAACATATAGCCTTGAATCTTTGAAAATTCAACTTCAAAAATTCCTTAGACTCCAATATAATAAATAATTAGATATTTCATTTTTTTTAAATTTCTTTCATTCAAAAAATCGATTAACGAGGCCTAAGAAGAATAGAAATTGCAAAGAATTATCCAGAATTAAGATTGCAGCGGCTATTTCCATCTGTTGACATTAACGACATAGTATTGTCAGATCAGGCTAATTATAATAATGAAGAATTTATAGAAGCGAAGACAAACGAAATAAAGTGATATGTTTTAATTTGAAATAGACTACATTAGAAATCAAGATTAATGTGATTTTTGATAGATCTATTTAGAAATTCAAATTACCTAGATTAATCTTGAAAATTAATTAATAACTCGAAACGTGTTGTGAAATATATATAGAAGACCCTTTAAAAGCTTAGAGATTGAGGATGATAATAAAATTGTGTTCCAAATTGGTTTGATAAAAGATCAAATAAAAATAATTAAGACAAAATAAATTTCTCAAGTCCTGAAATCACTCTACGATCGACAGAAGAGTTGTCTTAATGTTCATCCCATTTAAGGCATTATCTCGAGGAAATATTTTTCATCTAAAATGAAGACAATTTTTTTTTTTTTTTTTTAATTAAATCACTTTTTGGCAGTGTTAAAGCTATATAGTTTAATTAAATAAATAGCCTTTCCCATAAGAAATAGCTAAGAATAATGGTAATGGAAGAATTTGAGAAAAAAAACATCCTAAAGACGATTTATAACTTGACATTTCAATAAAAGAAATGCATGCACTATAACATTGTTGCCATTATTCAAGAGATAAATAAATGTTAATAAAATAGTTGTCATATCAATTATAATTAAAATTAAATTTTGAAGCTGGCTAGTTTGGTTGAAAAAGTCCGATACAGTATAAGTACAAGCCGAAAATTTCATCGAGTATAGATTTTTGAGGTCCATAAAGAGAAATCAATGAGGCTGTCCTCTGGTTGATGGAAATAAAAATTTACATATACATAATGAATAGAGCAAAGATATGTTTGATTTCGATCTCAGAAGGGTTCTCCTCCTCGAGATTCGAACCCAAGTACCAACCTGAGGAATTGGCCTGAATCCGACTGACATCGGAATCATATATATCGAATAAGATTTTTGTATCGGCCTTTAATTTCCCATTTATAATATTATAATTTTTTATTGATTCCCCACGAGTCTATAATAAAGTCAATAGTAGTGCATCTTCTTTCTTATAAAGAGAAATCAATAAGTTTGTCCTCTGCTTGATGCAAATTAACATATTCATATAGAATTTGTTAGGGATTATAGTTTCGAAGGTTTAACCTTAATCATTAGACTTTTTAGAGGCGCCGATAGTGCGGTGGCTAAGATAATTTGCTTCTAATAGCTAGATCGAATCCCGCTTCAGCCACAACAATTTTCAACTCTGTCAAAAATGTAAGGCACCTTAATAAATCCAGGGATAGCAACGGGAAACAACTCTTGTGAACAATGAAAAGGATGCTCTTTATAGTATTAGCCAACGCTCGAAATCGCGTATGGAACTTGAAAATGAAGATCAGTATTTTTAATTAGAAATATTTGATCTGTTATTTCGCATGGGTTCAAATACCCGATTGGATGTTTTCGTTTTGTTATAATAATGAGTTTACTATTTAACAAATTAATAGTATTATATATATCTATATATATATATATATATAAAACATTGAAACTATAATCTCAAATAAATAAATTATATAGGTATATAATCATATAAATCGTTATACATAAATATGTATATGTCTATTTGAATGAAGCAGAGGACAACCTCGGTGATTTTTCTTTATGAATCAACAACTCTGCTACTCTAGGCAAAACAAAATCTTTTCAATCAAATAATAAATAAATTTCTGTGGGAAATCACTCTCTTTATGCCCTAGCTATAAACTTATTTTGCTTAATGGTTAATCCTGCCCTGGTAATCGTGGATTTTCAAAATACAAGCTAAAATTTGAATACATATAATATTTAATTGAAAAATTTGTATTTAACTAATGTTTAACTGGCTTGTCTGCTAAGTAAGTAGAAAATTTATCAATATCTACGAGTTACTGACTATGAAAAATAGTATTTATAATTTAAAAAATGACTGATGATGAAGGCCAAGCCTTCGAAACTATAGTGTCAAACAAATAAATAATCGAATGTTTTTTACATTTGATTCAATCGCGAATCAACTGTAGGGAATTTTTGTCAAATATTGAGTGAAAATAATATTTGAACTTATATATTTCTAACTTGAAATAATGATCTTAAATAAATTTTTATAATTTTTATAATTAATATAAATAAATAATATAAAATATATACTAGTATATGTCTGTATGTTTATTTGCATCAAGCAGAGGACAGCCTTTTTGTTTCTCTTTATCATATAATATTTGTTATTTTTTTATCTGTCTGTTCATAGTGGATTTTAAAAAATTATCAAAAGAAAATAATACTTGTTCTTAGCCAACTCCTCATGGTACGCGTCCACTTACAAGAGCACTGCTCTAGACTAGCAGCACAAATATGATAAATAAATGTAATTTGTCGTCCCGCATTTCAGTCTGGCTTGATAATCGGTTAATTAAATTTTATAAAGAACCAACGATAAATGTAGAGAAAAGTTTCAAAAAGCAGTCAAGTGCGAGTCGAAACTCACATGTCGAGTTTCTTCCGCCCACAAAACTAGATTCAACAAAATCATGGAAAATACTTTTACTTGTGCTAGATTTTTCCAATTCTCTAATCAAGCGCTGCCATTTGATAACTCACTCATAGTGGTACAAAAAAACATCTGAACTAAAAACAAAACCAAAATAATCAGATCAAAATGATTTCCCTGAAAAGTGCTAGTAGTTTCGTGAATTAAATAAAACATGGTCATGATCATATTTATTGAGGCATTTTTATTTTTTTCAAATGAAATCGTAGAAAATACTAGGCATGTATTTTATATTTTCAGATTCTTTTAATCTGAAGCTTTCATTTGACAATACCCAAGTCACCCTCCTATTTCTGTATAATTCTATTTCTATTACTACTTACCCTCAAACAGAAACTGTTGTTCCTATCAGTAGTTTGTTGAATATATGCTGATTCTTCAACTGTTTGCCAATATTACACGAGGTAAGAGGAAGCAAAAAAGTTTTTAATAGATATTTTATATGAGTTTGATAATATATTAATTAATATATGTAATTTGTAAACTTGAAAAGTTTTTATTTTGCCGGAGTAGCAGAGTTGTTGAATCATAAAGAGAAACAAAGAGGTTGTCTTCTGCTTATATATATATATTATTTATTTGTTTGAGACTATAGTTCCAACAGGCTTGGCTTCATCATCAGTCTTTTTAATTATAAATATTATTTTTGATGGGGTCAGTATCGAGAGGATATTGACCCCATGGATAATAATATTTATAATTAAAAAAGACTTGATGACGAAGGCCAAGCCTTCGAAAACTATAGTCTCAAACAAATAAATAATATATATACATATATATATATTTGAAATATATGTGTGTATGTTTATTTGCATCAAGCAGAGGAAAACCTCTTTGTTTCTCTTTATAATTTGTAAAGACCGTAGGGTAGGCTTTGAAATGCTATAAGAAAGTAGTTTGATTGATTAAATTTTAAGCTACACAATTACTAGACATTTATTAAATGAAACTAAAAAAAAAAAAAAATTGATGTGAAGATTTTTCATATTTTAACATTTTAAGGGCCCCTCAAAAGAGTATTTTAAAAAACCTCTCAGAGTATCTGTGGGGATGATTTTCTGGCCAGGCCGCATGGCCACTATTTATGAAAATTTATGAATTTAGAGATTGTGACTAATAACAACATTACCTATCAAAAGAAATCACCCAATTACAAATTCAATAATTTAGTGTACCTCTTAATAGGGTATTTTTTCAAAATTTCTCAAAAAGGGAATGAACGATTGTGATAATTGATATTAAGGGCTCGAGTAAATTTTAAATGAATATTTATTAATATCTGTGTTCCTAAATAAATAGAAACAACACTAATACTAAATTTCCGTGTAATTAGTAACTGAGCTTTAGATTAGATTAGATTATTAATTAGTTTCGGATATAGGTATACAGCTCTATTCAATTGGAGGAATTTGTTAAAGTGGTCAGTTTTATCAATATCGTACTGATCACTAAAAAGGAAAACTATTTCTGATGATAATACGTACATTAGAACAAACCAGGGACTCAAATTTGAGACCTAAAGAAACATCGTATCTAAAATAAAAAAAAACTTCCATATTTGATTTACTAAATTTTGTTTTAGTTAACTTGCAAAATCTAACACTTTAAAGTGAAAATATTAAATAAACTGTTTTTTATACTACATACTATATAATATTTACTTAATAGAACCAATCGTATGCTATAAGTAGAAAGATGGGTGCGTAAATATATTTAAAATGAGTTTCACATGTCTCTAAATAACTTTTTATATAAAAAAAAATCAAAGCATAAATCATATTTAAACTTGGATAAATAAATATACAACGAATACCTAAACATTATTTTCCCAAGATGTCTTAAGATGTCTTCTATTAATAAAATATTACTGTGATTTTTTTGTACAATAAAAATAAATATTTATAATAATTTAAATCTTTTTTATCAATTATCAAAAATGCAAAATATAAAGGTAAAATATGGATAACAAATTAGAAGAGTAAATAAACTTTTTCAAGACTCCATATGCTATTTGCAGTTTCGGTGAATTAATAATTTTAAATGATGAATATCAAAATCTGATTTAAAATTTTCTTACCTAAGATCAAAAAGTCTTCCCTAGAATAATAGAAATTACCAAATTAATCTCTTATAATGTGAAACAGGTCTGGTCTTGTATTTGGCATCTTCACAAAAGAGATTATTCTATCCGCGCTCTTTTTAGTAATTTCCCTCGATCAGAAGATTCCAATGAAAGAATCACTCAATGGCACATTTATTAAATAATATATAAAGAAGTGAAAACTTATTTAGGCTAGAGAAGTATAAGTAAATAATAATAAATTTAAATATAAAATAAATTGTTCATTTAAGCATATAGGTATTATAAATACTTCGCCTTAAAATATCAATCAAATAATTCAAAAATTGATGTTTTCTGCATTTTTGAACCAGAAGTTCTAAAGTTAGAAAGCCTAAAATCGAATTAGTTCGACGCATTGGAAATAGAAATATTTTGGCACAAGAACGAACTTTCTAGTACTTTTTGTTCCTAAGTTATCGTTTTTATCTGAATTCAGAAACATAGAAAAAAAATCATGATTGAAAATTATTTGTCTCCACGATGCATACATATAAACACAATGAAAAAATAAAATTTTTTGCGTGAATTCAATAATACTAGTCTCGCCTAGCAGACAGGATTAGTAGAAAGAAAACTTTCTATGAGCTTCTGTTCACGAGTTAATGGTGGGTATTGGAATCTAGACAGCCAGACATCAAAAAAATTGAAATTTTTTGAGTGAATTTAATACTCAGATCGCCCATCAAGTGGACCGTAGAGAATAATAATAAAAGAAATGGAATTTTTGAATTTTATGAGTCCAAAAAGATGATTGAATTATCGTAAAGTTCCTAACGCCATATTTCCAATCAAGATTAGCTTTTCATCCCTTTTAGTGAAACTTTTTCAATTATTTTTTAGGGTAATAGGCATTTGTTGCAAGGGAATTGAATATATATGTATACTGAAGAGTTTTTAGTGTTTCTTCAACATCTGCAGTACTTAACTTGAAGAGTGCGTAAAATAAAAAATGGATTAGATAACCTTGATTGGTGCATTTGGTCTTTAAAATCATAATTTATGTATATTTAAAAAATAAACTTAAATTTGATCTGTCTACTCTGCGTTGACTTCAATTTTCCAAGGCTTGACTCTTGTGTCCTTCAAAATATCACCAAGCTTAGTAAGCATTTATATATATGTAACTTAAGATGAGCTATAAAGCCGGTGTTAAGTTTTAACCGCAGAAATTTTTATCAAATATTGCTGACATTTTAATAATTATATATATATATATATATATATATATATATTGAGATGAAAAATGCGTTCTATTAAATTTTGAGACTTGTAATCTCAAAACAACAAGTTAAAGTACAACTCCCATATATTATAGGCATCAATAAGTTTTTCATTTGTAGTCATTTTTTAGGAAGAAAAATAATTTTAATTTAAAGTACTTACTCACAGTAACTACTTTCAAGAATTTCTACAGTTTTTATTATATTCAAAGAATTTTTAAATTAGAGAGGTGTCATTGAAGGGTTGTTGATTCATAAAGAGAAATCAAGAGATTGTTCTCTGCTTGATGCCATTAAACATACATATCTATACCGAATATAAATATGTTTATATAGAATTTATTTGTCAGACACTATATATAGTTTCGATTAAAAGAAAGTACCGAATCCCCATTCAGGCATGTATACTATAAATTTGAACCAAAAATTATTGTAAGTAAAATTGTATTAATAAACCTAAATAATAATATAGTTTCGAAAGATAACCTTCATCATCAGTCTTTTAAAACGAATTTATCTATATCCAATCGGGTAATTGAATCCATGAGAAAATATTTCTAATTAGAAGAGTGATGATGAAGGTTAAACCTTCGAAAGTATCAAATAAATTCTATATAAACATATTTATATTCGGTCTATATATGTATGTTTATTGGCATCAAGCAGAAGAAAACCTTATTGATTTCTCTTTATAAGAAAGAAGATGCACTCCTATTGGCTTTATTATAGGCTCATGGGGCGTCAATAAAAAATTACAATATATTAAAAGGAAATTATGCCCTGAGGTCCCTGATTTCATCAAATACTATGTATAATTATTGTAACTAGTGTAAATGTTATGAAAACTGTAATCAAAAATGGCTATAAATGAATAAATAAATAAATAGGAAATTAAAGTGAGACACAAAGATGTTATTCGATATATTTGAAACCGGTGTCAGATGGATTCAAACCAATTGCTCAGATTGCAAGTTTAGTACTTGGGTTCGACTCTCGAGGAGGTGAACCATTTCTAAAATCGAAATTAAACCTATCTTTGATATCAGCCTTTAATTTATTTTTATGTAAAATTAATAATGAGAAGAAACCCCATCTTTAAAGATTTCACTTTGTTTTTAATTATTATTTGAATTTTAAAAGACCTATTTAACAGTAAGTACCCCGCTCGATGAGATGCGTGAAATTTTTTTCATTCGTAGCTAGTTTTTGTTTGAGGGTGTCTCGAATTTTTTAATTAATTTTTCTCTCCATTTGAAATGGCAAAACAGCCAAGTTTTACGAATTCAAGTGACATAAACTAGACTCGTTGACGAAACCAACCATATTATCTTAAGAGGAATCGCTTCCTATTGGCGTCTTCTACTATTTCAAATGGAATACGCCCTGAATTCATTGTACATGGGCTGAACCTGATCGCATTTAACTATTAAAAAAATAATGAAGTTTGAATGAGTGAAATAATTCGAACAGTTCCATTCTCTAAGCTATGAATATTCACAATTTATTAAGAATACATGGACGAGAATAAAAAAAAATATATATTCTTGTGGGTTCCATCTCATACTAGCTAAGAGACCCTCTAAAGTCGAAATTATTTCTTAAGTTATTTTTGATTAAGTTGGATTTTATAAGAATAATTAAATGTGTTTTTCACTTTCTTATATATTTATTATTCTTCATCCCTTCAGAGAATAGATAAATAAGTTTTTCTAATAGAAAAAATTCAAATTTCAGAGATTTATTGCATTTTTTTAACGTTCCAAGTGAATAGTCTTCAAGAATTTCATGAGGCCATTGTGAATTGATTTATTAGATTCATTTATAGCATTCTTAAAATCCAAGTTACCAATGAAGTCGGGATAAATCGACGAAACGTTCAATACTGATTAATTTTTGTTTTCGAAAAAATTATTTTGTCCACATCTAAATAAATTCTCAATTGAAATGACAAATTTGCCATTAATTATGAATTATGTCATCTACATTGAAAATTGCAGATTTTTTATATATTTAAATATTATAATTAAAAAAGATATTTCGAATCGCTAAAAATTTATTAACCTTTTTAAATAGATAAAATGATAGATATATAGTTAACAAAAAATTAAAAAATATAAATTACTAGGCAGGATTCACAAATAAAAAACAAAATGCTTATTAGCAAGACTCTATATATATGTCGGGTTACGAGTCCATCTTCAGGAGTTCGGATAGAAAATTTTCTATGAGAAATTCTGAAGATAAGTTCGTAACCCGAAATATATAAAAAAGTCTTGCTAATAAGCATTTTGTCTTTTATTTATGAATTCTACCTAGTAATTTATACTTTTATATTTTTATTTTATGAAATATATTTCACCTAGATCCTACACCATTCTCCCTTAAGAAAATATACATGTATTTAACAACTTGATTCTTGACTAGCGATGAAAAAGCTAAGACATTAACGACATATTAGATGTAGGCAAAGCAAGCAGGAAGAAGTATAAAGGCGTAAAGGTTTAATTTATTAATTCTACTATCTTGTGAATATTGCATTTTTTTCAAGTTTGCAGGTCGGGCTATCATAGTATTGAATTCACTCGAAAATTTTAAATTGTTTTTTCCTTATTCGTAATTAGAAATCCCTGATATAATTTTCAAGCATGATTTTTTCTCACTATATCTGGAAAACAATTTTAGAATGAGCTGTCGTAGAAAGTTCGTTCTAGTGCCAAAATGTTTTAATTTCTGTTGGGAAGAACTGATAAGATTTCAGGCTTGACAATTTAATAACTTCCAAATAAAACATGCAGTATCTGGAAAAAATAGATAGCTTTTATTGGGAGGGACTAATAAGCTGAAATTTGTCATTTTTCAACTTTTTAACTTAAGTTGTTCGGAGATGAAAATTGTCAATTCATAAAAAATTTCAAAAAAAGAGTTGAAAGCTTTTAGTTTCTTCATAAATTGTTCATGAATACAATAATTAAATTCCGTTTGGACAAAAAGTTTATATATAATTATAGCTTTGTTAAGAATAAGTCTATAATAATAAATAATACATATAATGGTATCATTTAATCGACATGAATAACAGCAAAATAGAAACAATTGGTATCATAATATATGGCACCTTTTGACCTTAAAATGGTCAAAAAAGACAATTAAATACTTTGATGAGTCCAAAATTTGCATATAATGCCTGGACAGTAATAAATAATAAATATACAAACAAAAATAATCTTTCAAATAGAATTAGAAAAATAAATTTTTCCAATCAATTACAAAATAATTAATTTCAACACTGTATATGGGTATTATTTAATATTTGATAACATTTACTAATCACTTAATTAAAAAAATAATCTGATTATATAAATCTGTATTAATATCCATTTTGATTAAATGGAATAGAAAAGCAAAGAATGTGAGCCGTTTTTAAAGAAAGCAGAGGTAAACGCCGGGCCCAGGACAGACCAGGTGACCTAGCAATATTGACTCGTAAAAATTTCAAGATATACCCTTACCCCCTTATCCCTTAGCCAGCTTTCTTTAACCAACTCAACCGACGCGGGGATCACGACAGGAATAAAAGAAATAAAAGGAACGCAAACTCTTAATGGATTAAATGTATTTTGCTCAAATTAATGGTAAATATTGTATGGGAAATTAATTCAGGCTCCAAATGATCCTGGAAAAGTTATCCTTTTCAATAAATGAAATTTTAAATTTGATTTTGCAAAATAAATAAAAAATAAATCAAAGATGAAATATTTTTGCACGAGAATAGCACGGTTTAAGAATAAATTAAAGAATGTTTTCTAAGCTTGAAATAAATAAAGATACTTAATGCTTGTGGGAGGGGTATGTGAGACGGTTTGAGATTGTTTTTATAAAAGAGCTGTATTTTTAATATACTTGGCATAGGATAAAGTAAAAATGGAGAAATAGCTTGCGCCTTTTTGTGCAGGGTAGTCATACCATTAACTGAACTGCCAATTCGCTTAACTAAATACCAGGGACTCCCAGGATTGAGGTGTGGTTATTAAATGAACAGACTGATGCTGCTACTGGCAAACAGCGAGCGTGCCGCGACAGGTTTGAACATGATTGTGTCTGGTGATGCTTCCCTTGCCCTCTGCTCACTAGAGAACCCTGCGCTTCGGCTGTAGCAATCGTCCGCAGTAATCTCTGAGACAGCGACGCGTCGGAAAAATGCCAAGTGATTAGATGGAGCAACGGGTTAACCTCAGGTAAGCGAGATGGGAAAAAAATTTCAAAATAATTTTTCTTAAGAATTGTAAAAATTTCAAGCTAAAAGAAGTAAGATAAGGAACAAATTTATTTTTAAAATTAAGACAATTTGAATTCACCTACAAGCGTCTCTTATTTTAAAAGATTTACATTTTCAACTTCTTATTACGTTACTACATAATATATATGAGGTGTGATGAAATGTTGTAATCAAGCATTAAAAAATTTGTTTATTTTTTGCTTTGTATTTTCGAAATATTTCAAAAACGGATGAAATTATTTATTATTATCCCTATTAGTTCTTTTTGTAAAAAAAACCTTGAAACTTGATAAAATGTTGTTCCCGCAGTAATTTGAGCTCAGGGCATTATAAAGGCGCCAATCAGTATATCGCACGACGTCACAAAAGGGACTTGGCGCGTCCCTGCTACTTTCTGATTTAAATGACCGATACTTCGATAACTTAATATAAAAAACTAAATTGAAGGCTGTTAGCCGTTTTGTGGCTGTAGTAGATTTGAAAAAACAAACGACTCCAAAGTTAATAACAGTCACAAGGGCAAAGAACAAAAAACATTTTGAGTATACTATAACTGTCAGTGAGAGTGAAACGGTCAAATAAACAAACGTGCCGTGTGAATGAAGACTCCATTCCTATCCTGACAAGGTATTTATTTACGGCTTTATACCACAATAAGAAACCCAAATATAATATTTATTAAAAGAATGAAAATCTAGGCAATACTTTGGAAACTATAATCTGAAATGAATAAAACTTTTTAAATGTGTATATGTATATTGGGCGTCACTCAAGGATCTGACCTCTCTTGGAATGACCAAATCAAGTCTGAAGATAAAAATACTGCGAGCAAGCTTGTCTTAGGGCCGGTTGTATGTCGCAAAGTAAATGCTTTTTACCACTAACAAACGGTAGATGGTAAATGGAGGGACTCGGATGGCCAATCAGATGACAGGCACTGAAAGTTGTTAGTGGTAAAAAGCATTTACTTTGTGACATACAACCGGCCCTTAGTATTCAAGTTCAGACGCTATTTTATGCCCAATCAACTTCTTTAAGGATCAAATTCGCCCCGTCTCGAATCTGTAGAGAGGGACCTCCAAGCATTCTCTTGCCACACTAGATGAAATTCAGAAGAGACCAATTAAACTAATAGGAGTCCGAGCCATATCTAACACACTTGACTCTCTATAGAACCGTTTCTGCGCTTTCCCTGTACTTTAGATACTACCATGGTGCTTGTTTGTTCAGACGAGGTGAAATCAATAATCCCTCCTAAAGCTCTCTTTTTAAGAAACTAGCAGTTTTCGAACGTCCAACGCTCCTTCTATGTCAAATTGGATAAGAATCGAACCAACGCTTTAGCCAAAACGTTTATCCCTGTGACTTCTAGAGTTTGAAACTCGCTTCCTGCCACTGTCTTCCCCCCGGCCTATAACCTTCAGCTATTTAAGACATGCATCCACAAATACATTCGACTTCTACCCAACATATAAAATCTCTTCCTTTGCTTCTTTTCACGATGGAGGGGCCAATCCAGACCTTCAGGGGTGGCACTTTCTTGGTACAACTTCTAATATTATTTCAAATAGAAATGTATAGTGTGTTTTGTTTACAGCAGAGAATACAATGATTTATTCTTATAAATGCAAAACTGCTACGTTTCATTATTTTGATATACAGTGGACATATTTTTTGTGATTGTTTTTTAAAGCATAGTTGATTTCAAAGTAGGTACTTGAAGAGTGTTATTGTGTAGTTAAGTTGAATTCCAATTCATTGAAAGGATATTTTTCATAATGGCTTGATTAAAGTGCAGTGCTCATTTCATTGGAGACGTGTTGTGCTAATAGAATAACTTGATTAGGAGATAAAGTTGTCTGTGTTTAAACTAATATCATATATACATGGATAAATGGAGTTTGCTCGGTTCTGATCAGATATTGGGAGAAAGGAAAAATTACATATATCAAAATCAACATGACCAACAAAAAATAAACTGTGTAAATTTTATACTGTTTAAAAATGAGAGAAATTAGTTGAGTGTTTCAAAATCGGCTTAACGATTTATTTTCCGGATACTACCTATATATTTATATAGAATCGGTTTCTCGAAAACGCCTCTAACGATTTCGATAAAAATCATGGATTAGTGGGTTTTTGGGTAGACAAATCAATCTATCAAGGTCTCATCTTGGGGCAAATTTAATATGATTGGTTTTTCCCTAATTAAAGTAATTATTCGCAAGAAAGGGTGTCAATAAAAATTAATATATTTTTTTTCAATTTACTTTAATTAATTTTTTAAAATTTTTAAAACCCACTAATAGTTCATTACAAATATATTATATAATAAAGTTAGGGAATTTAATTAATTGGAGGTATTTTCTATTGAAGAATGAGTGAACGAACGCAATGCTGAATTGATGCAAAGGCAGCCCAAAAAGCACAAATTCCGAATAAAATAATTTATTATAATATCATTTTCATCCTATATAAAAAAACTCGACGATTTAGGGGATCGTCCCTTCTTCTTCTGGGGTTATAGGGTAAAGGAAGAACCCTAAGTGTATGTTAATATTATTTTTAAATGAAATTATGTTCAAATATTTGTGCAGAGCTATGTCTTGATGATGACATGATAAGAGGGTCAAAACATTGGCAAAAAAATAAATTATACTTTAATTTTATTTTATTTAACTCTGGCTGGAAATAAAAATTGACCTTTTTACCTAAATTTAAAATTAAAAATAATATCTAAATATCGATTTTCGATTTTAACTAAAGAAAAAAATTACCGAGCAACGCTCGTTCCGCCAAGTACATTATATAAATAAGGAATAAATTGAAGATTAAAGCTGTATTCTGTTCAATATAAATATTAATTATCTGAGATTTTCAGAGAGTTCGGGGACTGAGCATGAAATCAATTTTGAGAAAATTCTATTAAAATTTGTGAAATATGGATTATAGAAGATGAATAAAGATAAAAGCAACCTCTTCGAAATTAGATATTTTCGAAAAAATATTTAGTATAATTATTAAAGAATCTGGGTTAAAATTTTCTTAATAATGGGTTCTGAAAATATGAAATTTTTTCAGAATTTAATAAAATTTATATTTCGTTTATCACTTGAGTAATTTATGATACTGGAATGCTGGTAAATCATGTTTTTTTATGTTCTACTTTTAATATGCAACCATTCTTTTTTTATTTGATTTTATAATTAATTTTAAGTCCATTGGAGGCAGGTGGTTACGTCAAACTACTCTTAGGATTGTACTCTATGATAAATACATTCTAAGTTTATTATATTTAAATTTTATGCATATTGTTCACCTAGGTAGATTAATTGATCAAGAGATTTTAAAAATTTCCATAAATTCACATAAGAAAAAAGAATTATCTTTTTTATTCCATTCTGAATGAAAAACAAATGTTTACTTTTCTTATCCATTCTAGCAAGAAAAATCTTCATATTTATCAGTGTAATATTATGAATGATAAATAAATATTAGATAAATGTGCTTGGGCGAAATAATTTAGTAAGATTTCAAAAAGGTAGAAACACAAAAAATAGATAATCCCAAAATTATAATTTATAGTTATTGTTTGGTTAATTAATCTTACTTGTGTTGAAACTATTTATTCTAAATTATATTGTATCATATAATTATAGTCTTATCATTTATCATAATTATTTCCAATGGAGCTACTGCTAAAGTTTATTTAGCTACCTGTTCCTGTTCTTCATCATCAAAAAAAAAACATTCAATTAATAGAATAAAATAAAATAAGCCACAGTAAGTCAAAAAAGAAAGTTTGAAAAATTCTGAGTAAAAAATAAAGTGGTAAAAAAGTAAACAGTCAACATATAATATATATGGAATATGAATTAGGAATACGTTCTGAAATGTGTGTGATCCTTGGCAAGGAATGTGTTTAGTATTCGAATTGTAAGACAAATGAATTATTTTTAAAATGAACAAAATATTTTGGAAGTTTATACATTCCTATCACTTTTTGGTAGAGGGATTTTCCTTAGATAATTAAAGATATGGGATGAGAGGCTTTTAGAGAAGTAAAAGAATTGGCATGGGATAAAGTAGGGTTGAGCTGGGTGATGCGTCAAACTAGTCTTAGAAATATTCACTTTGGTGTTAACTTTCTGAAGTTCTAACATTGAAAACCAGAAATTTAGTAAAATCACTTGAATTAATTCTTTTTAAAAAATTATTCTAATCACATACTTGAGGTTTCGATCAATCAAGTATATATCTCAATACTTTTCAAATGAAGACTTAGCAATCACTTGACAAATAAAAAAAGATCTAGCTTTAAACAGATAATTATTGGCCTAAAAGAAACATTTAAAAAGTCTATTTAGCTAATTGAAAAGTTTTTATTTTGCCGAGAGTACCAGAGTTGCTGTATCATAAAGAGAAACAAAGACGTTGTCCTCTGTTTGATGCAAATAAACATACACACATAAATATCAAATATATATATATATATTATTTATTTGTTTGAGAATATAGTTTCTAAGGGTTGGCCTTCATCATCGGTCTTTTTTAATTATAAATATTATTTTTCATGGACAACAAGCTTCAATGTTTGGTAGCTTGTTGGCTAAGTAAGAACAAACATTTTCAATATCCACGCGATACTGAACCCATGAAAAATAATATTTATAATTATATAAAAAAGACCGATGATGAAGGCCAAGCCTTCGAAACTATAGTCTCAAACAGATCAATAATATATATACATATATATATATTTGATATATATGTGTGTATGTTTATTTGAATCAAGCAGAAGACAACCTCTTTGTTTCTCTTTATGAGTCTATTTAGAAATTTTATTTAGTAAAAAAAACACAAAATTGCCTTTTTTCGAAAATATATTTAATAAAACCGAAACGAAATTTAAATTTGATTAATGTAACCTTTATTAAATTTCAATATCTAGAACAAATAAGTATAAATGATAAATTTTGTCAATGTCACAAGTGAGATAACATACTTTTAACGCAATCAAAAAAGATTCTAAAAATATAGAACCCCTTAGATTTAAAAATTTTAATATGCTTATATGAATTTTATTTTTTCAGTAGAGAATACCAAAATGAAACCTACTATACCCTCAAGCGAAATTATGTAAAATTAATTGAAAAAAAAATGATTTTCAATCCACACCATGCTAATAGCTATTAGTCAAAAAAATAAACAAACAAATGTAAGTACATATATTGGTTATTATTTTATATTAAGTGATATAAATTTGTTGATTAAATAATATGACGTCCTCTTTTAACAGCTCTAATTAGTATTGATGATTGATTCTCTAGTCTATTTATGAAAATAAAAATACAGATTTATTTATTTATTTATTGAGGCTTTATTGAGTGTGAGGAAAATCCCATTAAAATGGGTCTTTAATTAACCCTCAAGATCTTGATCATATGATGCTTTTTATCTATATATCTCTATAGATATAAATAACCTTCTTATATAATTTATTAAATAACAAATTTTAATAAATAGGTCATTTGTTCAAAACAACTTAAATAAAAAAAATGATTGCCCTGCTGTTGTCTGGACAAGCAATGCTCTATAACCTTAAAGGGATAGTTGTTGAGTTTCTATTGTAAATAGAGGGTCGCAATTCCTACTGTCCCAATCAATGGATTGTAAATGTATTAATAAACCTATAACTCTGCTAAGTTTCAAGTTTCTAGCTCAAAACGTTCGAAGCCGAAAAAATTTGTAAAAATCACTAAAATTTGCGGAAAGCGTTCCAAATTTTAAAAAAGAGTTTACTTTTCCTCTAATTCAAGTATATTTTAGATGTCCTTATTTGTACCAAGCAGAAGAACCAATGATTTATTCATTAAAAATTCAACAAATTTGCTCTTCTCAAAAAAAATCTTTTAATTTTACTATAGGTATTTTTTTAAAATAAGAATTTTATAATAAAAGTAATATTAAATAAAGTTAAATAAAGTAAACTAATCTAATTGATTTCAGGAGTGGGGGGTGGGGGTGCTTAAGGCTCTCTCTTGGGTACGTCCTACATATATACATCAGTAGTTTTTTTTTACTTCTAACTCAGAGTTAAAAATACTTGGTAAAAAAAGAATCCAACTATTTGAAATGTTCCTTACGTTTAACCTTTTAACAAATCTTGGGTCCATTTTGTTTGAACATTTGATTCTGAGAGGAGAGATTGACAGATACAGAACAAATAAAATTTAAGATCTATTAGTAAAAGATTGAAATTCATTTTTAAAGACCTTTATATATCAGTTATAAATATATCTTATAATTGATTCAATTTAGTGGAAAAAGAATTGAGTGAAAAGATTTTGCTTTGTCGAGAGTAGCAGAGTTGTTGATTAATAAAGAGAAATCAATGAGGTTGTCCTCTGCTTGAGGTAAAAAAAGCATACATAATTATAACAAATATTAAATATTTACTTAATGATTTAAAAATAATTTACCTTACTAATAGTTACAGAAACTGAATCAGGATTCTCTTCTGCTGGACCTTATTCACCACCAATAAAATGTTTTGAACAAAGATATGTATATTTTGTTATTGTCACTTTTGTCAAATCCATTCTCCTCGATGCACGAATCCATTTATCACACCTAACCTCGTCAATGTGAGGTTTTACAAATGGTATGAAAAACATGTTTTCCTCTGGATATCGATTATCCGAAGAACAGTTAGAAAAACTACAATGTTTTGTTGAAAGTGTGGCTATTTAAAAAAAAAAATGTTTAATAATTTTAAATAATCAAGTTATACCACTAAAAGAACACGATACTAAATGGGGAATAAATAATGTTTGTCCCTACCACAAGTGCTGTCTCTCGTGGCTAATTGGAAGCAACAACTTTAATAAACACTCATTTTTACATTTTTAAATATAAAAAATATCGATAGATTGGAAATTCATGTGAATTCATACTCCAGGCCAAAAGATCAGATATTCTTGGTCCGATTCCCGTTGGAATCCATGAAAAAGAAATATGTAATGGTTTAAATATTTCTCCTAAATTTTGTATACTAAATATATATAAAATAATATTATGTATTTTACCGAGAGGAGCACTTTTTGTTAAAAAAGCTGTATCTTAGCTAGGTTTAAATAAGAATCTGTTAATCATCACTAATAACCTTTGTTATCGCGAGTCAGTCTCGCATTTATTTGGCTTTTTTTAATTCTGTGAATGGGTAAGGTGGATGTGTCACAAAGT
The DNA here is from genome assembly GCA_024734495.1 of Forficula auricularia. Lineage (NCBI taxonomy): Eukaryota > Metazoa > Arthropoda > Insecta > Dermaptera > Forficulidae > Forficula > Forficula auricularia. The sequence goes on from JALMQS010000225.1 coordinate 21,543,791, forward strand.
TTACATATGTATGAAAATGTAGCTTAGCATAATGCAAAAACATGTAAACAAAACAAAAAAAAGGCCTTTTGATTGGCGATCCCTTTGTGACGTCAGGCCAGTGGGAATTCTGAATAACACTTGCTGACGACTGGCTAGTTTTGAAGCTCTCAAATGACGAAATATAGAGCCCATAGCCCACCCCCTTCAAAAGCTTTGCCCCAAATGGATCAAAGCGAGCTTGTCAGGGTTTGGCTGTGACATAAAACGCAATTCTTTTACATAATATGTTTACAGACCCAACTAACGACGCCTGACTAAATCACTGCCTTCACATCATAATTTAGTCTGTAAAGAGTCACTAACTTATTAGAATTTCGTGTTTGATGGATCAAAATTTAAAATTACTCTCCAAATATAATAAAAATTACTTAAACTCTATCCTTGAGCGAAAAAAAATAATTGATTTTTGACTAGGTACGCAAAAATGTGATTTCCACAAATTAATTATCCGTATAAAACTTTAATATGATGATTTCAGGTATAATCAATATAAAATTAAAATACATATGGTTTATATATACAGTAAAAAAAGTTATTGATTTTTGTACTTTCCTGAAGATGAGCTTACAGCTCGAATTATATATAGTGAAAAAATTTACATCTTTTTATTTTTTTAATTTTAATGTGAAACAAGTGACCTAGAAACCTTAACTCATAGTAAATAAATATTGCATATAATATTTATTTACTTTTATCTTTAGTTATTGATTGTTTTTTGTATATAAATAAATACAATTCTTTTATAAATACCAAGGAGAAATTCTCCCTTTTACAATGGAAATTCGAAAAATTATTAAAAAAGAGTTTATTTAAAAAAGGAATAAAAGTAGCTATAAAGAAATAAATATTTTGAAAATGGAGAATTATACAAATTGCCTTGGAGATTATTAAATTACCCTGAATAAAAATAAAAAATATTATATAATTTATTTTTCGTAAATTTTATCTCTAAGAAATATGTATTATTGTCTATTTTCAAAATATTGTTTTGTTTATAGGTATCGGCTTAGTCTCAGACTTGCCACATGGGTAGTTGCTTCTTTTATTAAAGTAGCTATTTTTTCAAAATTTTTTAAATTTCCAATGATAAAGGGAGAATTTCTCCCGAAACATTAGGTATTCTAATAAACATTTTAAGATTGTTTTATAAAAGAATTGTAGATATATAATATTGCAAGTTCAAAGTCTGTATCCTATTTAATCAACTAGCTACTAATCTGTAACAGACAGACATACGGTCATCGTATATTATATTATTTGGCTAAAAGAATTTAGTAAAAAATTGCAAAAGCTTATCATTTTGATATAACATCGTATATAGTGTTTTTGAATATTCTGATATAATGACGTAATGACGGGAAACTTTGAATTTCTATCAAGGCAAATTTTAAAATTTTATAAGGAATATAGAGGTATAAACTATTTTTTATTGAATTTGAAAATGGAATAAAAAACAACTTGTTAAGCATTGAAGTCTATAACCTCCTCCTCCTCGTTCGTGTTGTTTAACATTCTTTCTATTACATGTCTCAAGGCTGTTGAGAAAATTAAAAGAAATGAACAAATAAAACTAATAATGTAGCTTAAATTATGGATATTCAACGAAATGTTGTCACTAAATCTGGAATGGAATACAAGACAATTAAATATCTCTTTATAAACGATAATACATGTTTTCAAGAATTTGTCTAAATATTAAGGTGCGAATTTTTATGTTCAATAGTTAGTAAATACATAAAAAAAATATATGAAGAAACAAGTAAACTTTTTCAAGACTCGGTATGCTATGTACACTGTACAGTGGCGCAACCACGGGGAGGTGGGGGGGGGTAAGATTCAACACCCCTACGCGCTTAAATTGAATACTAACCGAACAAACGCATTCGCCAATTCGTTTATCCCTATGACATCTAGAGACTGGCACTCTTCCTCCGATCGTCTTCCCAACAACTTATAACCTTCAATCCTCCAAGACCCGCATCAACAGATACCTTCAATTCCTATCCAATCCCTAAATCTCTTCATATTTTCACGATACAAGGGTCCACCGCGAGGTTAGAAATTAAATCTTGTGACTTAATCTCCACAGTCCCTGAGATGGAAATCGACCACGATGAATCAGCCTGTCCTAGAAGAAAATCTTAAATTTCTCCTAATTCTATTGCTATAAGCAAGCTATGACTTGCCAATAGCACTTTTAGCTATTTCCGATCTTTTATATTGAGAGGTCTTAGAAATGGATTAGTCCAAAGGTTCTCGAATCATCTTTATTTATTCCTTTTTTTGTATTATTTCTATTTTAATAGTTCCTCAGCGAGAACAATTTTTATTCGACTAAAACTCGTCTGGACTTGTCTTTGACATGCTTGAACTGGAAGATATACCAGGCAGGGACTTCAAACCTTCATTTCGCACACTTTTCGGAAAAATTATTCATTTTAATTGCAAAAGTTTTTGTTTTGCCAAGAGTAGCAGAGTTGTTGATTCACAAAGAGAAACAAAGAGGTTGTCCTCTGCTTGATGCATCATTGTCATTTTAATTGCCCCTTGAAACTATGAAACAATTTAATTTAATTTCGATAACTAATATAATAATTTGAAAATTTAAAGATCCTCCTGAAATTTCGAAGTCGACCTTATATATTTATGAAAATACTCTAAATGTTTGAAATTTTAGGGATGCGCCGCGCCGCATCTACATAATCCATGGACCGCACGCCACTGATATATATATATATATATATATATATATATATATATATATATATATATATATATATATATATATATATAGTGTGTGTGTGTGTGTGTGTGTGTGTGTGTGTTAGCCACCTCCAGGACAAAATACTGGTTGCTGCACTGGCTATCTATAAATTTTGGTATTTGACAATTTTTTATTAGCAAACGGTTTGAGCTAAAAAGATGAAACTTGGCGAAAATTTTATTGCTACAAAATTTCAGCTTTCTGACCTTTTGTTAATTGAATTTTTGTTGTTTAAAATTTCGATAATTTCTAAAATTAATTTTTTTCTAATTTCGGTTCATTATCTAAAATGTTTATGGTATATACACTGGACTTCCGGACAACGCGGGAGATGCATTCCGCGTAATAGGAAATCGCGTTATACGGGACATACATTATCAGATCAAATTAACAAGTCGGCGTTATTGGAACTTATTTGTTGATACTACTTCGGATAGTGAATAAATGTTAAATATACTGAAGTGCATACATGTATTTTTATTTTTATTAAAAATTGATTAAAATTAATTTTCTCTTATATCTTTAAATGTGTATTTATTACTATTTTTTTATAAATCGCTGCTTCGTCAGCTTCAAATAATCAGAAACTATGTGAAAATGTTAAATTTATCTTAAGCGTTATATGGGACTATTTATCGCGTTATATGAGTACTAGTCGCAATTTTTCCGAGGCGTTATATGAATTCGCGTTTTACGGAAGCGAGTTATTCGGGAGTCCACTGTTTATATATTTTACTGACTAAATAATTTTAATCCTCGGATATCAATTTTTCGAATAATTAAATGAATTGAATTATTTCCGAAAAAAATCAGAAATATTTCTATTTGTTCGATAAGTGGATAATTAAGATGAAAAGTATTATTTGTCAAGAAATACAAAAGGTCTTTGTGCTTTTACCTAAATGTGTGATACACAAAACAAATCAACGGAAAGGAAATCAAAGCCAGGAATTTTTTTGTCTAAGTAGTTTCGACAAGTCCGAACCTGGTCATTTGTTTATTTGAAATTCAGGTTGGAATCGTCTAGGGAGCCCTGGGAGGTGAAAAGAGAGACCCGCTAGGTGAAAAGCAACTCCGACTACCTACTGGGCAGAAGAGCCTGGGAAGGTTTCGGCCCTCGGGTCGCAATCGGCACACACCGATCCCGAAAGAAATTTGCCTCCTTTAAAGCAGCGACAGATTTACTGTTCCTTATCGCAGACATAAATCAAACACCTTAAAATTAAATGAAATTATTATCTGGTCGTTTTTGGTAGATTTGAGAGATAGGTAAATAGAGGCGGACCTTCCCCCTCCCTCCAACTTCGGCCCTTGAATTTCCAAATACACATATAAGCGGCCCATAATAAATTTATAAATTAGCATTTAAATTTTTATAAAGAAGAAAGATTATTTGAATTTATTAAATTAAAAAGATTGAGTTTTTGCAGAGATGTTGATTCATGAAGAGAAATCAATAAGATTGGCCTCTGTTTGATGTAAATAAACATATATTAATATATATAATTTATTTGTTAGAGACTATATTTTAGAAGGTTTGAACTTGATCATCAGTCTTTTTAATTAAAACAATTTTATCTCTTTTCATTTTAATGCAATAATGAGCTGGCCTCATAAAACTGTTAGTGACGTGTCAAGTGTCACATAACAAACTATAATAGTAACACAAAAACATCTAATTGAGTTTTTGTACCCATGAGAAATAACAGAAACAATATTTCTAATTGAAAAGAATGATGATGAAGGTCAATCTTCGAAAGTATAGACTCTAACAAACAAATTATATATATATATATAATATACATATTTATATTTGTTATATTGTATTGTATTATAAGTTTATTTGCATCAAGCCGAGGATAACTTCAATGATTTCATTTTAAGATTCACAATCGCCTTATACCTATATGTAGAATAGTAAAATATGCCGATTAGAAAATTTAAAAAATTATATACCTAATCGAGCTTATAGATCTGCATCAGTAACTTTAGAATAGAGAAACATTTTGAATTTATTATATTTTCAATTACACTCAACTCACACCGGGTGAGAATTGAGAATTCACGTAAAATTTTAATTTTTTACTTTACCATACAGGGTATTGTAATCGTGCATGGAAAAGTCGTTTTTTGCTTGGTTTTTTCGAAATATCTCAAAAACGGCTGAAACTATTTCGATTAAAAAAATTGCGCAAAACCATGGCATTTCGGTCTACAAAATAGCTCTAATAAGTAGAATAAAAGAGAGGGGGTGGGGTGGGGTGTAGGGTCAGAAAATGAAAATCTAGGCCTTTCGACCAAACTCAACCAAATTTTGTATACATAATTTGGTTGAGTTTCGTCATCAAAGGGCCTAGATTTTCATAATTTGACCTTCCGCTCCCCCTAAATGATTATAAATGATTTTATTAAATATTAAATATAAGAGAGGGGCCATGTAAAGTCACGTGGATGGCTACATCAGTTTATTTTCCTTATTTTTCCTTTGTAGACATGTCTGAAATGTAAGGAAAAAAATTTCGAAACATGCTTTTTCTATCATTTTCTGTGAATTTGGTTACCCATAATAATAACGCGAGAAAATGAAATCGTAGAAAGTTTTTTTTCTGGTGCCAAAATATCTCTTTTTCTATTAGAAAAACTGATTAGATTTTTAACTTCATAGCTTCTGAGCTACCAAATAAAAAAAGAATGCAGAAAAAAATGAATTGTTATGTAGGGAGATTTTGAATGAAATTTGTGCTTAAATTTACCAGGAGAATTCGTATTAATAATCTCCACCTTTGCGTCAAGTTTACGCTTTCTATAGTTGAACCATTTTGCAGACAAAAAAAAACTGGCAAATTACCAAAATTTGAGAACATATCATTTCTTGAGAAAGATTCTACAATTTCATCCACTTTATTTATTTAAAATTGATCATCTCTTTCTTTACAGTAGATTATAGATTATACATAATATACCAATATTATTTTATATTTAAATATTTAAAAAGGTAAGAAAAGAGATTCTTTCTGTTTCTTATCATAAACTAAACGAGACGACAGAAATTTAAATAAAATTTCTTGACTGGAATTTATATAAAAAATTGCAATATTTTTATTAATATTTACTTAATAAAACTTAGGAACTCTGTTTAGAAATTTTAGGTTTTTTGCTTAAGTTGTGAATTTAAAAAGAAATAAGCCAAGTGCAAGTCGGGCTTGCATACCGAGGGTTCCCCACTTTATATCTTTCAAAATACTTGCGATATCAAATTCGTTCTTGTTCATAAGTGATAAAGAAAGATTGAGTAAAATTGTGGAATATTTCCATAATTTAAAGTTAAACCACTTCTGAACGTCGAGAGACAATAATCACCTAAAAATGGCCTTTTGATTGAAGGTCTCTCTAAATGTAAGTTTAAAATGAATTAAATAAATTCTATTTCTATTTAAAGAAATATTTACATGATAACTGACACCCCATGAATTAAAAAATATCTTTTATTTTTGAACTCACGAAAAATTTGACTCCCTCTCCTAAAAATAATAATTTGATTAAAATTTTAATACAATTTTTGATGAATTCATTTAAATTGTAAATTTCAAATATGGATCTTATTTAGTTTATGAGCTACGACATACGGACAGACAGACATTGTATCACTAATAGGGCCCCGTTTGGCTTTTGAAAAGAATCCTAAAAAAAAAATAAGTAGTAGGTATATCTTTCAAAGTGAAGTCAATGACGTGGTCCTCTGATTGATACAAATAAACATATATGTATAATTGTACATGGTAAATAATATAATGTATTTGTTACAGACTATAGTTTCGAAGGCTGACATTCATCATCAGTCTTTTTAATTAGAAATATTTTATCTGTTATTTCTCATAGGTTCAAATAAGTGGATATAGATCAATTATTTTGTTGTGATAGCAAGCTTGTCACTTAATGGTCGTTTGTTATGTGACCAGTATACCATACTATTACGACAAGGCGAATTTACTTACATCCAATTGAGTATTTGATCCCGAAAGAAATAACAGATGATTTTTTTCCTAATTAAAAAGACTGATGATGAAGATCAAACCTTCAAAACTATAGTCTCTAACAAATAAATATATATATATATATATATATATATATATATATAAGGGGCGGGAGGTGACCAAAAAAGAACCCTTTATTTTTGAAAATGTTATTTTATTCTTCCCAAAATTCATCGATAACCCTTAATGTTATTTTTTAAATTTCACATTGGATTTTTTCATTTGATATTAAAGACAGAGCGGATAGTCGATCTTCAGTTTGACTATTTCCAGGGGCAAGTAAAAATAATCCACTTTTCTATCTTACAGGCTTTGTCTGAGTACCTACTTTCAATAAATATTTTTTTGATTGCTATAAAATAATTAGTTTGGATGTAAAAAATTACCATACCTAAGGTTTGTAGTACGGATTGCACTTAGCCTCTTTGTTTTTATTAATATTTTGTCTACCTAATTATAAAATTGTTTTTGACGTTCTCATAATAAGGTATTAAATTTTTTTTTTTTTTTAATTTTCGAGTATCCAATTTTTTTTTATGTTGAGTGTACAAATAGATGCTAGGCAGGGACGCGCCGTCGCGGTAGTCATACCCTCAACTGATATGGCAATTTAGTTGTCTAAATACAAGGGGCTCCCAAGATCAGCTTTTAAATGACCAGGCTGATGCTGCTACTGGCAAACACCGAGCGTGCCGCGACAGGTTTGAACATGATTGTGTCTGGTAATGCTTCCTCCACCCTCTGCTCACTAGACAAGCCTTCGGGTCAGTTTGTCAGTAAAACAATTTGATATGGTAGACAAAATATTAATTAAAAAAAGCGGCTAAGTGCAATCAAATACTTCTGCCAAAACATCTTTCAGTTCATCATTCACAATTAATTTTTTATTCAATTTATAGATTTTAAATGAAAGTCAGAAGTCGAGTACCTACATGCAAACTAATTTACTTTCAACCACATAAAATCAAAGTATTTTTCATAAGATAGCGAAAATGATACAAATATGAAATCTGGAAAATGCATATTCTAGTTCTTAGTCCCATAAATTTTAAATTAAAACTAAGCGAAATGAAGCTAAGCGAGATTCGTATATCACAAGATACGTTCTGAGATTTTAGGGATGTGTCGCATCCACAGCATCAATGAACCGCACGCCACTGATAGATAGATATATATAATTTATTTCATCATGCACAACCTCATTGATTTCTCTTTATGAATCAACAACTTTGCTACTCTAGGCAAAACAAAATCTTTTCAATTTCTTCTGCTTAATGGTTCTATCAAATATTTCATATGGACATGGATTTAGCAACATTTTTTAACCTTTACAGCAAATTTGAATTTAAAGTAGTCATTATATATCTTTATTTAAATCAATCAGAAGACACATTCCTTGTTCTGTTCCTTAAAGGATCAACTTTAAAAAGCAATAATAAGGGTGAAGTTCCAGCGGATGCGTATTTGGAAGAACAATAGTTGCGACGAGTTCTTCAGAACAATCAACCAATAAAAATGTTTGCTGAGTGTTTACACTGCTCGCGCACTATCCTTTGGATTTAGAACACGCACGAACACAGCTGGACAAGCAACTCGTTCCAATCAGCTGGATTTTTCTTGCGAATTTGTACCAGCTTGTTTTATTTATCTTTTTCGTCACTTTATTGTTCTATAATTATAATGGATTCTTGTCTAATTATTGATAAAAATGAAAAATTAATTTAATTTTTGGAAAGAGATAAATATATAATAATATTTGTGCGATATGAAATAAATATATACCAAAATACTTATCTCGCTAAAATAAAAAAAAAATAAGGAATAAACAGTGATTGTAATGATCTATATCTTGTACTATTTAATAAGCAATTCTTGTATAAAGAATCGGTTTCTCGAAATAGGATTTAACGATTTTGATGAAATTCAGGGATTAGGAGGTTTTTGGGTCGACGAATCGATCCATCAGAGTCTCATCCTCAGGCAACTTAAATTTGATAGGTTTTTTCTTAATTAAAGTAATTATTCCCAGGTGGTTGTGTCGATAAAATTGTATAAATTCATTTTTATTCAATTTCCTTTTATTAGTTAATTGGTTTTTTAATTTTAAAACCTACTAAGTAATTTTTCATTGTAAATATTATTATATATTAAAATTAGGAAATTTAATTAATTAGTAGTATTTTGTATTGAAGACAGAATGATAGAATTCAATGCTGAATTGATAGAAAGGCAGCCCAAGGATAATGAAAACCACAAATTCCTAATAAAAGAAAACGTCATTTTCATCCTTTTAAAAAACCCTATATGATTCAGAGGAGTGTCCCTTCTATACTTAAGGGTTTAAAAGGGACAACGAAAAAAGCTCCATATATATTATTATTTTTAATTGCAATTAAGTTGAAAACTTTGTGCAGAGCGATGCCTTGATGATGGCAGGATGAGGGTGTCAAAACGATATCAAAAAAATTAAATAAAAATTTTATTTAATTCTGGCTAGAAATAAAAATCGTCCTTTTTATCTGAAAATGAAATTAAAAATAATATTGATATATCGCTTTTAACTAAAGCAAAAAATTATCGAGCAACGTTCGGTCCGCCAGGTATATACTAATATTTAAAATGGTAATATTATAAACATACAAGTATGTATGTTATTGATAATAGCATTTTTCGAATTATAGAAATATTACAGGTGGGGGGTTCTCAAGGACAGAAGCCTCAACTCAAAAGGGGTCCCAATAAGTATGCACATCTTCACTAGAGTTTTGCTTTGGCCGAAGAGGGGAACATTTTTACAGTGGGGGATCTTTCCGGTAATCCGCATACTAGATAATGAGTACTTATTGCAGTATATCAGGAGATTTCGATGAAGAGTGAAAGCAATATCCATTTCTTTAGCATACGCTTTTGCTATTTTATTCAGATTGGAAGAAAGTGGGAGATTGGCTGTAACTATACGCTAGGGGTGTGTATAAGTAATAGAACTTGAACAGAAAAATCGATTAACTAACAGACTATTCATTAACAGATTTTCATGCAAATAAAGGTGTTGTCGATGTTCAATTTTTACTAAAAGAATCCTTTTTTACCTCAGCCATTTATTGTATTTTTGAAATATAAAAATTTTAGATATAAATAAAGGTATGTAAATCGGCTTAGAACATTTTAAAGAGTTTTTAAATAAATTTTCATTATAGCCTACATGTCGAAAAATAAATGAAAGAGAAAAGCGATCTCTTAAAGTAAAGTAAATTAAAAATTTCAATTTAAAATTTTATATTCTATGTTATTGAAATATGTATGAATTATAATTTGCAGAATATATATATATATATTATTACTTTTTTGCACGATTTATCATTCAACATTCATCTTACACGGTTTTTAATACTTGTGAAATCTATTCTCTGCATTACTATATAAAACCCGAGGGGTGAACCGCGATTGGAATTAGGTGTACACGTCTTTGGAATTATATAAAATTATTTTAGTATTTAAAGTACTGGAATTTTTTGGAAATATTTGGAAATGAAAGTGGAAGTGGAAGTAGGTGTACACGTCGCGCTTCAACCCTCGATAAAACCTATCTTTTTTTTTACATGGAAATCTTTTTGTGCGTTCTTTGATGGAGCGTATTTACTGTGTAAAAAAAAATTGTGTGGATTACGATGAAGAGGGAAAGTAATATTTCTTCAGCAAATGTATTCTGACTAGGGTTTCCACCTCAGAACTAGGTCTCGCCCGGAGACGATGACTAAAAAAAAACCTCAAAAAACACATATGCATTCATATGCAATTTTTTTATTTATATAAATTAACAAATTCACAGCTCACATTCCTACAAATTAAATACAATTATAATGATAACAGAGTAGTTACTATGCATTTAACTAATAAAAAACAAAAATAAAACTAATAAAAAACAAACTTAACAATTTGAGTATAAAATAAAAACAGGTAAATAAGAAGAAATTCCTATTCCGTACACGGTACACGAGATACACGCGACAGTTCGCATATAATTTTGTACATATTCAATTTTGCTTACACAACCCGGAGAAATAATAATTAAACCCGGAGCCCGGAGATAACTCACTGAAACCCGGAGTCACCGAGTCAAACCCGGAAAGGTGGCAACTCTCATTCTGACGAACTGATCGGAAGAATTTACCAGAACAACAGTTTGGGAGATTACGTATCCGCACTAACCGTACTCTTTAGAATTCAGATAGTTAGTAGAACTATTACTCAAAAATGTTGCCTAAAACAGACCAACTATTGAGCTATTCATGAATGGATTTTCGTAGAAATCACTGCGTTGTCGATGCCCAATTTTAACAAAAGAAATACTTTTTTACGACAACCATTTGTTAATAACATAAAGACTTTATACCTAACTTGATAAGTTCGTTGTAAATATTTCGTACGTTCCCTTTCTTGTTTTCCCTAGCCCTTCATAATGGTCTCGAGAAAATTGGACAATACCTGAGATAACCATCTCAGGTAAATCTTGTGTCGGCAAACACTTTGACGGTCCGAAATGTAGCGCCTATTATAAAATGCCATTTTGTTTACAAAAAAACACGGGGCTATATTTGTTAAATTGCTTATTGGTTATTTCACCATTGAAATAACACGTTAATGATACAAACTTTATTTTTAATTATTATATTTAAAAAAAAAAAATAGTGTTTTAAACCCTTGTAGATTGGAAATTACCTAACCAGATTAATCATTTAAAATATTTTTATAGAATTGTTTCAATGAATGAATGATCACTCGCTTTTTGGACAAAAATGTGGTACACAATATAGAATATAAAAATTCTAAAAATAAGAGAGCATTTTTTTTCCAATATAACAAATTCCATTTAATAAAATATAATAATAATTGTTGAGATAAATTCAATAAAACTCATTAGTACAGTGTTTATTTTATCGTTTGAGCCCCGAAGCCTTGAAAAGAAATATGAAGAGAACTGCTAATTCAAATATTCAGCTCTGAATGTCAAGTTGTTTGAGCGTCGCCTCATCAATTAAGTAAAGTGAAATGGTCGTTGTATCTTAATTTTTTTAACCCTTTTAGGGACAAATTTATAAAATACTAATGACTAATTTTTTTTCAAAGAATACATGGGAATCAAAGTTCGTTATTAGAAACATCACTAATATAGAAAAGAAAAAAGGAAAAAAAGAAGACGAAAAACCTGATCTTAGGTCGAATTCTCAATGGATCGACTCCAGTTTTTTCACGAGTCGGCATTTAAATAAAATTCGAAAAATAATTTTTTAATTAGATTAGCTACATACTCGAAATTTTTTTTTATAAAAGTAATGATTGTATATAAAAAATAAACCAATAGTCAAATTAAACGAATTTCGCTTGTTCCCTTTTAAAGCTATTTAATTACTATTAAAAAGTGCATGCATCTTCTGCTTAATACAAATATTTTTATTTAATTAAGTCTTGTTTCGAAGCTTTCAATTTAATATATCACGTCTATTTTTATAAATCTGACTGAAGATAAAAGCAAAGCTTTCAAAACGAGACTCAAAAAAATAAAAATAATTCTATTAATTAATCAGAATAAGCAATCGTTAGATTGATTATATTCTTTTACAAATGACGAAAAATATTCTCTCAAATTTTTTGAGTAAATATAATTTTTAATTTAATTTTTCAGGCGTTCATGAAAAAAGCAAATAAAATATTAAAATTTATTTATTTTAATATTTTTTTTTTTCGAAAATAAAAGATGATAATTTTTAGATGCAAGTTTAAGAAGAAAAACAATTCTCGCAGAATTTCAATCCTGGATATAAGCATTCAAGGATTATTGTTAAAAATGCTGAATTAAAAGTTTTGGATTTTAATTCTTTAAACAGGGTAAGAAAAAATATTGTTCATAAAGAGAAATCAATGAGGTTATCCTCTGCTTGATGCAAATAAACATACATATATAATGAATATATATATATAATTTATTTTTTAGACTATAATTTCGAAGGTTTCACCTTATAATCAATCATCAGTCTTTTTAATAATAAATATTCTTATCTTTAATTTCTCCTGGGTTTAAAAAAAAAAAAAATACACGATTGCATGTAGGTAAATTTGTTTTATTGTTATAGCAAGCTGGCAACATAAATAACAACCAATCAACATTCAATGGAGTATTTGAATCTATCAGAAATAACAGAAGAAACATTTATAATTAAAAATACTGATGATAAAGTCAAACTTTCGAAACTAAAGATTCTAACAAATAAATTATATATATAATCAAGCAGAGGATAACCTCATTGATTTATATTGATTAATTTATTTATAAACTACTTTTGGCAAAACCAAATGTTTTCAATTGAAAAATATTGTCATTTTTTTTATTTTAAATATGTTTTTAGGTTGAAAATTTACCTTTATTGTAATATAATAGAAATTGAAAAATTTAATAGGAGAGGGTATAACTAAAATTCAATTCAACTGTCTTATATAAATAAAGTCTTATAAGGATTTCCATTACCTTTACGATTCGAAACACGTAAAATTTATGACTTGTTCTTCTACACTCTTGTCAAGCTTTTTTTTATAATTTCTCGACATTGCTAGAAAATTGATTTTTTCAGGTGATTATTTCATTTAAAGGATGTTTATACTACCTATACATTTTTAAAGCAATCGATTTAACCTGGATTTAGACATTAGTAATCGCATAATAAGTTATATAATTATATATATATATATATATGAAAATGTGATTACAAAAAATATTTGTCACTGATTGAATGAATAAAATAAAAAAAAATAAAATAATTTAAAAAAAATCAATTAAAAATTATTTTCTGCTTTAGATCGATTATTCCCATGGAGCTACAACTGAATTTACTTTAATCGAAAGAAATCGAAGTGGTCAAGTAAATGAATTATTTATAATAGATTGAAGATGAAAGCAAGGACTTAAAAACTTTACACTCAAATAGATACAAATATTTATAATAATCAGAAGACACATTTATTAATTTCTTCCTTTTAAATTAAAAATAACTAAATAATTTATTAAGAATTTATACTAATCAAATGTCTATAAATAAGGAATAAATCAAAGAGTGCGTCTTCTGCTTGATGTTTTGAAGGGTTTGCTTTCATCTTCAGTCTACTACAAATAATTCGGGCAATATACAATAATTGTTTATGATACAATTCGAATTGACTTGAGAAGGTCTATCAACGCAATCTTTGATTTATATCTTATTAATTAAACAAATCTGTAGTACTATCGGCATAATTGTTTTTAATTAATTATTACTAATTAAAATGAAACTTAGTTTTGGTTAAGGGTTTAATGGACAGATTAGATGTTTTTTGGATAGTCTACTCACGGTAAAACTAGGAAATTATTTAATTTGTTATTATTATATCACGACGTTTCGGCTCTTACCACTGACTTAAATCATGCATGCCAATTCTAGTTATTATAGCTACTTTTACTAACATTTAAGGGTAAAAGGGTAGGGATAATTATTTTGATTGGTTTTTAACTCCAGTTCAAAAAAACATCCCCGACCCAAAGCAATACTTCTTCTATATCTGAATGAGGGAAAGCAATTTAATATTTAAGAGTCCGTGAGCACAATTTGAAAAAGCACCTTGTAGTAATTAGAATGAAAAAATAAAACAAATCTGGTACTCTCGGCATTTTTATTAGTCATTAATTAAATAAACTTAGTTTTTGGCTAAGAGTTTTTTTAATGGATAAATCTGAATGATTTGGAAGTTTTTGGATAGTTTACTCACAGTAAAACTAGGAAATTATTTAATATATTAATATAATAACACGACGTTTTGCCTATTGTATCTGAATTAAATCATGCATAGCAAGAGAACGATGACTCGAGTTATTATAACTACTTTTATTAACATTTGAGGGTAAAAAAAATTGATTGGTTTTTCAAAAAACCTTCCCGATCAAGACAATATTTTTCTATCTGAATAAAGGAATGCAATTTATTATTTAAGAGTTTGTGAGCATAATTTGAAAAAAGACCTTGTAGCAATTAGAATGTAAAAATTAAATAAATCTGGTACTCTTGGTGTAAAACCTTTTTATTTTTCATTATTAATATTGAATAAAAAGTTTTTGGTTAAGGAAATAATGGTCAAATCTGAGTGATTTAAGAGTTTTCCTGATAGTCTACTCACAGTGAAACTGAAAAATTATTTAATATTTTATTACTATAGCACGACGTTTCGGCCCTAACATCTGTTTTGAATCATGCATACCAAGAGAACGATGATTCGAATTATTATAACAACTTTTATTAACATTTGAGGGTAAAAACCTGCCCGATCAAGACACTATTTTTCTATCTGAATAAGGGAATGAAATGTATTATTTAAGAGTCTGTGAGTATAATTTGAAAAAGGACCTTGTAGCAATTAGAATGTAAAAAAACAAAATACAAAAAAAAAACAAACAAACAAAAAAAACAATTTGTTCATTTATTATAATATATAGCTAAAATCCCCTCCATGTTTTTAGGAATTGCCGGCCTCAGGGTCGAATTTGAATCAAGAGCTCACAAAGCCCTTATCTCCATGTGAGCTGGGTATTAAGTAAAAAAGTAAAAGTAAGCCAAAATGTGAGCAGGCTTAGTGACATTGGCATCTCGGTTTGACATTTGTGTTTTTTGTAGGGAGCAGAGGGTAGAGGGGTGGTCTGGAACAGCTGGTAGCCGTGATGTCTGGATTAAGAGTTGGAAACTCTGACTGGAAACAAGGACAAGGAAACAAGGAAACTTGCTGGTTGCTTGGTAAACTGACCGTTGATCGGCTTGTCGGGTATTCCGGCGGCGATGCCTTTCGACTCGAAGATGGGTTTGACTTGCTCGCAGAGGCTGGTATGGTGAGCAATGGAGGAGGTCCATGCCTGGGGTGTGCCCAGCATCAGCAGCATCCACAACGAGATCAGACTTGACAGATGCATCTCGGCTGACTTGTTCACATTGAACTCGGTGCCAAATGGACTCGCTCGGCGCCGCCCTCGCCCGCGACTACGACTACCAACGACTACGACCTGGCAGCTCGGCTGGTGACTGGCTCATTCGCCTTGCTGCCTCCCTCCAATCCCTCCCTCCTCAACTCCCTTCCAACGTTCTCACTTGGCCCCAGCGCTCTCTCCCCGCCTTCGACCTCCCCACCAGCGACCAAGCGTGACGTCACACCGCAGCCAACCGTATACCCTGACCGAACAAACACCCTAGGATAGTCCCTACTTCAACTTTTCCCATTTTCAGACCTATTTTGACGGAAAAATTTTTCGCAACACCATATTATTTACATATATGGTATAAACCATTATTTTTACTAGAAAAAAATTTATTTTTAAGCAAATATTTAGTAAACATATACCTATATTAAAATAATTTTATTATTTACTAGCTGCAAGGCCCGCCTTCGGCCGCCCTTCTGCTATCCAGGGGGCACGCCCCTGGACCCAAAACCCACGAACTCCACCTTCACACCCCACTCCCACCCACCACACCTCCGAAACCAACCCAGCACCCGCACCACCGCACCACTACCCCGCCTCTGGGCCCTCACCTGAACCTCCCACTCCACCCTGCACAACCACCCCACACACACCACTCCGTGCCATGCACCCCCGCCCCATCCCGCCCCACTACGACCCTGGACCCTCACCTGAACTCCACCCTACACCACCACCCCGCACCCCCTACTCCCGCTACTCTTCCCGGACTCCAACCCGAACCACCCCCTTCACCCCCACCCTATTCCGTCTTATTCCCTCACCCCACCCTTATTCCACCCCGGCACCCACCCTCCGCACCCAGTTTTTGCATTTCTAGCTCTCTAGTGACCCACAGATCATGTATACAAAATTTGGTTGAGTTTGGGTCTAAGAACAGGAATTTTCATTTTTTGACCTCCCCCCCCATTTTGGGTGGTTAGTTTTTGCATTTCAGCTCCTAGAGGCCCACAGATTATGTATACAAAATTTGGTTGAGTTTGCTTCTATCTTAGCATCTTTTTTCACCCTCCCCCTACTTTTTTAAAACAAAAGGTTGTCAGAAATCACATCCCCTACAACTTTGCCAGTTTATAATAAAATTATGCCGTAGGGTTACTGGTTTTAGGAGTTATTTGATAATTTTCTATTCGCGCGCCCCCCAACTCCCCTTTTGGGGTCAAAATATCAAAACTAGTATAGCTAAAAACATAAGTTAGAAGACATCTGACGTAAATATGAAATTTCGTATGTAATCCCTTTAACCGTTTTTACTTGAATCGTGAGCAGCTTTTCGTGGAAACCACGGAAACATGCAGACAGACATACATACACAGAGAGACAGACAGGAATTTTGTTGAGGGTGTTTTTCGTTCATAACTTTGCTTGAAACGTGTGCAACCAAAATTTGGCGTGATTTGGAGCAATGTACAGACAAAACCTTAATTTTATATATATACATTCAGGGTGCCTCCTCAGCTTCATGACCCCCCCCTCTCAGTTTCAAGAAAAGTACTACCCCCCCATTTTATTCACTTCTAAAGAATTAGAAGAGCTTTTACTTTCACATATATTTATTCTATATCAGCGTTTCCCAAAGTGTGGGTCGCGTCCCGGCACCGGGTCGTAGAAAAATTTTGCCGGGTCGCAAAAAAAATTGTAAAAACACAAACAAAAATTTTTTTACATATTATTTTTTACATCAGTTAGACACTAGGAATAGTGGCAAAGTGTGTATTTGTACTCTTTCATATAGCCAACAAAATATGTGGAAACAAAGTTTACTTCATTTACTAAAGTTTTAAATGAATTTAATTGTTAATTTTTTAATTACTTATATTTTTCTTATATAATTATTTTGCAATTTTTGTGTATGAAATAAACAAACAAATAACTTGATTTTTATTAAAAAATAAAATTTGTTTTGTAAATAAATGTTTTTTTTTCATAAGGTGGGTCGCGAAAAATTTTAAAACCTCGTACCGGGCCGCGGTCAAAAAAGTTTGGGAAACGCTGTTCTATATCATAATATTCATAATTGATATAGGTAAAAAGTAGGATATAATGTGAAGTATTGCGTGATTCGCTCGTCGGAACGTGACTTTAAGAGCTTTATCTTAGAGATGAAATAAGTTAATTTCACTTTGTGACTTCTTTCTTATAATGGATCACACTTAAAAGAAATTTTAATTTTTTCCAATAGTATAATATATACAGAACACGAATAAAATATTTATTTTTATATATCTTCTAAAAATTTAATTTATGACTCTTCCAAAAATAGTGAATTGGTTAGAAAGGGTCCCCCCTACCTCTCATGTTCGGATTTTTATAAGAAAATAAAATTTTACTTTTAAAGAAATTTCAATTTTTTTCCAATAGTATATATTATTTTTTTGCAACGAAATTTTCTCTGAGAGAGACGGACTGGTAGAAATTTTTAATTGAATAGTAATGGACCAAGAAAAGTTAACACATATAACTAAGGTGTAATTTATTGGAATCCTCTCCTTCCTTTCAAACCGATGTTCGGAGGATTTTTCCCCTTCAGGGTTTCAAAGGGTCAATGAATGAAACAAATAAAATGTTTCCTTTCTCCACAGCTGTAACTTCTTCATTTGTATCAAAAGGCAAGGAAAGGTAAGGAAGTCTTTTTTCCCTTCTAATTAAGAAAAGAAGGAAAAAAATTTTTTTATCTTTCTATGCCTTTTGTTACAAATGAAGAAAGTTTTTGAACACTACTGTGGAGAGAAGAAGGAAACATTTTATTTGTTTCATTCATTGACCCTTTGAAACCCTGAAGAAGGAGGAAAAATCCTCCGAAACGTCGGTTTGAAAGGAAAGGAGGAAGGATTCCAATAAATTACACCTTATTTTATATGTGCTTAATTTTTTTCTTTCCTCACTACCTCTGGGCTGCCTTCCATTACTTTCAATTAAGTATATTATATACAGAGCAGGAATATAATATTTTTTTTATATATCTTCTAAAAATTAAAATTATGAACCCTCCATGTATAAATGATGAATTGGTTACAAAGGGTGAAAGGGTCCCCCCTTACCTCTCATTTTCGGATTTTTTTAAGAAATTAAAGTTTTTCTTTTAAAGAAATTTCAATTTTTTCCAATAGTATATTACGGGGGGGTGAACCGCGATTGGAATTAGGTGTACACGTTTTGGAATTATGTAGAATTATTTTGGAATTAATTA
>JALMQS010000225.1:21562966-21822921 GCA_024734495.1 Forficula auricularia
CTACTGGAGTTCAACTGTGCGTGTTTTTGTGACTTGGGTGAGTACTATGTAAACCTCAGTTGCACCAACTAAAAAAATTTACTATAAAAAGTTTAAAACAAAAATTCAAACATGCACTGATATGTTTCAGCCGACGCCGACGTGCGCTGAAGAAGAGCAGCGGTCTAGCGCTCGAAACGTGTTATATATAGATTATGACTGCTTAAAATAAAGGATTAAATAAGAGATAACTGTTATTTAAACTTTTCCATCGTGGCGCAGCCATTCATTAAAATAAATTGTGCCTCAAATTGTTCTATTTAATATAAATAAAATACTAGGTAGCTTTCACAAAAATTCAAAATTTCAAAATTTTCTTTAATTTATTTAAAATGTTTCACCAAGAACCCACACCAGTCTCCCTTAATAAAAAAAATGTCTGAGCCTTATCGACATAAACTCACGGAGGAAGTGAAACTTTAATTTTAAAACCCACTAATAGCTCATGGCAAATAAAATTTATTAAAAATTAGGAAATTTAAATTATTTTTTAAAACCCACAAATTGTTTATGGCAAATAAAATTAATTAAAATTATGAAAATTTAAATTATTATTTTAAAATCAAAGCTTTTTTTCCGAGGGGAGAATCTTCAAAAAGACACCCTTCGGCACGTGCCTCTGGCTAGTGTCAGGTTCCTGTCATTTCCAGGGACTGACTAAACTCCCCTTCCCTTATTTCCCCGTCACCTGGGACTACAGAGTATTACTTCAGGTGACGAGAATATCGCCTTTTTCTATCCGGTACTCAGAGCGGCGTTTAGAGTTTGTCTTTCATGGTATGTCTTCTCCTGGAGAATGGATTTTAGGAAAGCAGCGACATTTTGCCATCCCTCTCCACTCTCCAGCATGAGCACAACTACGGTCTCTCTATTAAAATTGGCTGTCGAATCCTGGCAAAGCCCATTCCTTCGTTCTCGGACAGAAAAATACAGTGTGGTCCGCGGTGTCCTCTTCACCGCAGAACCAGCAGACACCATCTTCCTTTCTCCCCATACGAGATAAGAAGGAGCAGAAGCATCCGTGGCCTCTTAGGACTTGTGTAATATAAAAATCCACCTCGCCGTGCCTCCTGTCGCGTCACGCTCCCAAGTTTGGGATCAGGATTCTCGTCCAGGCTGCTTTTTCTTCCTGGCTGATCCCGATGCCCGGATACAGCTCTTTCGGGCAGCTTCCTCAGTTTCATGCTTTTTCATCCCTCCTTCAAAGATCCGGCTACCTTGTTCTGCCATGAGGTGAATTGGCATCACTCCGGAAATCACCTGCAAAGCCTCTGAAGAGACGATAGGCGCTGCATACCCCGAGTAGGATTTTTCTTTGTTGTACTTCAACCATAGCTCGGTAGATTTGACTGGCATAGGCTTTTACATCATACAGGGAGCAGCATAGAGCAGTATGTAATGCTCTACCACTGCCAGAAGTCTTCTTTTGCTAGTTCTTGGGCCTTTAATGTTAGACATCAGTCCACAAAGAGCCTTCGCTGCCTTTTCTGCTTTTTTAGCCACCCGTTTCACATGGTATTTCATGCTCATGTTCCTTCCGAAGGCTACTCCCAGGTACACAACTGCTTCATTCGAATGGATTCGAGTTCCACCTATCTCAAATGTGAGATTAGTGAGCCTCCCACCCCCATAGAGTAGAAGGAGTTCGATCTTATCCCCCGCCAGTTGTAGTCGTCTTCTCTCGATTTCAAGATGTATCCGTTCTACCGCTGTCTGTCCCTTAACTTCCAGCATCTCTGCGGTTTTCGCCTTCACGATAACGGCGGTATCGCAAATCAAGACTTGTCTTTTATTAGTCATTTTATTAGTTCATTTCCCCTTTATAGTAACAACAAATTCAAACAGATAAGTTGCTACAGAAGTTTCACTTAAAAAATATATTGTTGTTTATACTACTCGTTAAATGTGGTCTTGGCACTTCCCACATTTCATCAGACATTGGCAATGGCACATAAATCGTTTTAATGTACAAAAGCAGTTTCAGAAAAAATGGCACTTAGCACCTTTGATACTTCCACTCTTCAATAATGAACTGCGTTAACAATCTTTCAAAATGAACATACTAGTATTTAATTAATTAAATTTAAATTAATCGAGAAGGTATTTTAATATATTGTTAATCTACTAATAAAAGATTTCAGAATTTTTCTTTAGGTAGCTGGTTGATGAAATCAGATACGATAATAAAAAAAGAAAGAAAAAAAAAATTAATTAAAGTGGAAACAGAATGATGGATATAGGAGACAGAGAGAGCCGAAGACCCTTCACCGTGAGCACAATCATTAGCGTCCTTGTTCTTGAAACTGGCTGTCTAGTTGATTTCACTGCCAAGTACGAACTTATTCCCCGTTCCAGCCGTTCAAGGTGGGTTCGAAGCAACGCACAGTCATTGGGGAGAACGGAGCCAAGCCCCCGGCAGGCCACATACCTCCATCTCATAAAATGGAATCGGAGCACTGTCGCAAAACAAATTGATCAATTAATGCTTATATAAATAAATAAAAGCACTTATAAATATTTTATGAAAGCATTAAAAATTGTAATGCAATGCAATAATCCCGTGTTAATATCAAAAAATTTTGATGAATATTTATATTTTTACAAAAAAAAGTGATTTTACCCCCAGGTTAGGAACCGCGGCTCTAGAGAAAGGTGCTAATAATGACAAATTAATCTCGGGGTTAGTTGTTACAGTGTAACATTTGACCCCGTGTCTGTTGTAACAACCAGCCCCGTTGGCATTTTTTTATTAAGCCGACCTTAAACTACATAACTACACAACTGATCACACCAAACAAACATAGAAAATATTCGTCTTCTATCACTCTTTCATCCAGCAAATTTGGGTAGATGTAGGAGTTCATCACTAATTGCTATAAAAAAGTATTGACAGAAAAATAATTACTCAGACACCATAAAAACACAAAAACTGAACTCACTTGTCAACGACGTCGCGGATCTTAATATAACTACATAGAGAACTAGATTCGGGAACGCCAAACGTCATGTTAGCGATGTTGGCATTTTATCTTTAATGCGATGGTTTTAAAATTGAATGTAACAACCTGTCCCTGTAACAACTAACCGCAGTATCCCCTACTATCAATTCAAACGCATTCTTTCCATTTAATATCGATCTAGATTTATGGATTCTACATTTTTTATTTAAATTATTTTCTTGAACCTTGGCTGTTACATATGTACCTAACGTATGTCAAAAATTTAATTAATTTACCCTAATAACGTGATACGTAACAGTCAAGTTTATAGAAAGGAACATTCCGAGCAACCGACCGGGATCGAACTGGTGATCTCTTGTTGTATGTAAGCCTATAAGCTTATGAACCAACTACGTCACTGGTTCTTTTCATTTAAATAACATAATTCATGATATATAGAATTAACGGCATCTAATTTGTTTAATACCTAATTATTTGATTGAATGCACATTCTATAAGTATATTAAAAAGTTGTATTTAAAAATAAAATGTTATTTTCAATAGGACAATAGGTACGTCTAGTGTTGCATCCTATTAAAATTGAATATGGTTGTAAGGAGGTTGAATTGATTAATGGAATGAATTTAATCATCATTAAAAAGACAAGGGCTACTCCTTAATGGTTTAGGCAGAATCTGGCCAATATTAAATATATTTATGATGTTTTGAAAGTAATATATTATTAAATCACATATTAGAGGTCATGCATATAGGGGTATTACACCCACATAATATTTTAGAGAAATAAGGGAGATGTATACATAATGGTGACGAGATATGATTACGGAACAAGAAGAGAAGTCAACAGAATTTGAAGTAATATTTGTAAATGCTTGAAAATTCTAATTTATAAAAAAATTCTACATTTTAAAAAGTAAAACATAAAAAAAAATTTCTTTAAAACAAGATAATTAAAAAAAAGAAAAGAAGAAGTTTTTTAATATATTCTGGCCATAAACACACTACCTCTCATCAATGACACATCAACATCTTCTCTGCTTGTCTAAAAAGTAACGAATCCAAAGATGTTATTTCACTCGACCTTCTTGACGGGTTTCGATGAGTTCAAGTTCCAGACAATCTTCTCCTCTCGCGATATAATCAAATACCTGAGAATATATTGGTCAAATAATCGTTAATGAACTTTAGTAACTCAATTATCGTATTTTGTGGTCATTCACATTCTTAACTTTACGAAACATTAACATAAATGATTTTTTATATGGTCTATAGAGCGGATAGAAAATATTTTCTTTTTCTAAATCAATAACTCTGTTACTCTCGACAAAACAAAATGTTTTCAAGTATATTTTACGCTAACATTTTCCATAAATTATCCCCATAAGAAGTATAACGGATTGCCTACAGCAGTGATTCTCAACCTGGGTTCCGCGGAGCCCCAGGGTTCCACAAAGGGAGGTTTGGGGTTCCGAGCCTAGAGGTCAATAAAAGAAAAAAATAGAAAAACAAAAATAGTAGTTAGTAGTATCACCCCTCAAAAACATTTTGATGTAAAGAAAAAATACTAAATTTAAGTCTAAGTATATTAGCTTATAGTCAAGTAAAACGATTGATACTGCTAGAATGCGATGAACATCACTAGTATTGTCTCAGGGATACCATTTTTGTTGCTCTAAAGTTCCTTAACTTTCTTACAATACAACGATTACGTTACATTAGTAACAAAATAAAGACATCATTTAAATTGTTTTATTATTATTTTGTTATTAATGACGTTTGAAATAATATTGCTTTTCAAATACCATAGATGAGAATGTTATTTATGAGTATACATTGAATATGTAAACCTGTCCGATCCGAAAGGGGCATATGGGTATCCCAATGACATTACCAAAAAAATTTAAAAATAATATTATTCATGAAAATAAAAATGTTAGATATTGTAATTTAAAATGTACGTTTTTTGTACCCAATTTCCCCAAAATCTAGCAAATTTTTAAAATATGGCAACACCGTTATCGGCGGCGATATGTTATATTTGGAAGCTATAAAAGTACCATGATGTTGATATTTTGACGAAAAATTAAATATCTCATATTTTAATGCTAGGGGGTTCCTCAGAAATAAATATAAGTGCTCTAGGGTTCCTTTCTCTACAAAAGGTTGAGAAACACTGGACTATGGGCAGAAGCTGGACAATATATAATGAATTTACTAAATCGCACAACTTTTTCTTTCCCTAACATTAAAGAGAAGAAAGTGTGGTGCTGACAACAGTTTATTATTTGTTCTGTACATAAAATATGTCAATTGTCTATTTATGAAAGTGGATTGAAGATGAATTTCTTTCCAAGGATTCAATCAATAGTAAATGTGATTGAAAGGCAATTTCACAGTTTATAAACATAATAACAAACAAGAATGTTTAAATCAAGGTCTTTTCATGATGAGATTTATTAGGAACTAATCATATTGACCGGGAATAGAAGCAGAGTTTGATAGACTATATTTGAGAGCTTGATCAAGGTGGCTGCCTCAGGGTTTGGGGAGTGGTGAGCTGATGAGTTGTGGATTGTACTCAGTCCCAGTGCGAATACTTGTTATTAAGTAAATATTTATTTGGAGAAATAGCAAGTTACGTAATTTATGTTACGTTCGATTTTATCAATTGATGGGTAGGTAAAGATTAATGATTGTACTCTATATTGACCAACTGTTGCTCTCAGTGGCAATGAATGCTAAATACTGTTAAAGAGTGGTTTGATTTTCTAGCTAAATCAAGGGCCAATTCTCGCTTTAGGCTTTTTCAATTAATTCAATAAGCGTTCAAGAAATCCTGTTTAAAAATACAATATATTTATAATTTCCTTAATTATTCTCCCGGAAGCTGTGAAGCTCATCATGCTATGACTGGTTTGATACAACAACTCTCCTTTATTTGACTGCATCCCTTACCAAATCTTTCCCTTCTCTAAATATCCCACATTCCATTTTCTTTATTATTTGAGAAAAATATTATAATCTAAGCCAGGGTTGTCCAACCCGTGGCCCGCGGGCCGCATGTGGACTAGCACTGCAATGAGTGTGGCCCAACATAAAATCATAAACATCCTTAAAACATTGAGATTTATATGTAGAGATAAATTTATTCCCTTTTTCGAAATATGAATGTCCATTTGTACAATACGTGAAGTTTTTTTCAATAATAAAATTCACTAAAATTATAAGCTCAACTAAGTAGGTACGAAGATAAGAAAAAATAATGAAGTTTCCGAATATTTAAAAAATTCTTCTTCTCATATTTTTCATTTTCCTAAAATATTTATTGTTTCGGTAATTTATATGCTACTACACTAGCCAAGTCTATAGTTATTCTAATACAAGGAGACAAAGAATTGGGATTTTCTAGAACAATCACAATTAATTGATAATTTCTCTCCACTAAAACTAGTCAGGATATGTCTTTTAGATCTTTGCACGTTCTTATATGTCAATAGATTGTGGATAGTCAGGGATTATTATATTCGTGACCCTTTTAAAAAATAAATTATCATTCCTCATATCCTTCTTTAATCCCATTCGATTTAAACCAGGGCTGTCCAACCCGCGACCCAATATAAAGTCACATACAATTTCTCAAAACTTTGAGATTTATATACTGGATTTATATACTGGAAACCACGCACTACTACCTGGTCTGATAATTTGTTGTGTTTACACACCTGTTAAAATAGAGACACTTGCTGTTAATCTACTGTGAAGTTTTCGATAGGCAAAAAGTACTAATTTTAAAATTTGAGAATTTGAACTAAAATTTGGAGATTTCCGATAAAATAAATACGTTTGTCAATTTTCGACTCCTTTTTCGTAGTAATGCATTTTCTACTGCCTGCAAACTTCTGGTTGAATGTACTTGTATTGAGCAAGAGTTCTTAGCCTTTTTTACTCGAGGCACATTTCTAAAATGTCGGTAGGGTGGCGGGCACCACCGTGTGGTTAAACCGACACACTGCTCGCTCTTTCCCATAGTTCATTTTCTCCTATTTTCTACATAGTCATAATGTATTCATAAATAATAAACAAACATGCTTCAACATCATACAATTATTTGGCATTTTTCAAATTACTAGCAATGTGTTTACAAAACGTAAAGAAAGTAAACAAAACACACAAATACAAAAGAAAACATTTAATTGAAAAATATAATAAAGTCAATGTGATCTTTGGCATTGCATTTCAATTGGCCAGAGCTTCATAATTCTAGGGCGATACATGAGCAGTAATCTGTTAGCAGACAAATCATAAAGATGCTCATCGGTCGGGTCAGACTCCTCTCTCTTGATTTTTATTAAGTTCATGTTTGAAAGCAATGATTCGCATAAATATGTCGAACCGAAAAATGATTCAATTTTATATGCCGCTTTTTTCAACAATGGGAACTTTTCTCTATCCACTGTATTCCAAAAGTCCTCTGACATTAAGGATTTTAGCAAAATATCATTCTTAAGGTCCAAAATTTCTAACTCTAGTTCTTCTGTCTTACCTTGAACAAAATCTGCAATACATGCGGCTATTTCCATAACATTTATTTGGCAAGTAAAAGGATTGATACAGAAGGAAACTATTGGCTCAATATGTTTAAACTGCAAAAATCTCTCTTCAAACTGTTTTTTAACTCTTGAAGATGCTTAATAAATAATGTCCCATTTAATTCATTGTCACCTAGCATTTTCTTCATATGTGGGAAATGCACGAGAGAATTGATCTGCAGATGTGATATCAACAAATCCAATTTAGCTTTAAATGACTTTACAGAGCTTATCATTTCAGCTATGCTTTTGTCTTTACCCTGCAACTCCAAATTTAAAGAATTCAATTTTTCCATGATGTCTGTGAGAAATCCCAAATCAATCAGCCAGCCAGAGTCAGCTAGTTCATCATAATTTTCCTTTCTATCGTTTATAAATGTTTTTATTTCTTCAATTAAACTCACAAATCTTGTAAGAACCTTTCCTTTACTGAGCCAACGTACTTCAGTATGCAGAATAAGATCATGTTCTTTATCTTCAGTATCTTCTAACAGGGCCTTGAAAAGTCGGTGTTGCAAAGGAGCTGCTCGAATAGAATTGATTATTTTTGTAACTATTTTCATGACGTGTTCAAATGGCAAAATTTTACAACACAGAGCTTCCTGGTGGATAATACAATGGTAGGACATGAAGTTTGAAAATGAATCATCCTTCATGCAGAGGGCAATAAATCCTTTGTTTTTACCCATCATTGCTGGCGCCCCATCAGTGGTTATTGCAGACAGCTTGTGCAAAGGCATATTTATTGACTTGGCGTATGTTTTGAATGTATTATAAATATCCTCACCCCTTGTCTGTCCTTTCATAGGTAATATTTGTAACATATCCTCTTTTACTGTGAAGTTACTAAACACCATTCTCACCATAACTGCTAACTGTGCGGTGTCTGATATATCTGTTGACTCGTCAAATTGTAGCGAGAAACAGTCACATATTTCCAAGTCAGTTTTTAACTGAGTTTGTATGTCTGTTGAAATTGCATGTATTCTTCTTGTGACTGTGTTATTTGACAACTGTAAGTCTTGTATTGCTGAGACAATCTCACGTTTGTTAGAAAATCCATCAAACAAACAATCGGCACCAGTCAAAAATAGTTCCTTAAACAACTCACCATCAATGAAAGGTTTCTTCTTTTTTGCGAGCATGTGAGATATTTTGAAAGAAGCAATAGTGGCCTTTTTAGAATTTTCCACATGTCTAGTGAAAACAGTCTGTTGTGCTGTTAGACTTGATTTTAGATTACAAATTTTTTTCTTTCTTACTTCAGATTTAAGAGGATAATTCACATTAAAAGTGCCATGATTTGTCTGAAAGTGTCGTTCAACGTTATGTTTTTTCGGCACTGCAATGCTACTACCACACAACAAACAAACGCATTTATTTTTCAAATTAACGAAACAATATGATTCCTCCCAGTCAGTGTTAAAATTATAGGTTCGTTGTCTTTTACTTGGTCTAAAATAAATAATAAAAAAAATAATAATTGAACTACAAGTGGCTTTTTGTAGTTTCCAGTAGAGTATAATATTTCCATTCTTTATACATACAAGTTGCCTTTTTAGGTGTTAATTTAATTGGAGTTACATTTCAATGTTACGACGTTATTTCACTTGTCATCTTCTAAGAGAGTTGTGGTTTGTTTGATTGATAACCGGTTACTTGAATTGTTGAAATTAATTGTCGACCGACTGGAATGATCACTACGTGAGCGGACTTAAGCGCATTTTTATTATTTTTCGAGTTATTATTTAGGATAATGTGATTTATTTCGTAATTTATTTTTTAATTAATTATTCAGATGAAAGACAATAGTTGTCCGTTATTTACTTTATTTGCGGCTTTATTGCACTGTATTTATTTAAAAAAATTTGAGAAATAAGTAAAGATTCGCTATGTACTTCCCAAATTTTGTAGATGTTGACTGACGCCCACCTGTCGGTCGCGATTTTTTTTCTTTCTTTTTATTTTATTTTTGTTTACTGTGTTTAAAATTAAAAATGACTAAAACAAGGAAAAAATAATTTTCAATCAACATTCTGTTCGACTTGATTCCGATACGCATGATAACTCAAGAACGTAATGTTAGAGATTTTATTTTTCTGCCAAAATATGTTTATAAGGTATAATTAAAGTTTTGAGCATCTTTTTTTTGAAAATAGTTGGTAGTTTTTTCAAAAAATCAGCTCGGGTTCAGACCAAGATGTATTTTAAAAGAGACAGAATTCAATCAATCTTTTTCGGACAAATTCTAAGATTTTAGTAGAAATATTATTAAATTGTGATATCAGAGGGGATTCATCTCCCCAGGAGTCGAACCTGAGAACTAACACGCTATCCGGGCAGTCAGCTCACACCCTCGAGAGAGGTTTTTGTCTCGAGGGTGTGAGCTGACTGCCCGGAATAGCGTGTTGAGTTCTCAGGTTCGACTCCTGGAGGATGAGCTCCTCTGATATCGCAATTAATAATATTTCTACTTAAATCTTAGATTTGTCCGAAAAAAATGATTGAATTCTGTCTCTTTTAAAATATGTTTATAATGTATTTATTAAAATTTCGTTTTGATACCTTCACTTCTTTTTGAGATAGAACGTACACACAATTTGGTAACGCACACTAACGCACTAAATCACGAACAGACATTTTGACAAAATAATTAAAATCTCGATTTTAATTTTTCGATGTTCATCTTATATGGTAGTTGTAGACAAAAATGTCGTAAATTCTCTCAATTTTGTATCAAAATAGTAGTAATCTTTTTTGAGATATTTCGAAAATAAGAAACAAAAAATGTACAATTATACCTTATGGAAAATTAAAAAGACGTATGAAGAAACAATTAACTCTCATATTTCCTTATAAATACGCCTTGTCTTCAATAGAACGATTAAACAATTTAAAAAATTATATTTTAAAAAACTAAAAAAGATGCTTCTAAAAAGTACAAAATAATGTAGGTAATACTTAATCAAAAAAGTGTGAGGGGCAGAAACTTTTAATTAATTTCGACAAAGTGCCTACGCTTTTTGATTAAGTATTACCTACATTATTTTGTACTTTTAGAGCATGTTTTTTAGTTTTTTTTTTAAATCTTTATTCCTCGACCTGCTTAGAGGCACAAGTCCTCGGTGGCTAGGTCCTCCAAACATCAATACAATCTAGCTACAAAACATTAATAAACATCAATACAAATTAATTACAACAATTTAACAAATAATAAACAAGTAAAAAAAAAAAAAAAAAAATAGAAATGTATGCTTATTAACAAATAACATGACCATAGATTTCCATCAAAATATAATTTAATTGAAAAGTTTTTGTTTTGCCGAGAGTAGCAGAGTTGTTGATTCACAAAGAGAAACAAAGAGGTTGTCCTCTGCTTGATGCAAATAAACATACACACTTATATATATACAGATATATCATCTCGATATATATGTGTGTATGTTTATTTGCATCAAGCAGAGGACAACCTCTTTGTTTCTCTTTGTGATAATTTATTTTTTACTTTTTTTTTACTTTTTAGTCTTGATTATTTTTATAGAGAAAAGTTTGAGGAATTTAACAGAATGAAATGTATTTATTTTTATTATTTTTATATAATTTCATTTAAATTGAGTAGGTAAACATTTATTTAAGCTAATATAAAGGGTTTAAAAAATGGTAAATATTTAAATAATTCCAACTTTTTTTAATTTTATTTTTATATTAATAATAATAATAATTATTATTATTATTTTTATTATTTCAATAAATAAACTTTTGCATCGTAATCTTTGTCCTTGCCCCTGTAATTATAAAAAGCTAGAATTATTCATTACCATGTAAGAATTATAAATAGATTTATAAGAAGAAATACTCAGCTGGGGCACATAAAAGAATGGCGGAACTTAGTGCACGATTTATTGCTTCCTTGCTTAAGTCTCACTTTTCTATTCCATAATCCCTTTTTAGTCAACTCTTATTCCTCAATTGATGGTGAGATAATTCTGTTTTTGAAAATATAAATTCGATTTATTTTAATCCGAATGGAAAATTGTTACAAAAATATATTCTGCGTATTTATTGAACACTCTTGTACTTTCACTTAACCAGTAATAATAAAAAAAACATTATAATAAAATATTTAAAAGTATTATTAGAAGCTAATTAAATGAAAAGTAATTTATTTATTTGCATTTTGTTTTTGTAAGACGTAGATTAAAAAAATGCACACTCTGGGATTTAAACTAATATATTAAAGAATTTTAATTAAAATTATAAACTACAACGAATATGTGATTATTTATATAAATACACTAGCTGTTCCAGGCGTTCCTTCGGCACCCCCTTTGCACCTAGGCCCGCCGGGAGGGTTGCCCTGACGGGCAGCGTCTCGAGACGGACAAAAGTTTTTTTAATATTTATTTAACGCATTGGCTAAGCACGATCGCTATCTGACCAATCAGAATCGTTCTGAGGCTATGCACTGGCCAATCAGATCGTTTGGATCATACAAACATATATACATATATACATCTTCTTAGAGTGTTATACCCGAAACGGGCGTCGGCGCCTCTCCACATATACCTGTGCTGAGTGTGTTTAGTTGTTTTACGCAGATATACGGGACCTACTTTTTAACGCCGGTTCCTAACGGCTAGTTTGGATCGGTTTACTAGGCTCTTGGTAGGTTGCATATATACCTACATATATACATACTTTTCCATTTTAAATATATAAATATATATATATATATATATATGGATAGATAGGTAGATAGATGTATATGATATTAAAATATAGAAGCAAAATCATTAATCCTTTGAGTACTGAATACTTTTTGCCGAAGTTCTCCATATAGTCCGCGGCGTTAGCGACAAAAACCACCAAAACATTTAACTTCCGGCAACCAGTCCGAAATTTTGTACAGAACTTATACGCTGTTATCTCTGTTACAAATCATCGTTGTGACTTTTAATTATACCATTTGGGTTATAAAAGTAAATATTTATTATTATTGTATTTTTAATTGCTATCTAGGGGCACGGCATCGGCAGTGCCCCAGCCAAGCTCGATTCGAACGGTCGCGCACTTTCAGACTACCCTTTACAGGAAGCAAGTCGAGCTATTTTGCTTAACTAAATTACCAAATTTCATATTTATAATTTTTTTTTACTGTCCAACCTAGAAGAAGCCAAAGATGTATTTTTTCGTCACTCACTGACTCATCAAAATTCTAGGGTACATCCGCTGATCCTAGAATACTGAATATTATTATAATAATTCGGTATAGTGGCAGAGTTTGAGGTACAATTAAAGAGAAAAATCGAAAAAGCGAAACTTTTACTTCTTCAGGGCCTAAATTGAAAGGGTGATTTTTATAGGCTTAATTAACACAGTAAAAAACTAGAAAGCTGAAATTAGAGTTTGCCACATTAATAAAGGAAAAAATCGAAAAACCGAAACATCCTCTTCTTCAGAGCATAAATACGCATCTAACTTACAAAAAGAAGTGAAATCACAACAAAAAAAAAACACATCTGTAAAAAAAGGCCAAGTTCGATTAATAAAAACCATTTGTCAAAAAAGTAGTAAGATCTAATGTGCTGCTAAGTTTAATATCATCAATTTATTAAACGAGTCGAGATTATAGTAACTTCAATTAAAAGGCATGTTTTTTTTCATTTTACATGTCCTCCGATATTTATTGATTTCACATTTTTTCTTGAAATTATTTTCCTAAAACTTGTCTTTTAAGTGATATGGAAACATAATTCGTCCCATATACATAACAACGTCTCGCATCTTGCCCCAATGGAAAACGGGCCTTTTTCTCGTTACACAAGGCAATAAATAGAAATTTCGCGTCCCCCTCACTTCCGCCCCTCTTTGACCCAAATGGTTCAGTAGCCACGACCCCGCTGAAAAGGCCGAATCACTAGCATCCTATTTCGCAACTAACTCCACTTTAGATGACAAAGGGCTTAACCCGCCCACTTATACCCCCCAAACCAACCTCATGGGCAAAATAATTTTCAGGCCCCAAATAATCATAAAAGCCATTAATAAATTAAATTCCAAATCCGCCGCAGGCCCGGATAACATCCCGCAATTCTCATTAAAAAATGCGCCCCTGAACTTGCCCCTATCTTATCCAAGCTATTCCAACTCTCTTACGAGTCGGGCATATTCCCCAAAAGCTGGAAAATAGCCAGAGTAACACCTATTCCTAAAAAGGAGACACATCACAAATCTCTAATTACAGGCCTATCTCGATCACCTCTGTTCTTTCCAAATTAATGGAATTAGTCATAAACCAACACGTCCTTCATCACTTAGAAAACAATAAATTAATTCACGATAGGCAATATGGATTCAGACAAAATCGTTCCACAGGCGACATCTTAACCTATGTCACCCACACCTTGAACAATACTCTAGAGGCCGGAAAAGAAACCCTCGCTGTAGCCCTCGATATCTCCAAAGCTTTTGACCAGGTTTGGCACAAAAATCTTCTTGCCAAACTACCAGCCTTTGGATTCACACCAACACTTCGCAAATGGATTGAAAGCTTTCTGACAAACCGAAGTATAAAAGTTGTGGTGGATGGAACATCTTCTGAATCGTTCTCCACAAACTCTGGTTGTTCCCCAAGGCTCTGTAATCTCCTCCACACTCTTCCTTATTTATATAAACGACCTTATTGATCAAACGGCAAACCCCACTCATTGTTACGCCGACGATAGCACTCTACACGGCAAACCCTCTCTCCCGAATAATCGAATCAATATTGCCTCCTCAATTACTTTCGACCTAGACAAACTGAATAAATGGGGCTCTCAAAATTTAGTTAACTTCAATTCAAACAAGACTCAATGTTGTCTAATTTCTAGGCGCGAAAATAGAGATTTCCCTGATATTCACTTCGATTCGAATACCCTGAAAATGTGTGACAGCCTATCCATGTTGGGCGTCTCTGTCGCATCTGACCTGTCTTGGAATGAACACATCTCCTCTGTGGCGAAATCTGCAGCAAGGAAGATTGGCTTCTTATTCAGGTCCAAGCGATTTTACAAACCCCCACAACTTCTCACCATCTACAAGGCCCAAATCCGCCCCTGTCTCGAATACGGCTCTCATCTGTGGAGAGGAGCCTCAAAATATTCTCTTGCTACCCTTGATGCAATTCAGAAACGAGCCGTCAGGCTAATTGACGATTCTACCCTCACCGACTCCCTCGACTCGCTGGCTCATCGAAGAGATGTCTCCGCCCTTTCCCTTTTCTATAGATACTATCACGGCAGGTGCTCTGATGAGATAAAATCAATAATTCCCCCCAAAGCATGCTTTGCACGCAGCACACGTTTTGCCGACTCCCAACACTCTTTCGCGGTCAAATTGGAAAAGTGCCGGACCACTTCATTCGCGAATTCATATATCCCCATGACTTCAAGGAACTGGAACTCTCTCCCAGCCTCTATCTTTCCCAGCACCTATGATCTTCAAACCTTCAAAACCAGGGTGCATAGACACCTACGTCTACACCCTCTCACTTAAACAACTTTCCCTTCTCTTCGGTAATGCAAGGGTCTTTCGAGATCCATAGGGGCTACATCTTTACTGGTGCACCCCTTCTTGCATTCGATTGCATTAAAAAAAAAAAAAAAAAAATGCGCAATGGCCTTTTTTTAAATATGTGTTTTGTTGGGATTTTGTGTTAGTTGAAATGATTTTTTGTTAAATTAATTAAGATAGAAATTAAGTATATAATAAGGAAGGGGAAAAGTTAAAATATCTTATCTATATTTGAAACAACGAATAACATATTCATTTTTAACACACTTCATTATGCCTTTCAGTTAAATGAAACGGTAAAACTTCAGCGTTTCTTTTTCGTATAGTAATTAAAAATAGAAAAAATCCATTTTTTGAAATTTTCATATTTTCCCATATATTTTGGTATATATTATATATATATAATCTAATACATTGCAAAATTTCAACTTGTTAATTAATTGGGAAGTATGAAATCTTTAAATTTGTTTTTGTATATAGCTATATAAATCAAAAAGTCTGGTTAAAAGGGGTTTTACCAATGGCAATTAAATATTTAATAAAAAAAAATTCTTTTAAAAATTGAGTCAAATATAAATAAAATTTATTAAATGTTATGTATGAAAAACAAAGTCAAGGTTAAACTTTTAAATTTTCAAATATACTTTTAGCGAAAAACCGGTTTTCAAAATATTTGGATGAGCTTCAAACACAAGACAAGGGGGATTTCCTTTAATTTACCAAGTGGGTGTTTATTTAATTCACTGGAAATCATTAAATAAATTTAAGATAGAACCAACCATGTATTTAGCCTTAACCAATTATAAAATGATATTTTTCATGGAAATAAATATTAATTTCAAGACTCGAGGAAAAATATTCAAAAAAATAAATAATTGAAAATATTCATCGAGAAAGTTAAAATGATAAAAAATATTAAACTGGAAAAATTTTCTACATGGTGTTTTAATTAATAAAGAAATTATTATATATGTACTTAATAATAATCGCGAGCGACGATGCTGTCGTAATTTTTTTCAATATTTAATGTAAAGATTTAAGCATCTTTTTTTTGAAAAAATATGGAATTTTTCAAAATTGTAACCCAGGTAAAGTGACCACAATTATATTAAAAAGAATTCAATTTAAGGTCAAAATGTAAGATTTTAGTAGAAACTATAATATTTTTACATTGCATATCAGAGGGCTTCGTCCCCTCAGGAATCGAACCCAAACACTAACTTGCTTTCCGGGCAGTTAGCAAAACCTGATTTATTTTTAATTTCGAAACCCACTAATAGTCATAACAAATAAATTTTATTAAAATTGGCAAATTTAAATGATTAATTTAAAACTTCCTACGGAGAGGCTGGACGAGTGGGTAACGTACATGCCTTCTATTCATGCTACCGCGAGTTCAAGCCCGACTAGATGAAAACCGACTTTAATCTGATCGCTACATAATTGAGAAAAAAATTAATTATTAATAAAAAGTAAGTAAAATGTTTCACCTCGAACAGACACCGAACTCTAAAAATTAATTAATTAATATATAGTATCGTAAAATAGCTACTGGTTAAAGTCGAGAAAGCCAAAAAAAACCTTAATCCTTATAGTTTTTTGGTTTTCCATCTATCTTTATTCAATTTTTTTTTTCGGTCCTTCCTCTATCTTCTCTAATAGCTTGTCGTCTAGAATTTGTCTCCTTAAGGGGTTCGGGAATGTTTATCATTCTTATAAGAAAATTCTAAAATTTTTACCATGAATCATTGATGTATTAAACATTTATTCCCGAAATTTGAAGTTGATCGTCTGTACCATTACCAAGAAATAAATTATTGAAAATTGTCCTTTTAACATGGAAGTAAATGGACCGAGCTTTTAAAAGGTCTATAACTTCTATACAAATTATACTATTTTTAACAAATTTATACATATCAATAATAAAACATTTATGAATCGAATGATACATTTTTTAATAGATTTGACAGTCTAGTTAATTAATTATTCACAAATGTAAAAAATAAAAAGTTATTTGCAGCCAACAGAATATAAAAAAGCACTAGTGTAAAATTCCAACAGAATTTCTTACAATCGTTTTTGTGTTATAGAAATGTTTTTAAAATGAGAACAAAATTATCTCAATATTCTTTTTATAATATATTTTCAAAACAAAGATTTTTATTCGAAATTAACCTCATTATTAACAATTTTTTTTATTGAAAAATTTAGTAGGCAGACGTTGTCACTCTGCAGAAATACAAAAGATTTTTCGAAGATCATCCAGATAGATAAGCTGTCCCGAACTCGCTTAAATCCACCCACCACTTTCCCATATTCATTCCCAAAAGTCTTGGTCTTGCAGTCTTGGTCTTGGCCTTGCTTTGCTCATCACTATTCTCATCTTTGTCTGTCCAATAATTTTTCATGATTATCTCAGTTTTCAGTCTTTTAATCAAACTTAGGAAACGCGGTGTTGGTTTATAGTGAAACATTATACAAATTATATTAAGTTGGAGTTGGTGGTGTTTCACAAAGAGGAAAATAAAAGTTTTTTTTTTAATTACTCAATATATTTCGGGTTGTTAGCCCATCATCAATAGTACATCAACTAAAAGATAAATTGTAGAAAACGGTATAAATTGTTTATTTTTTGGCAGTGTGTTTGTGTGGTCTTGAATTCAGTCTTTTAAAATATGGACAATATGTCACCGCCCAATCCCCTGTATTGTTTGCTCCATGTCTATTCTATAATCAGATTTTCTATTTCTTTAATCATTT
This sequence comes from Forficula auricularia, assembly GCA_024734495.1. Classification (NCBI taxonomy): domain Eukaryota; kingdom Metazoa; phylum Arthropoda; class Insecta; order Dermaptera; family Forficulidae; genus Forficula; species Forficula auricularia. Next base: position 21,580,869 of record JALMQS010000225.1, read on the forward strand.
TACCCTCCCCAATTGACATTTCCAATCCGCTTCCAATTTCGCCAATTTTTTTCTCATTCGTCCCCGTTCCAAGTGTTCAATCGTCTCTGGTTTATCGGGGTAGACAAGTGAACTTGACAAATCCCCAAAACCGATAAACCAGAGACGATTGAACTTGGAACACAACGTTCGGCGAATTATTGGCGAAATACGCCGCAATTGATGCGAAAAATGTGTGAAAATTGGAAATCCAAATTGCGCCATCTACGCGGCAGCCGCGGCGGCCACATGACCGAAATCATGTTCAAACATTAATGGCATATAATTATCTTTCCAATAAAGCCAGTTTCATTGATATTAAAAATATTTATCTTTGTTTTATTTTAATTTTAATTTGTGAACCTCTAAAAAAACACCGTTTATTATAAAAGATCACAAAAACTAAAAATTATTCATTTTTAAGATATTAAAACTGGTTATTTGATAAAACTTCTTTTGAAGAATTTTTGTTAAAGGAACACTCAAAAAACGGCAACTTTAAAAATGCACGTGTGAACAAGTACTTAGGAGTCACAAGACTGATGATATTTAGTTGTCTCACAGCAATACGTCTGATACTTAGGCAAGGGATATTATGTCGTTTTGGGGAAATAGCTCATAAGAGAATGGATAATAAGTGGCCTATATGGCTGTTTGTTTCCGAGATAAGGAAAGAAGGTTAATACATCAGGAGAACATGAAGTAGGTCTTTTCAAATTCACATGATCATGTAGGTATTCATTTCCTTGCAGTGAATTATGTATTATAAATATATTGCATTATAAAATTACATTAAATTACTTTAAAATGTTGTAGATTTTTCTTATAATTCTGTTTCATAATCTAAGCAGGTCGACTAATAAAGATTTATTTATTTATTTTCTAGGTTCATAAATTAAAATCTATCAATCAGGTTATGATTTAAAACGTGTAAGTCAGTTCTAGAAATACAGTGAAACCGAAACGCAAAAAAGAGAAACTTATTTATTTAGTCATAAAACAATTATGTACATATTCTACATTATAACCTTATTCTACATAATTTGTTGAAAAATTAACAAAGAAGTACAGTTAGCATAAGTACCTCACAAAGTGTAAATGTGTCTACATACTTATGTCATCCAGGATTGAAAAACGGTAAAAATTGGTTATTGAAATTATTTAGGTTAATTACTTTGCAAAAACAATGAAATAATAATAGAAACACACAAAATATCACTTAATCTTTCACTTGATATCAATTATCTTCAATTGTCGAAGCTGCTTTCGGCTAATCCGAACAAATTGAAATCAGACTACAGCCCCATTTAGTTCGGATTTGAGGGGTTTCACTGTATTCCCACTAATTAAAATAATGCCAGAGAAATAATGCATCTCAGGTTGGGTAGAATGAAGAGAGCTTCAATCAGAGTCTAATAAGAGAAGCACGTGAAAAAAATCTTAACTAAACTTATCAATTAAAATATTGTATTATACTTTCGGTATGCGGACCCGAATTTTTCTTGTCCGAGTTATTATTATATACAAAGTCTTTTTTTTTTTTTAATTTTTATTTTATTTTCCGAAACGACTATTTTTATCAATTACCTACATCCGGGCGGCTCGCCTGAGAGATACGCAACTGAACATATATAATCGCAGTTTTTAACCCTTATGGGATCGTTCAAATGACAATTTTTCAAGACAGTGTTTCAAGTGATCGATCAATTTTAATAACTCAAAAATCAATTGTTTTATTAGTTTTTTAACACTTATTATAATTTCTTAATTAATTAGAAAACTTATTTTGGTTCTCTTCTAGGCATAATCATATTTTTAGCGTTAATGGTTTGAGTTTTATGTTATGATGCTAAAAATGAAATAAATGTCAACAAAATTCCATTTTCTCAAGAATATTGATTTAAAAATTACACAAAACTCCAAAAAATTTTAGCCAACGTTCCAAGTCTTGAAAATTTTATTTTTCTTCCAATTTAGAATTCTTAAAATAAAAGATAAAAAATACTCTAATGGCTCCCGACTATTTCTCAAAATTCAGGTGAAAAAATACAATGTAGAGTATAATTTGTTTTTTTGGTTTTTCCAGTCATTAATTTTAATTTATTTTTATTACTCAGAAGTAACACTAATAATTAAATAGTCAGGAATATATCCAAATCGACTGTAACGGCAGGGAAAAGACTTTGAATGACCCCCGAGACAAAATTTAAAAATTTACAATGAAAATCCAAGCCGAGAGACTAAATGGAACCGAGCTCATTGATTTATCCGGTCGATCAGTTTCACCTATGATGTTATATTATTAGATTTTCAACATGGAAATGCTTAATGAAAAATTACAATCTAACTAGCAAATATGAATATAGGAATTAGTAAATACACCATGAAATTTCAAACCTATGGAAACAGTCAGGTTTCGGATACAAGATTTTTACAAAATTTATTTATGATTAGGTTGATAGTGAGATCGACCTTAGTACATACAACCTGGCTGGAGTTCATGAAACATTATTTAAATTTCCTCAAGGCTATTAGAGATACATATATGTTGTCATCCACAACATAGAAATAATTGAAGTTTCAGATCTTCTATGATTATTTATTTTGTTTAATTTCCCATTCGTGCTTTTTAAAATGGTATTCTAGAGTCTAGACAGTAAGAGAGTGATAAATATCTCAGGTGATATCATTAGACGGTCATGTCTAACACATTTTAATTATAAATATATTGTAATATATGTATAAATATATTTTATGATCCTTGTTCAAGTATCTAATTGAACAACTTAGACCAGAATTATCAAAAAGCTATAAATTAAAAATACAAATAAATTGACTATTTAATTTACATAAGTTTTTAAATTTTGAAAAAAATACGAAATATCTATTATTTTAAAGCAAAAACAAATAAATATTTAATTAAATTATTAGTACTATAATAATGTTAAGAATTTACTAATAAGTTAAGCCGGCCAAGTGCGGAGTGGGACTCTCATACCGAGGGTTCCTTACGCAATATACATATTATATACTAGCTGCGAAGCCCGCCTTCGACAGGCCTCTTGCTAGACAAGGAGCCCCTGCCCCCTGAAACCTCTCCCCTCCTCCACCTTCGACCACTCTCCACCCCACTGACCCTCTCCCAACCTCCCTAGGATTCTATTAATTAAAATATTGATTTGATTTATTTATTTATTCAAAATAACTCTAAAATGACAATTCGCTATGATAGGTAGATATCTGTCTATCTATCTATTACATCATGTCCAACATTGCATAAAATAAACCGACATATCGATATATATATATATTCTGTAAATGCATGACTTTCGTCATTCCGTCATGAAAATAAACACTCGGAGGATATCAATTGATTGCAAAGTCCTTGATTAATTCTTGGGTCGGTTTCAGAAATACAGAGCATCACGATTTAAATTTATTACACAGAATTTTTTTTTAAGAATATCCTAATAAGCTTGACACTTAACTTCGACTCATGAGGAGGGCGCTCACTCCTGTCATAAAATCATACCTATCTAATAAAATCTTTGAATCTGTTTATAAATTCTTCTAATGTAAAATTAAATATAAGTAGCGAAATCATTTTAAAATTATCATCTTTTTTCAGAAATCCCGTAAACAAATTTTGCTTTTAAGTGTTGAAATTTTTTTGTAATTCAGAGTATCTTTCTGTGAGTCTGTAGTCGAATTTTGTACATAGTCTGTAGTCAAATTTTGTACACTGACTGTATTCGAGTTTTGTACATAGTAGTCAAATTTTGTGTACACTATACTTCAAGAATCAATAAGAATTTCATATTTAATTATTTAATATTAAGTTTAAAAGCTGATTAAATTTTGATAGAAATCGGATAACACAAACTTTGCCGTTTATTATTTTTCTGAAAATATACATCTCTTAAAAAATTATTTTATGTAGTTTTTTTACATAACTTAGTGTTTCTATTTGTTGTATCATAATCTAATAATAAAAATAATATTTTATAAATATTCAATGGATGTAAGGTTAAGTCGGTAGTGCGTACTAATATTCACCTAAAATTGATTTAATATCTGATATGTAAATATCTAAAATTAATGGATTATACAATATGATTTCAACCGGAACGAGAAAATCCTCGACATTCATTGCAAAACATAATAAATGGGTGCAGTCTTAGATTTGTTTTAAACAAATAGTATTTAAAATTTTTATGAAATAAAGACAATAAATTGAATTGTTTGTTGCGGATTAATTTTTTTCTAATAGGTTGATTACCTTTTCAAAAATCTTAAAAAAGAATTAATAAAGCTTAAAGATCATTAGATATTATCATCATTCATAAAAGACATTATGGTATGGGCTTTTTAAGATGTTTCTAACAATATTATGTTTTCCAAGGATGTTTTTACAATGGAGTTATGATAAAAACAGGGACAAGAGTAATGCGAAATTTCTCTCATTTATAGTGGTTACGTTGGAGCTTTGATAAAGGATAAGTATGAGTCACTTCGATTTCCTATTATATCGAAAGAAAGTTTTAACAAATGAGTAATTCTGAAGAAGAAATCATTTTTCAAGTGCTCTTATATACTGAAACTAATGTTGTGAGCCCTTGTGGAAGTAAAGGAACCCTACAAATTTAGGCAACCTCGATGATTCCCGAGGTTTGATAGCATGGAGAAAGATGAGGTGAAGTTCGCTGTCGTTTAGGGCCGGATGTATGTCGGTTGGTAAACTCTTTTTAACCGTTGGCAAAAGATAAATGGCTGGGATGGCCAATCAGATGAAAGTGCCTGTCATCTGATTGGCCATCCCATCCATTTACGCTTTGCCAACGGTTAAAAAGTGTTTACCAACCGACATACAACTGCCCCTTAGTGAGCTAAAGCTGGTTTCTCTCATATACTGAGGGGTTTGAGCATTGAATGAAAAAGTTAGAATATAACTTTTAAGGAGTTCGGTGTTGGTTCTAGGTGAAACATTTTAATATAATAATTAAACTTGAGTAAGATACGAGGTGGGTTTCACAAAAAAAGAAATAAAACAAAATTGAGTTTTGAATTCGATATATTTCGGGGGTTAGCCCATCATCAGGAGTCTAAGAAAACTGATTACATATTGGAAAAATAGTTTTACAAGTAAGAATTTAAAAAAAAAAATTTTAAATGTATGTGGTGGGGGGAATGTAGGGGAAGAGGAGAAGTTGTTCTAAGAATTAATATTTTCTATTGAGATTTGAGCTGGCTGAAAGGGATCTATACCTGCTATTATAATAACGAATGGACAAGTACCTGAGAAGGTACAACTTGAAAGGTATATGAGAGAGTGCAATTACCCTAGTATATTCAATGTGCAAACAATGGAAGGAATGTTTATTTAATTTATTATAACATATAATCAATAATTGTATTTTTATACACTTCCAATTGATTATTTAAAATATTTGAATTATTAGAGAGGGCTATTTTTATCTCGGTGGATTCCAAGAGGTCCAATTTAAGGCCTTTTCTTTCAAAATGAATGGGGATAGGGTTATTATTAGAGGGTGAATGGTTAGATTCATGTAAGTGAATTGCGAAGGCTGAGGTCGAATCTAAATTAATGTTATCGGATTTGTTGAGATGATTAAGGGCTCTTACATGCTCGGAGTAACGTATTTTGAAAGCGCGACCTGTCTGCCCAATATAAAAAGCATCACAATCTTGACAAGTTAATTTATACACTCCTGATTTGTCTAATTTATCAATTTTGTCTATTTTATTGTTAATTAATTGGGAGCCTAAATTGTTGTTGTTGTATAAAGCAGGAGTGATTCCATATGATCTAAGGGTATAAGCTAATGGAGATGTCAGATGATTAGAAATGAAGGGTATTCTTCTATATATTTTTTCAGTTCCCGATTCTAATGAGTGTAAGTGTGAAATAGTGAATTTACGTTTGATTTTATTATAAATTTTGTTGATAGTCGAAATGTTATAATCCATTATTCAGGGGCTATATTCTGAATGATGTTAAGCTCTTTATTGAAATTTATAGTATTCATGGGTATACTGAGTAAGTCTATGAATCATTGAATAGAATGCTGCAAATTTTGTATTAATGGGGTGATTAGATGAAGAAGGAATGACTGTTGTCCGTGAAAGTGGGTTTTCTACTTTGTATGTTTCATAGTGTAATTTTTGATGTAAGAAATAGTTATTTGAAGGTCCAAGAAAGCTGAGAGTATTGTTTGTACCTATTTCCGAAGTAAATTGTATATTTTCATGGAAGTTATTAAGATATTGTTGGAATAGATTAATTTGTCTTTTAGTGCCAGACCATATGACAAAAATATCGTCCACGTATCTACGCCAGAACACAATATCTTTGAAACTTAGTGGTTGGTTGGGCTAAGAATGGTTTGTTCTAAATGGGACATATAGAATTTCTGAAAGCAAGGGGGCTAAAGGAGACTACCCATGGCTAATCCTTTTTGTGGTTTATAGTAGTTATTGTTAAAGAGAAAATAATTTTGGTTTAGGCATAGGTCTAGTAATTGGCGAATATGATTATTTCGAGATGGGTCTGTAATATTTAACCCCCGAAATATATCGAATTCAAAACTCAATTTTGTTTTATTTCTTTTTTTGTGAAACCTACCTCGTATCTTACTCAAGTTTAATTATTATAGAAAAAGTTAGAGTTTTTTACATTAGATTTATTTATTCAAAAGTATGTTTCAAGAACAGACAGCGGAGATTGAATGATAGTCAAGGATGAGAGCTGAACTGGACAGAGGTTCGTCCTCCGACCAATCTGCTTAATAGTTATATATTAAAAGGATGATGGCGAGCTTAACAATAGCTTCGCCCTCTATATGATGCGTAAAATGTTAAAAGTGAACAAAACGATCAAATATTTTGTATTCTCGATTTTTATCTCTATATTTTTGCACATTTCGAGAGTTTCATCTAGAATCTATTATTGTAGATAATAAGATTATAATTACCTCTAAAATTTTTCAGAAGAATTTTCATTTCATGATATTGTTACCAATGAACTAAATCCAGAACCGTCAAAAGAACAAAATTCAAAACAAACAAACAAAGAACACTATTCCTTGAATTATTTTGAGAAATATAATTGACATGTATTTCGATGCACAAAACAATCAAAAGGAAAATATGTATAGTCTTTTTAAATAGTGTTTGATTGATGTCTATTTTATTTTTGAAGCAATTGTTTGTTTTGAAGTACTTGGAATAATGAAAACCATGTAATCTTTTTACTTACTGACTAGCATCGATGACCGCCTCCGGTGGGCATCTTGCTAGCCAAGAGGCTTCGCCCCTTGAACCCCCTCCTCCGATCTTCCTTCACCCCACTGACAGTATCCTCGCCCTCTGGACTCTCCCCCCATTTTGGGTGGTTGCTTTTTGAGTTTCAATTCCCTAGGAGCTCATAGATTATGTATTGAAAATCTGGTTAAGTTTGGTCCAAAAGCCTAGAATTTTCATTTTTTGACCCTTCCCCAATTCGGGTGGTTAGTTTTTGGAGTCGAAAAATAAATATAGTCCTGGTAAGAACACTTCTATACATGAGAGACACAAATTGGGGAATATATAGCCTTTCGTTTGGACATCTAACATATAATGAACACAAATCTGCAGACAGACAGAATTCCTAATATTTTAATTTAAAAATTTGTAAAATAACGAAGCTCTTAGGGATAAAGTATTGGTTTCTGTCAGTAGACAAAGTCAAAAATCGTAGTATTCATTTAGGTAAAATTTTAGACACTGATATTTTTCCAAAAACTACATGGATTTTCGTAAAGAGCCCACAGAGCGCGATTATTTCCTTAAGTCTGTGGAGATGGATCGCTGGAAGATGTAATAAATGCATTCAGATTTTAGTCACCCCGTTTAACCTTAAAAACCTGGCATTATTTTAAATAATTAAGCGCTGATTAGTATTTTGGTAAATCCTCGTATACATTTATATATATATATATATATATATATATATATACTAGGTGACGCCCGGGCCCTCGGCTCGGCGTCACCTAGCCCTGGCGAGGAGCGTCTCGTTTTATGGTTAAAATTTGTATAGATAATAGTTGACCCGACCAGCGTTGCTGTGACTAACTCTTATTCTTCACGCCTAAACCACTGGACGTATCGAAACTATATTCGCAACATATGTCCGTTTGGTGCTCCGATTGGTATATCTAAATTTTGGGACAGGTTTATAATTATTGTTCCCTTAACCAAAAATAATATTGACAGTTGAAAGATTTCCAAAAAGCTATTATCGGTCATCTTGTTTGTTTACTTTTATCCCACCCCCCAGAGAGGCGCTGCCGTTGTTTTCTCGAAAAAAAATTTTACATGCCACAGGTGTGATATCTATAAAAACACTCGTGTATTTGAATGGAATGTTGTGTGAAAATTTCAAAGAAATCGGTGAAGAACTTTTGGAGATCCTTCAACGTATCACTTAAGCGTAACAGTACATTTTTATTTATATAGATATATATAAATTTGAATGTTTGTTGGTCTGTCTGTCTGTCTGTCCATTTGACCTTAATGGACTCCGACACCATTTGTCTGATTGAGATGAAATTTTGTATACATTATTTTCTCACTTTCGCGGACCGGACTGATTTAGTATCATCAATTTAAAATCAATTTAATTTTTCAATTTTATTCACAACAATAAATAAATATGAATGAATAGATTTTTGTTATAATAAGAATAGAGAGAGAACAAAAGAAGGGTTCTTTTTAGACCTTTTTCAAACCTATTCATTCAGAAAAGGGTAGATGGGTTGTAAAATTATCAATAATTCCCTTGAAAAATAAACTTTTTATTAATAAAATGTTCTTTCTTTTTTTCTTTTCTTTTTAGGCGCTAAAAATTTATACTGGTATAAAATAGCTATGTGATGGGTGAATCATTGGACTTTCACTTATCCCTCTATTTTGATTAGAATTCAAGATTCAAACTTAATTTTTTTATAAATTAAATATAATAATATATGTACATATTATTGATTAAAAATCATCTGGAAAGTGAATCATTTACTCGACTTTTGCTTATCTCTTTCCTTTAATTTAGAATTTAGGATTTTAGCTTAAATCATTTTATAAATTAATTATATTATATTGTTAAATAAAAACCAACAATGGGGGGATCACTCATCTTTCTTATTCCTCTTCATAAATTTAGAAACAGAATTTTAGCCTAAATAACTTTATAAATTACTTATATTATATTTATGAATAAATAAACTGTGGATCACAGTCGACTTTCACTTAACCCTTTCTTTTGATTCAAAATTCACTATTTTAATTTAAATAATTTTAATCAAAAATTTAGAATTAGTTATTCTTAAAATTAAATAATAATTTACATTAATTTAATTTTAATTTTTTCTTGAATTTATTAAGTTGTTAATATATATTAAGTGCCAGGTCTCAATCAATCACCTTTATATATGCTGTTTTTTATTTTTTATTTTTTGTATGTGATGAGAGCATTAAATAATTCGATTTGCTGGGTTGTATAGATTTTATTTTCGACATTGACTGAAGATGAAGCCCCTCGGACTACCAAATAATGTTATCAATTATAATCTCACTCAAGATAAGCAGAGTATACAGTAGAGGCTAAAATCATCAAAAAATTGAAAAAGCAACCTTATAAATATGAGTACGATAACTTAAATGATGGTAATTATTGAATTTTCTATTGTATTATAAGAAGATACCATACTTTTCTTTGACCAACTAAGCCTTAAAAAAAGGTTCGAGACAACCTCAGGAATCTTTTAATTGTACTTTAAGTATTTTCTACTACAAAGATACAAGCATTATAAAGGTTTTTATTCTTTCCTAATTTTTCTCACAGAGCGCTGATTATATATATTTTTTAAATTAAAAATATATATTTCGCTAATATATTTTCTTTACTTATTATTTAAAAAAATTTAAACCTTTTACAAGGAGGGTGTCTCGAACCTTATTTAAGGCTTAGTTGGTCAAAGAAGAAAAGTATGGTAGCTTCTTATAATACAATAGAAAATTCAATAATTACCATCATTTAAGTTATCGTACTCGATCATATTTATAAGGTTACTTTTTCAATTTTTTAATGATTTTAGCCTCTACTGTATACTCTGCTTATCTTGAGTGAGATTATAGTTGATAACATTATTTGGTATTCCGCGGGGCTTCATCTTCAGTCCATGTCGAAAATAAAAGCTATACAACCCAGCAAATCGAATTATTTAATGCTCTCATCAGATACAGGGGATCAAAAACAAAAAACAGCATATACAAATGTGATTGATTGAGACTTGGCACTTAATATATTTTAACAATTTAATAAATTCAAGAAAAAAATAAAATTAAATTAATGTAAATTATTATTTAATTTTAAAAATAACTAATTCTAAATTTTCAATTAAAATTATTTAAATTAAAATAGTGAATTTTGAATCAAAAGAAAGGGTTAACTGAAAGTCGACTGTGATCCATAGTTTATTTATTCATAAATATAATATAAGTAATTTATTAAGTTATTTAGGCTAAAATTCAGTTTCTAAATTTATGAAGATAAATAAGAAAGATACGAATCAAGAAACATCAAGAAGTATTTCTCTAATCAAGATTTAAGAACATTTACCAGTGTGTTTATTTTCATGAAGCATTTTTGTAAAAAGCATTTTTCGATTTATTTTTATTTGCATTTTAATAAACGAATATTTTCAAAGTTGAATCTTTCTTTAAATGGTCAAAGTCACCCAAGAAATCCCTATATATATATATATATATATATATATATATATATATATATATATATATATATATATATATATATATATATATATATATATATATATATATATATATATATATATATATATATATATATATATAAACAATTTACATAAAAGGTAATCAATGTTGGACAGCTAATACTTCAATCCAGAGAGGCGGCCTGCCAGGGCATCCCGCCCGGAGGGCCTAGCTGGAGGCACGCCGGGTACAGCTAGTATATATCGGGTGTTTTCGGGTCCAATTTTCAACCACTTTTTCGAGCATATGGGGCCGTATGTTGGCAATAACGCCACGAATGTTGGCTACGTCAACAAGCAAAATTGCCGCATTTGGAGTGAAGAGAATCCACATGAGACCCTTGAGACGCCATTACATCCACAAAAACTGACTGTTTGGTGTGCTCTATGGGCTGGTGGAGTCATTGGGCCATACTTCTTCCGAAATAATGCTGGAGAGTCAGTTACCGTTAATGGAGACCGGTATAGAGCCATGATAACCGACTATTTTGTTCCCGAATTGGATGGCATGAATGTGGATGAGTTGTGGTTCCAACAAGACGGCGCTACATGCCACACAGCGCACGTCACATTCGATGAGCGCATAATTTCGCGGAATGGACCTGTCAATTGGCCACCAAGATCGTGTGATTTGACACCATTGGATTATTTTCTTTGGGGATATGTGAAGTCGCTCGTCTACGCCAACAAACCAGAAACGTTAGGGGACTTGGAAGCCAACATTCGTGGCGTTATTGCCAACATACGGCCCCATATGCTCGAAAAAGTGGTTGAAAATTGGACCTGTAGAATTGGATTTATTCGAGCCAGCCGCGGCGGCCACATGCCCGAAATCATATTTAAACATTAATGGCATAAAATTATCCTTCCAATAAAGCCAAATTGATGGACATTAAAACGATTTTCTTGTGTTTTATTTCAATTCGAAGTTCTATACCTCTGAAAAAAACACCCGATATATATATATATCGGTGCACAATAATTATGCGACTTGACTAACATTTTTCTCTGAACCTAAACAATTTTTAAACTTTATTATAGTTCGATAAAATGAAATAATAACATTGTTATCTGCTTAATTGAATCTAACAAAAAATTGTTCAATTTAGACGGCGGAATCCCAGAGGATTAAATGAGAAAAATCTTTTCTATTCAATTTTAGATAATATACTTATTCTAAATAAGTTATATTTCGGATTAAAAATAATTCAATAACCAGATTAATTTTGGTATTAGTTGTTTCTAATCTATGTTATTTATAAATAAAAAGAAAATTCATTAATTGGTACACGTCCCAGAGACAATATATATATATATGATGTTATTTTTAAAGTAATTAATAAATTGAAACTATTACCTACGCGATTTCTTAACTTTGGTTAGAAGTTTAATTTTTAGATAAATTATTAGATACTGAAAAAAAATCAAACTCTCCCACCAAAGACTAGAATTCACTTCAAAAATTCATATATATATTACTTTTCTTTTTATTTAATATACATGGTCTCAATCGGGAAACCGTGAAACCATAATCGAATCTGGCCAGTCCACATTCCACGGTAAAATAATCAGACTTAGACTAGAATAAATCAAAGTTAATTGAACTTGATTAAGGGTTGAAAACTGAAAAACAACATTCTCCTGTAGTCCAGCCTTCCTCGGCATAATTTTCTTTGCACATAGGAAGAAATTAATTAAAATAATTAAACCGCTTTTAATATTTATATTTTTTATAATAAAAAAGTAATAAATTACTTTCGCTGGTTATAAACGTGTTATTATTTTATATTATCATTTTCAAATCACGAATAATTATTGGAATGTCCTAGTTGCATTGTAGGTACATGATACATTGTTACATGCATCATGTATTTGAGAAATCCTGGAAATCATTGTTGAATTATTTTATTTGGTTCCAATTTATTTCTAAATCACAAAGGATGCTGTATGATGTAGATCAGGGGAGTACAACCTTTTGGCTTACACGGACCACATTTGAAGAAAAAAAATTGTCTCGGACCGTGGATAAAATATTATAATTCTATTGATATTTGTTATTCAAAAAAGATAGTTAATGATGTAGAAATAAGAACTTTATTTTTTTAGTTCATAGTGAACTTCTAATTTTACTTTTCGTAAATTTTATACTTGAAAATAGCCTCTCGTATATGTACCAGTAAATACATACCTACGTACTTACAAAAAAATTGATTATATTTTTTCCTGGCTAGATAATTATTATAAAATTCTAATAGAGACAATATTCAATTTTTCTTTCAGATCGGTATCTAATTGTATTTCTAGAACATTCAATCAGAAAATTTGAAAGTAGAAAATTTATTTCTAATGAAAATGGAGTCGAAAATAGACAAAAATGATGATTATTTTTTCAGAAATGATAAAATCTAGTTCCAGATTTAAAATATAAAATTAGCATATTTATTTTTCGAAAATTCTTAGTCGATTTTCAGATTTCTTATTTTAAAGAAAAATAAGCTGACGTGTTCTGATGTGGCCATCCACTTGACTTTACCATACAACCTGGCCCCTCACTTATATTTAATACTAGCTTCAAGGCCCGCCTTCGGCGAGCCTTTAGCTAGCCAGGGGCTTCGCCCCTAGACCCCCAGGTGGCTATTTTATTGTAAACTTTTGAAGTTTATTATTAGATTATAAAAAATTTAGGTTTAATTCGGCTCAAAATAGGGTTTTAATAATTTCAATAGGCTGAAATTTCCTAGATTTCAAAACAATATAACAATGAGTTTTTAAAATGATTTTTTTTTTTTTTAAGAATTCTACGGGAGAATTGAATTTTGGTTTTAATTGATAGAGTTTTTCTTTAGGAGACGGACTGGTATAAATATGCAATTGGATGTTGATGAAGGCAGTCCACGGTGGTTGTAAAAAAATAAGACTATAGTGGTTTTATTATTTTACATTTATTTGTTAAACCGACGTTTCGGAGATTTATTCTCTCCTTCTTCAGGGTCTATATAATTGAGGGGAAGACGAACATTAATTAGCATTGGGATTTTCACATGTCATTCATAATATAAAACAAAATAATATACACAAAACAAAAATAATAATCATAAATCTACTTACAACAAAAAGTCAATGAAAGTAGTTCAAATCATAATTACTTCCTGTCTCCTTTGACAATGCCAAAAAAACATTATAACATTTTTTCATCTCGAATAGAAATAAAGTAAAAAGCAATTGACGATTAATATGTTAATGAGATATATATAAATGAATGAATGTATAACATGTCCCCACCAATCATTGGATGCGCAGAATATCGTTGCACATATCGGTATAGTTGTTGTTGTTTTTTTTATATATTACAATTATTTACACATTTTAAAAACATAGTTCGAAACGTCATTAATATATTTACATATTATTCATTTTTTTTAAATTAAATTCGTCCCATGAGTTTTAAATTATTAATTATGCCATCCCAGCAAATACTCAGGTCCATCACGTCGGATCTGTAATTTACTGCGCGCGATAAGAGATTTTTAATTGCAATCATTTCCAGGATTTTTCGTTTAAAATCGTTTTAATCTTTAAAATATATTTTTAAAGAAATTCCAAAAGCTAATTAATTCATTTCAGTTAGTTTAGTTAGTATAGTTTCAATAATCCTTTATAATTAACTTCGAAATAAATAAATAATATTGAAATGAATGAATGAGCTCGAATACAAAAGCCAAAAGGTTTAGTTCTTTTGAAATGGCTGAGGGTCTTAAATACAATAGAAAAAAGATGAGGTGAGATTCCCAAGGGTATTTTTAAGAAAAATGATTTTGAAATAACATATTTTATTTTAAATTAAATATTTTTCATCTATATATATATAATCAAAAGCTTGGCTGAAACTTTTTATTTTTCTACCCTATTAAAGACGGGTTTCAGAATTTTTTTCAAATTTTTTCACCCGACCCAAAAGAAGTTATGAATTTTTGAAAAAATAGCTTTTTTAAATAACCATAACTTTTTCAAAAAATTTAGTTATCATGACGATTTTTTTTTAATTTTTGGTTTTAAATGTACATTAAAAAAATAGATAGTTTTTTAAATCTTTGTTGCAGTATTAAATACTTCTTCAATGATTATGTGGTTAGAACTATTGAGAATGAATGACACTCAAAAATCTTACAAACAGGGCCGCCAACACTTGTTTTTTTGCTAGTTTAGTTCTTTTATTGTTTGGCAAGCTATGTTGGCTAACCTGAATTTTTTTTTTTAGTTTTTCCTGAATTTTCCAATTTTCCGGGCAACTTTTCCAATTTTTTTTTACGTATTAACCTGAATTGCACTATTAAGAACATTAAAAAAAAAATAGCCAAATCAGTCCAGGCATTTGAGAGATCTGCGCTTACGAAGAAACAGAAATTCATTTTTATTATATCGATTTAATAAAATTATTTATATTCATGTAGGGAAGGGTTAGTTTTTGCATTTTTAGACTCCTGGGGGTCCACTGATTATGTATAAAAAATTTGCTTGAGTTTGGTACAAGAGCCTAGATTTTCATTTTTTGATCATACGCCCCCCTCCCAATTTTGGGCGGTTGGTTTTTGCATTTTTAGACCTCTGGGGTCCCACTGATTATGCATACAAAATTTGGTTGAGTTTGGAACAAGGGCCTATATTTTGATTTTTTGACCCTACACCCCCCCCCCATTTTGGGCGGTTAGTTTTGCATTTTTAGACTTCTCAGGTCCCACTGATTATGTATACAAAATTTGGTTGAGTTTGGTACAAGAGCCTATATTTTTAATTTTTAACCCCTCCTCCATTCCCCTTAATTTTGGGTCGATATGCACCAAAATCTAATCAGCTCTTAACCTCAATGGACCAAAATTATGTGTGAAATTTGGTTTCGATATTCACACTAGTTTTTGAGCTAGCTCGTCCACAATAATTTGATAACGCACAGACTAATGGACAACCGGACAACCAGACAGACTAACAGATATTTTGACAAAACAATTATTATCTCGAAAAATATAATTTTTTCGATGTTCACTTATTAGAGCTTTTTTGTAGAGCGAAATGCCATGGTTTTGCTCAATTTTTCTAATCAAAATAATTTCAGCCGTTTTTGAGATATTTCGAAAAAAAGAAGGAAAAAAAACACCTTTTTCATGCAAGATTACAATACTTAATCATACCCTGTATGGTAAAGTAAAAATAGTGTGTACATATAAATCTCAATGTTTTAAGGAATTTTAAGACTTTATATTGGGCCACGGGTTGGATAGCCCTGGTTTAAATCGAATGGGATTAAAGAAGGATATGAGGAATGATAATTTATTTTTTAAGGTTCACGGATATAATAATTCCCGACTATCCATTATCTATTGAGATGTAAGAACGTGCAAAGATCTAAAAGACAAATCATGACAAGTTTTAGTTCAGGAGAGAAATTATCAATTAATTGTGATTTTTCTAGAAAGCCCCAATTCATTGTCTCCTTGTATTATAATGATAACTATAGAGTTGGTTAGATCAAATAAATTACTGAAATAATAAATATTTTAGAAAATGAAAAGATGAGAGAAAAGAATTTTTAAATATTCGAAACATCATAATTTTTTTTATTTTATATAGTTGAGCTTATAATTTTGCTTTTAGAGAATTTTATTAAAAGCTTCACGTAGATATTGTACAAATGTACATTCATATTTCGAAAAAAGGGAATAAATATATGTCTACATATAAATCTCAATGTTTTAATGAAGTTTATGATTTTATGTTAGGCCCCACTCATTGCAGTGCTACCCCGCGGACCAAGGATTGGACAGCCCTGATGTAGATTAAAAATCACTTTGGGCTGATATTCTGGTTGTTTAGGGTATCGTTTGGCAATGGGTGATGTGACTCAGTGTAAAAAAAATTACAAAGGGTTGGAATTAGTGGTGTTTCACAAAAGATTTTTTAGTATTTTTTTAATAATCGGCACACTTATTAAATATCTTAAGTTATTCAAAAAATAGGTATAAATTCCGATTGGAATCAAGTGAAGAGAGTAAATTAGTCATGTCGCAAAATAAATATTTTAATCGTATATATCTCGTATAATCGTTTATATATCGTATAATCGCTAATCTTTAAAATTTGATACTTAAGCCATCTAGAGGCTAGAAAAAGTGCCTCGAGATTTTGGCTAAAATTGAAGAACCGGAAGTACATGTAAACTTGAAGATTTTTGGTATTTTTTAAAAATCGATACAATTCGTATCAAATATCTTAAGTTCTTCAAAAAGTAGGTATAAATTTCGATTGGAATCAAGTGAGGAAGTTGCAAAAAAATAAAAAATAAAACCCTTATCTTGAATACGGTGAATCGCAGAGCTTTGGGATTTGAAACTTAAGCAATCTTTAGGCTAGAAGAAGTATCCCAAGATTTTGGTTAAAATCAAAAGACCGAAAGTTCATATTTACTTGAAGATTTTTGGTATTTTGCAATTTCGTCTTTTTCCTATTTTCTCAAAACAGCTTGGCTAAACCCAAATTGAAGTAATTTTTGAATGAAGAAAATTGGTTTGATGATTTCAAATAAGGAAGAAACTTATGTGAAAGTCGTGCGGTGCCCGTACCAGTTGATTTTTTTTTATTATCAAATCGAAAAAATAACACCCTACCTAGTACCTATAATTATACACCGAGTTGGCAAAACAAGTATATCAATGAAGTCAGCTCTGGATTAACTTTTTGCATTGTAAATTCCGAACAACTTGTTGATTGACAGCCTAGATTTCTACATATAATAAAATGATAAATAACGATTAATCAAGGTAAAGATTTTTCTTCTTAAAAAAAAACTATTGAAAAATTAATAACTATCTTTGTTATTTTCCTTCTCGTAACCTCAGTTGCTGTTTCGAAATATCTTCGGCTACCTCCATATGCAATTTTTTTGTTTATTCATGTCCAAAAATATCTGAAGGGTGAAAAAAAACATTTTCAACAATAATTTGCAATGGGGTTAGGGAGGGTATGTGGTTGGAGGGGTAGGGAAATTAGTTTGGTAAGGGGACGTTTAAGGGGAATATTCCTGAGTGTGAGAATACTAACCTTTATAGACGTGGAGGTGGTGGTGTAACTCAGTGTATCTCGTTGTACTAGTTTGATAAACTACTGAATTTACTCTTATGTTCAAATTCTACGTTACTGAAGTTAATCTGATGCAATGAATTTACAAAAAAAAATAAAAAAAATAATTCTAAATAGGCAAAAATAAAATAAAAATACTTAAATGAATTCTAGCTGCAAAGGAGAATGGGGAAATTTTCTTAACAGTGAAAGATAATCAAGAATTCAATTTATAATATATGATTTATTGAGGTCCTTGGTGAATTTAACAGTCAGAAAGAATTAAATGATTTGATGGCTTTAAGGGGTGAACGGAGATCGTTCAAAGAAATTGTGATTAATTACGTTTGCTCTTGAAGTATGCTGACTGGTTCAAATAATTCGAACAGCGCTATCTGTGCCGTGTCCACCTCTCGCTCAGGTTCCGTAGACTGCCACGTCGAAGAGTATGTAATGTCCCAGGAGTCTCGCCTTTTTGATCAGCTTCCGTGGTGTCTTCACGAGAGCCGGACAGGTATTCTTGTCCGTGCTATTCAATTAGCTATCGTGCTAATGATATAAGTGCCAATGGAGGGGCTAGCAAGTAGATGAATGTAGATGTCCGTTAAAACGGCTCCAGGACGAAGAGATATACTCGTGAGATCGAGTAATAGAGAGAGTGTATAATATGGAGAGTATAATGTAAGAGATGTAGCGTAAGAGAGCCGTAATGTAAGAGAAGGGATAAAATAAAAGAGCAGGATAAAGTAATAGAGGTATAATGTAGAGAGGATAGAGTAATAGCGCTGGATAAAGTAATAGAGTAAAAGGAAGTCGTTCCTCTATTTCTCCGTGTTGGCCCTTTTATGCCTTTCCGATCGTGTCTCCTTGGTGTGTGGAGGCTATGGTTGTATATAATTCTTAGTTTCTACCCCTTCTAAGGGACATCGCCAATCATAATGTTCTATTTTGTTAAATGAGGGTGTTTGACCCCTGTTCAATCTCACTCCCCTGACTGTATTCAGAACTGGGCCTTAAAGCTCATATACCACGAATGACTTTAGATAATCCCGGCTTAAGCCAGCTTCTCTTTAAATATGAAAAATAAACTAATTTTTACGAAATTTATTCTATATTTGGCTTGTCTGGGTAATCTCTTTCCTATTTTTAAGTTATTAAATTAATAAATTTTGAAAAAGTTCAGATTTAAGATTTTTTAACTCTACTATGCATAAAAAAAACATACTTCTAAATTCGATTCTTTGTTCAACAATGTGCGAAAATGGGTTGTTACCATTTTAAATTTTATTTGTAACTGTCTATCTGTCTTTCTGTTTGGATTCCGATACCTAAGATAACTTATGAACAAAAGCTCAAAAAAGTTTACTAACAAAATATATGTAAGAACTTGTAAAACTGACTATATATGATATGAAATTATATAAATTTTTAGCTTCAGAACTTGAATCCAACTAGAAAATTGTAAATTCTGGGAGAAGCCGAATCAATTTTATAAAATCAAATTTAAGAGAAAGTCCTTTGTTTAATCTGAGATGCTATAGATAATTTTCACAAAGAGAAACAAAGAGGTTGTCCTCTGCTTGATGCATCAAGCAGAGGACAACCTCTTTGTTTCTCTTTGTGAATCAACAACTCTGCTACTCTCGGCAAAACAAAAACTTTTCAATAGATAATTTTGTTTACATGTCAGAAGGGGGTCGAACTCAAGTGTCAAAAAGGTATCCGAGTTAATAATGGCGAACCTTCATGTCAAACCCACTTGATTTAAATCAGCTTTTAAATTTCCAGTTTCGAATCAATCATTAAAATCATTTTTTAAGATGAAGATGTAGGTACAGATCTTCTGTTGAAATTTAGTGGGTGATTATTTATATCGAAGAATCGACATTAACATGAATAGTTTTATGGCACTTAGGTTCAATTTCCGATGATATGACGGCCCCTCTGACATATGAACAAAATTATCTAGAAAATCTCAAGATTAAGCAAAGGACGCTTAATTTGATTTTAAATAAGAGAGTCGTTAAATGGGGGCCTCTTGAAAACTTGTAGCTAATGGACCGCAATTTGGCATCACACCTTATGTTAAACTATAGTGACTCTATAGCAGTTGTGCCCAACTCTTTTTTGTCTGCGGGCCGGATTCAACATGACATAGGATCTCGCGGGCTGGATTCTTTATAATTGTATATCTTAGCGGCACCTTTAATTCAAAAAACGCAACATTTACAATGAATTCATGAATATTTTTGTGCTGATTCATTTTTTTTTCAAAATTTTGTAAATTTAATGAAAATATTACGTTTTTAAATTTATGATGCGGCTAAAATATACAATCCTTTTTTATTAGGATATTAAGATTTCTAGTTGTTTTTTAATCAACTTGTAATTTGAATACATTTAAAAGGGTTGCTGATACCTGAATTAAACGAAATCATAAATTTGGGTTAAGATTAAAAAAAGACAAAATCTGTAGTCACGATTTATTAATGTGAAGTCTGATGTTGCTTTTCAGAAATTAATTTTTGAATATTTGGTTCAAGTTGGGTAACGATTCTCCTTAATATGGAATGAAGGTGATCATCTGAAAGCCGAGCGCGAGACGCTGGTTTAGCTCTTTTTAAAGTAGAAAATGTTTGTTCACAAATATATGTACTTGCAAACGCCGTCGTCATTTTCATTTCAAATTTCCTCAAATTAGGATAAGAGTCTAACGCTGCATAAAAATCTGGTAAAGATTTCTCGCGAAAAAGATCTTGTAATGGCGTTTGGCATTGTAATTTTATTAATTCTAGTTGTAAATCATCTGGCGCCGTAGAAACGTCCACTGAAAAAGGATTTTCAAACAAGCGTATTTCATTTTTAATCCGGTGAAAATCTGTAAATCTATCTTCGAAATTTTTGCTGAGTAATTGCATCATCTTGGTAATTTTTTCTTTTGGAAAACGATAATATGATTTATAATTTTTTTAGATATTTTACAAAAAATACATATTTAGTGTCAACTCGCTCGGGGGCCGGATTGAGCCTCTTCGCGGGCCGTAGGTTGGCCACCGCTGCTCTATAGGGACAGTGGCGACACGTAGGGTCATCTGCCATTTTTAGTCTTATTTTAAATTGAAGAATATTAGAAAATTTAAGATAATATTATTATTTTTACCTTTTATTTTTAATTAAATAATTTTTAATGTGTGTAAAGAATGTGTGCGGATGACCCTACGTGTCGCCACTGTCTCTCTAGAGTCACTGTATGTTATACCATGGACTCCACCTTGTGCCTATAAGGTTCAGCCTTTTGCCTTAAGATGTTAGCGAAAAGAAAGTAAAATTTCCAAAATTTGAAGAGAGCAAATCGAGTCTTAAAAAGTTTATTTTTTCACTTTATTTTAATATACTGAATTTCAAAGAATATAAACATATAAAAGTTGAACAAAAATAAAATATTATTAAAATACTCCAGGACAATTCATTTGAGGTAAATATTTTAAGATCCTTCAAGAAATCCATGACAAAAAGTATTTTTGTCAAGTTTAAAAGTACTTTACAATAAATAAAAAGAAAAACAACCCTTCTAACATATAATTATAAAATAATCCATTCCATCGGATTTAATAGATGACACCATCTTATGATTTTCTATGAAAAATTTGAATCTATTACCATCGGCAAATTTATATCTTTCATAATCTTTCATAATAAATAAATAATCATTGTCAAAGTAAAACTTTTTTCACAGAGTATATTTGACAAAAAGTTAATCAAATTCGATAATTAATATCAACCGAGTGAAAATCTCGATAATGATCAATTTTATATTTGATTTCTTAATAGTTTACATATAACCCCACCTCTGTCCTTGTGAACTTATGCGAACGGTTCCCTTTCCAGTGTATGACCACGCCCTCTTAACTGTAATAGAAAATGCTTGTCAGTTTAGAACAGTGGTGCCGAACCTTTAATTTGGCTTGAACCAATTAATAATTTAAAAAATTTTGGCGAGCCACATATATATTGATTAAGCTTCTATTATTTTAATTTAAAACGAATATAATGACAACAAATTGCAATATATTAAAGAAAATGTGTAATTTATTAAGAATTTGCCTAGATTTAATGTCTTTTTTTCAATTTCATTTAGGTATTGGTGAATGGATATTCAAAGCATAATTTATAAGAGATAATTTATATCAAAAACTCCCTGCGGCAGGCCGTAGGAAGAGGTAGATTTCGAAGGGGCTCTTCCTTTAGACTGCTCCTATCAAAAAATTTTCAGACACAAGTTGTAAAGGTTAATTAATAGAATATTAGCCATTTGCAACCAAACTGTTATCATTCATATTAACGTGGTTATGAATTTTTTAAGAATTCAAGCCTCCACCATTTCCATCCCCTTGGGGCTGAAGTCACCAGAAACTAATCAGTTCTTGTTCACATCAAGTCTAAATTTTGCGCCAAATTTTATTGCAATCCGTTGAACGTTGCGGTCTGCAGCGCACCCACAAAATTGCGATACATACCCCCCTACATATTTATATATAAACTTTTGAATGGAGGGTGATTTTGTGGTCTAGGGGCCATGATCGGGAAAACAATGATGGAATTTTCCGGAAGTCGCACCATGAGAGTGAGCGCAATAGGTATATTTCTTCGAAATCTACCTAAAAAAAGTTTCAGCTGAAACCGAGGGTTGAACCGCGATTGGAATTAGGTGTACACGTCTTTGGAATTATGTGGAATTATTTTGGAATTCATTAGAAAATACCCCTTCATCTCTTGTCTTCTACTTGGAAATGAAAGTGAAAGTGGAAGTGGAAGAGTGTATACGATATTAGGTCGGGGTTCACCCCTCGACTGAAACCATCTGTAGATATCTAGCTTGAATATCTTTAATAAGATAAATTCATCAGAATGCACAACATTTCGACACCTAGGCCTGGAGTCGTTTTCAAGTACTGGTAGAATTTTATGATTCAAGCGAGTATAAGTTTATAGTTAACGAAGTTCAAGCCTAACCAGAATTTATTGACTAGAAGGAGGGAAAAGCCTCCGAAACGTCTGTTAATGAATAAAAATAAAAAGATAGTATAAATTATCTTCTTTTTTTAACCGACTTCAAAAAAGGAGGAGGTTCTCTGTTCGACTGATTTTTTTTTTTTTTTTGTGTCTATGTTACCCCATATGTCCGCCAATGGTGAACCGATTTTGAATGCAATTTTTGCATTGGGTTCAGTCTAGCTTCCGATTGGTCCCGTATTTTTCATTGGTATTAGACCTTTTTTGTTAGGTTTGTTTAGGCCTAACTTCTTTGTTTATGAACCGATTTCGATGATTCTTTTTTTATTGGAAAGGGGTTATCTTATGGATGGTGTCATATTAATTTGGTCAAGTTCTGATGATATGATCACTATTAATAACATCACTAAAAAGAAAAAATAAAAATAATTTTTAAGAAACTTCAAAAAAATTAAATGCAACAAATAAATACACTAAAACGTATAAAATATAATTATTATCTTATTTAGTTACAACTAAACGACGAAATATTAACATGAAATTACTTTTTGAAGTCGGTGCCAAACAAACTATACCTTTAAGTGAGCTAAGTAAGATCCGTCGAGCGCGATTCATAAAAGGTATATTTTTGGCACCGACTTCAAAAGGGATTTCATGTTAATATTTCGTCGTTTAGTTGTAACTAAATAAGATAATAATTATTTTATACGTTTTAGTGTATTTTATTTGTTGCATTTAATTTTTTTGAAGTCGGTTTTATTTTTTTCTTAAAAATTATTTTTGGAATGCCTCATCAATATCCACTCAACTTCACTTATCAGTCCGTCTCCAAAAATTAATCCAATCTTATTTAATTTTAATTTATTTATTTAATTAATTAATTTTTTTAATTTATTTATTTGTTTTATTTATTTTTATTCTCATACTTTATTTTTTATTTTGAAATGTTTTTTTCTTTCTATACCAGTGACTTATTATTTTATTTATTATTATTATTATTATTTTATTTATTATTTTGTTCCAGGAATTATTGCTGCTATTTTTTATTTATTTTCAATCCACTGAACCTGATTTTGAATTTTCTCCCTAACAATTATCTCCCACAGCATTTAAAGGTTTTTATACCGTTCTGCTGGGACCACACCCTGAGCCACTCATCCGGATCATATATGGGAGTATAATGGGGATGTGGAGGCCTTTTAAAAAAAAATTTGCAATTTATAAATTTGTATAACTTATATAATAGTAAAGTTTGTAATATTTTACTATGTTTTTTATAAGATATTTTACAAAAATATTTGAAATTTTTGTGAGATTAAATAAAAATTAAATTATTTTATATTTAATTTAATTTTCCACCTGAAAAATCCACCAGAAGGCAACGAGTTACAAAAAAAATGGAGGAGTCGCTTAATTTTTCCCTCACTCTTCGACAATTTATAAAAGTCCAAAGATAGACTATAACATAAATATATTATATTATACGTGTACAATAATTAAAATTATTTTTTATTTTGAAAAATGTTGACAAAGTTATGTTATCGTCAAAAATTAAGACAATGACATGACGTCAAAGGTGAGCTAGAATTTTTTCCCAAGTTCAGAGTGAATTACCATATTATATTAACAAAAGAAGAATGGGCGTAGTTAAGGGGGGGGGGGGCAAGGGAGGCAGTGTTCCTTACAAAAATCATTGCCCCCACCCTAGAAAAATCGAAACTCCATTATTACGAGACATCACTTGTGTATTTTTCTTTAAATTATTTCAATATTTCCAAAATTTGTCAATTCTACTATAAAGTTAGTTGATCTCTAATCGGATTAGCGAAATTGAAACATTGTGGTGGCTAATCAGCTGGCCGGCTGCCCCCCCCCCCCCTAGGATAACTCCCTAACTACGTCAATGAAAAGAATACGTTTTTATATGCATTCGATACTTCGATTTCATTGAAATTTTGCACGAATACTTATTTCCGATATTGATACTACAATATTTCATTAATTTCGGGAATAAAGAAACATAAAGTAATTTAAACTTTAAAAAATATAATGTAGACATTAACAAAAAGTTTAATTGCTTACAAGATATTTGATAAATTAAAGTGTTGGTATTTTCTACTTTTTGATTTGTTTTCTTACTCAGGGCAATTTCTTTAGACAAGTAGAAACTTGTAATCGAATTATGATCTACTTCTACCATAGAGATTTTCTTGAAATTTCCACACATATCTATTTGGATGACAATTTGAAATCTCGAACAAGAATTTTCTTTATTTCTTTGAAGTTTGTCTTTCAAATTTCAAATACTCAAACCTATAAAATGATTAAATAGTGTGTGCACAATTCAACTCGACTATCACTTCTTTGAAATCTTGCTACCAATTTTTTCCTTTCATATTAGTCCATTCACAGAGTTATAATTGAGATGAAAAAATGCGCATCACATAATTTGTGATTCTTCTAAAGCTAAGAGATATATTTTTTTTAATCTTAGGAATAGTTTTTAAGGAGTACACGCACACACAAACAGATCATTGAATTTTCGGATGAATTTTGCTTCTGACTACCAGAAAACGCGTTTCATTCTTCCATTTGATTGCATTAAAAAAAAACTAATCACTCAATCGCTATTATTAAATTTATTTATTGACTTAAAAATGCACAGTAGGTACTTCACTGCTGAATATTGTGCTCTCCTACTTTTTTTTTTTCAAGTATGAAATCAGAAATTAATTTCGGAATTATAATATTTGGACATTTCAATTATTCTATTTTTAAAGGAGAAAAAAGTACCTAAAAAAACTGCTATATTCATATTTCTTCTTTTAAATTGTAATTTCTTTCTAAAAATGTTTTATTTAGTTGAAATTGCATAGGTAAATATGTTTATTTATTTCTTTTAATTGGAGAATGAAAGCATCGAGAAATTGGAGTGATAGACCCTTGCATTACAGAAATGAATAACCAAGGAAAGGGGTGAAGAAGGTCTTGTGAAACGGGTCTTGAAGAACTAGATTGTAAAAATTAAAAAAAAAAAAGCAGGAAGAGAATCCAAAAAAGTCATGAAATAAATATATTGGCTAGTGAAGTAATTCGGGATTTCTCCAATTTGAGGGATTTTGGGAAACACCCAATCGTGTGGTATGAACAAAGCAAGCTTATGGGGGATTTATTGATTTGATCTTGTTGGAGCACATGTCATGATAAAAGGAAAGAGCAGAGACGCTTATATGAGGGACCCTCGAGTCAATGAAGTCGCTATGGGTCATGTCCCCTATTAATCTGATCTCGTTTCCTAATCGCAAGTGGAACTAAATATAATATCCTTTTGAGATAAGAGAATAATTCTTTAATAATAGATTTTATTGACCAATGATACCTCATTATCTCATTATTTAGTAGACGATAAGGAAAAGAATTTCATTTTTTAAAGGCCGAAGAAAATATCGTTTGTGAGCTTCCATATCTACATATATTCTTTAAATGAATCTTTTAAATTATTTTTACTTAAATAATACCTTCGGTGGGCTTTCCCAGGCGGCAGGAGGGTCAAATTCATTCGGAAAATGTCATTTTTCCCTCCTATTTAAAGATGTCTGAATCCTGGATAAAAATTGTTTTTAATCATGATTTTTCTTCTGTCTTTCGGGTAATTGGATTATGATATCTACGATAACTCAAGAATGGAAAATCCAATTGTTTTTTGGAGCTAATAGCTATAGCTAATAAGATGAAATTTGGTAGACATGTTTGTTCCAATAAAATGCATCTTTGGTTTCAATTTCCTGATCAAATTGTGAGCGCCGAAATTTTCTAACAGCTTACCAAATCTTGAAAAAATTTTACCTTTTCCTCCAAATTAATATTATTTTTATTCAAACATTTTTATACTGGAATTACTATTATTAAATTATGATTTTTTATGGTTGCGTTAAACTAAATAAGATATAAACTTGAAATTTTCTAGGAATACTTTATATATGTATCATTTTCCCCGAAATCAAATTGTATTAAATTTTTATTGCGGACAAAAATAAAACATATTTTATAATCAGGGGGTGTCAGATATTTCTGTAAAGATCTCATTCAGCAATATGAGAGCTCTAAAGTAACCATTTTTAGGTGATTTTTGTACAAGTTGAAGTTTAAGATGATAGCTTAACTCAAAATTTTGAAAAAATATCACAAATTCTAAGAACAAAATTGATATCGCAACTATTTGGAAAGTTATAATTATAATGTACTGAAGTGGAACTCTCTGTAATTGGACCGACTTGCACTTGGTCAGGTTATTTTTTTTTTACATAAAGTTTGAGCCCTCGAGAAAAACTTCGAGAAACATGTATCCCTTACTCCTTCGTTTTTACATAGAGATGGCCGATCTGATCAAGTGCTGATCAAAAGAGCGCTAGCTCTCGTAGCATTTTCTTATCCTAGCTTTCTCGATCGACATTCGAACCGTCTCTGCGTCATCACAAGAGCTGATCTTTTCACTGGACATGCGTCTGATCCGATCACAATCTGATATCGCTTGCTCAATCAGATGATTTCGATCTCACGATATTGTTTGAACAGTGATCATTCAATAGGCTTGAGAGACTTTTCCTCTTAACCCTCACTGCTCACCGATGCAGGGTCACTAGATTAAGATGCTTCACTTTTTGAATATTACATATTATATTTGTTTCATTTTATATAATCTATAATTCTTATTTTTTCAATATGAAACTATCTTGAAGTTTCATCTCGGGGCGAAAAAGTTAATAAATACTTCTTTTTATTAAGATCTGATGAGGCATAAAAAAGAGCTGATCATTTTAATCTCGGAAATGAATTGTTTTGCCCATTTTTTAATTTCTAGGTGATGATAGAGAAGAAATTTCAAGTATTCTTTTAATCAATTCAAGTGTATTGCAAGCGAGGGGTGAACCGCGGCCTAATATACACCTACTTCCACTTTCATTTCCGAGAAGACGACAATAGATGAAGGCGAATTTCAAAATAATTCCACATAATTCCAAAGACGTGTAACACCTAATTCCAACCCAGGTCACCCCTCGATTATCAAGTATCACCAGTGAGTGGTGAGATTTGTCAAAATTTGTTTTTATTCAACAAGGATGAACTTAATACCCAGACAGCTAAAGACGAATAAAGAAAATTTAACAAACTTAATTAATTTTGAACCGACATTGTTTTTACTTTTTATAAATTTTATATTAAAACCCCGTTTATCCGAAGCGAATGGGGGGGGGGGGTAAATCCTTACGTGTATTTTATTTATAACTTTTAAGGAGTTCGGTGTTGGTTCTAGGTGAAACATTTTAATATAATAATAAAACTTGAGTAAGATACGATTTTTGTGAAACCTACCTCAGTATCTTACTCAAGTTTTATTATTATGTGTATTTTATTTACCCGTCGCAGTTCGCCGGAGGCTGAAACATTGAATTCAGTCAATTTTTTTTTTAGCTTCATAATTTTTAAAAGATAGGTACTGAAACGAGAGAAAAATTATTTTAAAATATTATTTTTTCTCCTTATTTGTCTGTCTGTCTAAATTACATTACCCACGATAACCCAAGCAAGAAAGATTGTAGAAAGTTAATTCTGGTACAAAATTATTTGTATTTCCAAAATTCAGATTAAAAAAAAAAAAAAAAAAATGGATTTAACCAGGAAAAAATTGAATCCTTAGAAAGAGAGCCCTGGACAGTTGTAGCTATATTGACCTAAAATTTAGCACGAAGATTTGTATTACTAAGCTGTATCTTTCTAGAGTCTAGACCCAATCGTTCACTGACAGAAAATTGCCAAATCCCTAAAATTTTCCCTAAGCATGACAATTCTTGTAACATTTCATTTTTTATTCCAATAACAATTCCAGTTGTGTAAAGCATTTATTGGGGAAAAATAGATAAATTTCATTCAACTTATAAATATAAGTTGGGGTAAGTGCGCGCCCGGGACAAGTGCGAGTTTGAGCTCCAGGAATCTTAATATTAATAGAAAATTGGTGCGAAACTTTTGCATTTGTGGGAAATTTTCTTGTTGTGAGAGCTATGTAATTGGTTTGTGGCCCTGAGCAAAAAAACAACAAAAACAGACGTAAACGTGACTTAATAAAATTGACGCCCATCACACTAATTTGGTAGGTAATTTTTATCCTTAATTATTTTCTCAATCAGTTATGTTAATTATGGAAATTTTGGTTTACTATCACTTAATTATTTTGAAATTAGTGAGTCTTCGGCTTTTTATGTCTAGAACTCTTTCTGCAGGAATTTAAGAGGTGGGCTCGCACTTGCCCCGGAATTTTCTGTCCGTGGGGTAAGTGCGTGTTCGAGCTAGGGAAAGTGCGCCCCCCTTCAAAGCTGGTATTTTCTTCAGACAGCTCGGATTCTAGTGTTGATGTATAATCTGGAGAAAGTGTCTGGTATGAATCTGATGTGGTTTCCTAGTTTAATGAACAACAAAGAAGACCAGCAAGACTCGGAACGTTTATTCACTGCCCGAATTGAACTTCCTCTGGAATTAAAAACAGCTACCGATTCTCTCATTCTTACTCTGAATCCACCAACTAATGTTTTATGTATGCCTGATACTTTGAATACAATAAAAATAAAACAATAATAAGTTGATTTTTTAAATTTCCTTGGTTGTCCAAACAATAGTGCAAAGCTTATCGCCAGCTACTGTCCTTTACCAAGTTAATTTTAAGCCTATCCGTACTTCAAATTTAAAGATTTTTAGAGAATATTTTCCAAAAGGGTATGCTGATTCTAAGCATATACCGCACCCGTAAAAGAATAGTACCATATAATGGAGAACTGAGGCAAACCCGCACTTACCACACTTTGCAGGGAAAGTGCGCGCCCTGTACACCCCTAACAAAAATTTTTCCTCTCGTTATTTTATTTATACTTTCATATATTTATTTCTCGATCCATGAAGAACAAAGGTTAAAGTATTTACATTTTAAATGTTACATGCAAATAATTGATAATAAGAGTTACATCTTCTTCCGAAAATGCACTATTGAAGAATGGGCTCGCACTTACCCCAACTTACTACAAGAAAAATCAACTGTTGTGGCCACCACACGACTTTCACATTTTCACTTAGTTGAAATCATCGCGACACTCCTAATTTACACCCCTCTCCTTTATTTCAATCAGATTAAAATGTATCCACGACTAATAACTCGTGACACTTTTTTTAAGTAAACTCTTATTCACCAGATATTAGAAAAATGTCTTTTTAGCTCTTGATTAAAGAATTATTCTCATGGTTTAATTTAACGTAGAAATCCGAAAATACTAACTCGCATAAATAAATAAGAGTACTCAAGGTTGCCGACTTCGTAGGCAATCATGAAATCATACGTAAACGACGCTAAGTGTACACATTTATATGTCAGAAACGTTAGCCTTCTCAGCAGTCAAAATATATTTTTTAATTAAAATTTATTTGAAAAATCGAAATACTTGTGGTAATAGATTTGAAATAATAATTAAACAAATCAATCTTTTAAAATAATGTGAATATATATATAGAAATAATAATTTAGATATTATGCATGGCTTGGGATCGAACCAGAATGAGTCTGAATAATTAAATTAAAAATTAATCCGTATTTAATTACTCTAGTAATGCTCATTTAACCCACTGAGCTAACTTGCTCACAGAGACGAGGCTCGGAAAATATGCCTTTTAAATGACCTCGGACAAGCATTCCTTGATAAGAAATCATTAAATAAAAGACTTTAAGAATTACACCAAGCAAATAGCAATGTGTAATTTAATTGAATTTTTTTTATTCAAAATTCAGTTAAAATATGATAAAATTGAATTCAAATATGTCCATTGCTGCAATCTAAGTTTTTTCCCCCCCCCCCCCCCCCCCCCCCCCCCCCCCCCCCCCCCCCCCCCCCCCCCCCCCCTTCCCCCCCCCCCCCCCCCCCCCTACCAACACACACACACATTGAATACATTTTTAAGAACTGATGAGAAATTGCATCAGAGGAGGGGTTTGGATACCATGCATGAATGAAATATATATATTAGTTCCAAATTTTTTTTAATTAGAAGTCAAAGAACTTACTTCGGGAGGGGCAATTGCCAATAACAACCAGGGTGTTTTACTACACTCAGATCAAGCGTAAAGTATATATATATATATATATATATATATGTTTACTTGGCTTCTAAGCAAAAAGAATAAGAGTAATTTAGAAAATAAAGTAAAAAATTTAATAAAATAATTTTTTTATTAAAAATAGTCTTGCCAGGATATGGGCACGAGTAGATTGAATGCAGGCACTTTTTAACAAAATCGTTAGTTCCGTTTTTGAGAAAATAAAAAAAAAAAACGAAAAATCTTTCATGTAAATGTCAACTTCCGGTGTTCTGATTTCCCCCCAAAGCTTGCTGTGCACTTTCTAGCCTATATCGAGCTTAAGCTTAGAATTTCGTAGGTCGCGAAACGCAGGGGTTACATTCTTACGTACGTAAACATCAACTTCCGTTTTTTCTATTTTAGCTAAAATCTTGTTATACTTCTTGTATCCTCTAGATAGCTTAAGTTTCAAATTTCAAGGCTCTGCGACTTTCAGAAGACGAGATATGAACGATTAAAATATTGATTTTACGACACTTCTAATTTAACCCCTTCCTTTATTTTAATCAGATTAAAATTTATACACAACTGACACTTGATAAGTAAACTAATTTAAAAAAAAAATCGTTAGTGCTGTTTTTGAGAAAATCAAAAAAAAAAGAAAAGAAAAATCTTTCGTGTAAATGTCCACTTCCGGTGTTCCGATTTCAATGACTGATTTATTGCGCCACGCAGAGGGGGCAGCCCTTTACAGAAAGAAAATAGATTTGTTTACAAATTAGGTTGTAACACCTCATCAGCCGTCCAAAAATAATGCCAGATGTTGTGGCTATTGGTAAAATGTCAATGTATATATGGGCGGCAGTAGAATACCAGAACCGAGGCCAGAGAGTTGGGAGCGCCAAAAGAGCCCCACAACTGTGCACTGCGATTAAGCAAGAATAATACAATATTACAAAAAAACAAACAAAACAAAAAAAACAATTGAAAAAAAAATATATAAATAAAAGTTAAAATTAATGTTAAAAAACGTTAAAAAGCTTGCTGTACTCCTTCTAGCCTATATCGAGCTTAAGTTTCAAATTTCGTAGCACTGAGACTTATGGTTGCTAAATGCAGGGGGGTACATACATACGTACATACGTGTAAATGTTCACTTCCGTTGGTATACTGACCAATGGATTTTTGGCCCCTTTTTGGCCTCTGAGGACCACCCGGTTTTATGTGCTAAATCCGATTTCAAACTATTAAGGGCATCGATTCCTTCCACCTAGAAGTTACAAAATGAAATTAATTTTTTTTCATCTCTGAGATACAAGCTCTCAAAGAGTCAGGACCCAGACAGGCCATCGCAATACTTCCACATTCTATGAATATAAATGTGAAAGTAAATATTTTTTAAGAGTTTCTAATCAATATAGAATTCTTTTTATGTTTGTTCGCTGATTTGAAGATTGTCTTACTCTTTATCAGACCAATCGATAATGAGTTTTTCCCCTTTGTTTTCCAAAATAATGAAATCAACTTTGGGAATTGCAAAAGCCCAGAGTCGGGTGGGTTGGAGCTCCGGGCTACGAGGCCGATAAGCTCCGGGTCCGGGCAGAGGGTCCCGAGGGACAGGGTACATACAGGGTGGCCTCTCGCCAAGGACTCGGCTGCGAAGTCAACTTCCACCAGCTCTGTATATAAAGGTAGGCGGCGAGCGCAGCACAAGCTTTTGCCTCCCAGGCCTCTCATCGTGCACACCTTACTTACTCTTCTGCCGAACAGGTCACCTGACAAGATGCAAGTGGAACGACAGACTGTGATTCCTACCACGGGCACGCAGCCCAAATGGCACTACACGGTAGGCTTCCTCGCACTTTTTTCAAAAGAACAAACTAGATCTTCTCAAATTTGAATTTTTTAAAATAGACAGTAGTTCGAAAAAATTTATACGATAATTGTGTTTGAGTAGCTAGCTTGCTATGACAGCAAATTTTTGATATCCAATTGGTGATTGAACCCATGAGAAATAATAGATAAAATATTTCTAAGTAAAAAGACTGATGATGAATGCCAAGCCTTAGAAATTATAATTTCAAACAAATAAATATATACATATATATAAATATATATATACATATTTATACTTGATATATATATATGTGTGTGTATATTTATTTGCATTAAGCAGAGGACAATCTCTTTGTTTCTCTTGATAATACCCAACTGCCTCATAAAAAATATATTTAAATTTCAACCAAATCGACAGAAAAGTTTTTGAAATATAAAATTTCAAATTTGAGTAAATTAACAATGAGTCTTATAACTGGCGACTGACACTCTTCAAAAAATAATAAATTAATTAATAAATAAAATTTATAAATTTACATATTTATTATTTGTTGAATAATAGCCGCCAGTCATAACTCTGTGTAATTTACTCAAATTAGAAATTGTATATCTCCAGAATGATCACTTAATCTTAATGACATTTAAATATATTTTTCATCACACTAATGGCTAGCATATAATATAGTTGTATCGAAGTCAAAAGTTACATTTTCTAGTTTGATACTATTAGATTAAAGAAAAATTTAGTTAGACCACGAAATGAATATCCAAAAGTATGGCAATTTTCGTAATAATAAAAAAATAAATAAACATACCTGAAAAAAACTTGAAATATTTTTTTTTTTACGTAATGTGATATTTGTAGATGGTAGATATTGTTATTTAGAGGTTTCTGAAAAAATATTTAAAATAGTTAATTGTGTGATTAAAAAATATTTAAATTTCAATTAGATATCCTACTGTTTTTGAGATAGAAAATTTTTTGATGGCATGGTCAAGAATTGTAATCGTTAATGAAAAAAGTTTTTTTTTTTTGTTTCGTTTTTTCGAACTATCTAAAAAACGTCCGAATCTATTTTGATAAAAAAAAATTGAGAAAAATATGGCGTTTTGGTCTACAAAAAGCTCTAATTGAATGAACATCGAAAAAATTATATTTTATGAGACATTAATTATTTTATCAAATGTCTGTTTGTCTGTACAATACCAAATTTTGTGTACCTACTCTTTAGCACAAAAACTATTCTAGAATATCAAAACAAAATTTCACAAGTAGTATTGTTGTATTGAGATTAAGAGTTGATTAGATTTTGGTTGAAATAGAACCAAAAATTAAAAGAGAAGTTCTTAAAAAAATCTTAAAACTTAAACAACCAAGGAAAAATCAAATTACTATAAAAGGATCCTATAATATAGGAAAAAGTCATTATTTCTTTCGGTGACCAAAATGGTAAATGTGTGTTCAAAAAATGTTATCAATATAAATCCTAGACCCTTTGATCGATTTGTACGAAATTTATCAAATATACACTATAAGATCTTATGGAAATGACTCAGTTTGTGAAAATGATTGTGACTCAAAAAAAAGGGGGGGGGGGGCAGTTAATTTTTTTTTTTAATTTCAAACGAAAATAGTAGAAAGCTATTTATTTATTTTATTTAGATAATTTTACGGACTAGTAGTCCACTTACAAAAATGTCAAATACGTGTATAATGAGTGTTATATCAAGAAAAATAAAAAACAATTTTTTACAAAGAATTACAAAATAAAACATCAAAATCATATATAAACAATGCAAAAAAATACAATAATCTATACACGAACAATAAATATAATTAACAATAAAAGAACAATCACATGAAAATCATATAGAAAACAATAATGAATGAAAAGCAAAAGATAAAAGAGAAACATACATAAATAGGTACATAATTCAGTATTACAATGTTTACGGTGCTGGTGGTGGTGTTCACATAAATTCATTCAAAAACAAAAACAAAATCTCTCAAAATTAAGTAAAGACAAAATTCAACAAAGATATGCCACTCAATAGTTTAATAATAATAAACCAAAATAAAGCAATGCAATCACTCCCATCAGACTCATAAATTTTAGGAAAAAATGAACTTTGATTTTATTTTTAGAGGTGTTAAATAGTATGTCTATTTCCCTATTGCTATTACCTGTTTCCAAGATACGATTTGTGCACGAGTACTTAAGATATGAAAATCTCTGACAAGGAGTTAGAAGAATTCCATATTTAAAAGTAAATATTATTAATTGCCAATGAGCCCAAAATACAAGAGAGGGTATGATAAAGTTATATATATATATATATATATATATATATATATACAATATTTTATTTTTAGAAAATGAAGACAAAGTCGCAGATGTTTAAACTTAATCAGATTTTTTACGGATGGGTATATAATTTTTTTTTAATTTAGCTGGCACTTATAAGACACTGTTTTAAATTAAAAATTTTATATTAGAAAATTTTTACATTTCAATCATAAAGAAATTTAAGTAATTTTTTGTCATAATTGGATATACACATTAATTGAAAAGTTTTTTTTTGCCGAGAGTAGCAGAGTTGTTGATTCACAAAGAGAAACAAAGAGGTTGTCCTCTACTTGATGCAAATAAACATACACACATATATATATGTGTGTATGTATGAGTGTATGTTTATTTGCATCAAGCGGAGGACAACCTCTTTGTTTCTCTTTGTGATATAAATATTACCTATTTGCTAAATGGTATGTACAGAGAAAACCCCAAAGTAACAATTTATATTATAAGTAGAGACCGGATTTTTATGCATTAAAAACTGCCAAAATATGCCATAAAATATGCAGTTAAAAAGACTGAAATATGCAAGTAATATGCAGAATACGTTGTAATATGCAATTATATGCAGTAAAAATTGGCCTAATAAATTTTTTTATGCACTAAAATATTCAAATTGAAGACAAAAAGACTATAATATATTTGAAGGAGTGCTAAGAAAAAAATAAAATTATAAAGTAAGCTATAGACACCAAGTGTCAAATATGTACTTTTATTGGGTAAAAAATTTCATAAAACTCTCATTGTATTTAATATATTAAAAAATCTTTAAACTCAAAGAAATAATGGGTGATCTTGAATAAAATCAACATAATAAATATAATATAATAATGTTTCAAAGAATGTGATCAAAAAAATACGGGAGGTTGTTTTATTTAACAGACATGATTGTATTGTATTGCTTTTATTTTTTTATATTAACAAGCTTTTCTTATTGACGTATAAATAATAAACTAATCAAATAATGCGAATATTTGTCCGGCTATAATCTGATCACTAGACTAATTTACACACACTTTCACACACACACGAACACTCAATGGTCAAAATGGGCTATAGTTACCGAAGGCCATTAAAAAAAAAAAAATAATAATAATAATAAAGAAATAATTAACAAAGGATCTAAAAAATAATTAAAATTTGATTGTAATTGTGAATAATTTATGTTTGCAAGTATTTTTCTAAATTATCTACGTTATTATGTCTATCGCTTCACTTTCTCTAAGGTTTAAAAAGGAACTTTATATATATATATATATATATATATATATATTTCTTCATTTTTTTTCATTCTTTTTCCGAAAATTGATTTTTAAAAAATCTGTATTTTGCACAAAATAGGCAATATTTGACAAAAAATCCTTCAAATATGCAATTTTATGCAATATTCTTCAAATATGCAATTTTATGCAATATTGCTCAAATATGCAAAAATATGCATTATAAAATTTAACCCACACTAACCTAGATGCATGATTCGGATAGATAATTGATTCCCTGTGTCCTATGTGGCGGCAAACAAAATATGCAAGTGCATAGGAATCCGATCTCTAATTATAAGTAGATCAGGAACATACTTGTAAATTGTTTTCAGGGAAGGGGGGCGCAGCCTTACATATTTATTGAAAAAACATATTTATTTAAGCAATTTAGGGATTAAAAAAATATATATAAGTATTGAATTAAAATTAAAAAATAAATTATAATATATTTTGATTGGGGGCATGTGTTTCTAGCTCAGATACTTCTACACATTAGCGAGATTTTAATACATAATATTTTTAACACCTTGGGAAAAAACATAGATAGTAGTTAGACAAAAGTTTAAACTTAAATTTAGCAAAGTGGTCATAATTTTTTTATGTAAACCTTTAATTAGAGTTTTTCGCACAAATTATATTCACAGGGAATTCTGGGTGATAGTTTAATTTGAGTAAAAAAAAAATCGAATACAAGTGACGAATTTCAATTACATCATGCTTAGTAAAACAATTTGTTTCATCTTAATATTTATTGATTTTTTTTTATTTTTTTTTATTTAAAATATTTTAAATTTAAAAAATATATAGATTTAAAAAAAATGTAATTCAGATTTTTTGATAAAAATGGCATTTTAATTATTAAATATATCTAAATATTTAAAATAACGAATGAACATATACAATACAGATGAACTTGGGCGTCGCTATGATTTGACTTAGGAGGGGCGAACAGAGATATGTTTGCGTCTCTCCACTCCACACAAAAAATATAGCATATTTATTTTATTGCATTTTAGAGTTTCATGTCACACAAATAATGAGACGAGAAAAAATTGAAAACCTCTTGCTGTTTTCTATTTTTCTGCTCCTAAGGTGTTTTTCCCCAAAAACACTAGAAGAAAAAAAAATATTTATATAAAGTTATAACTTTTATCTATATCTATATATATAAAAGCCATTGTCATGTCATGTGGCGCATCAAAGAACGATGTGGTGAGAAAAAGCAACTAATAGTTAGATTGTCAAATTTTTCAAATAAAATTTCTCTATATTCTCTATCAATAATATCTCTATATATTAATATTAATATATTCCTCTATATAGCTTAGAATATTAGATTTACGGCGTGTCTCATTTGAAATTTTAAAATATATATTATATTTAAAATATATATTATACCGGGAAAATTAATTTTTTTTTTGAATTTAAGAAAAATATAAATTCTTGAAATTTTAGCAGTCAAATTAATTTTAAAATATAAATATATATTATATATATTTAATTTACAATATAAGTTTTAATGAGATATGATTTAATGGAATAATGAGAATAATTCTTATTAGTTGAATAAAAGATTTCACTGTCGATGGTAACAGAATTGTTTTTATTTTAGGTTAAAAAATAAAATAAAATGAGAGAGTCTTCTGTTTTTTAATAATTTTTAATAATTTTAATAAATTTATCAATTGTTAGATGTTGAGTGTATGGTCGTATATTTATGTTATTTGTGTTTGTTTATTTGTTTTAATATAACTCTAATAAAGTTTTTTTTAATGTTTTTTTCGCCTTTTTTTATCGATTCTCACCATTCAACAAATTACTTTTCATTTCAAGTTATTATAGACGGCTAATAGCCATATCTCGAGACGCTGCCCGCCAGGGCCACCAGCTCGGAGCACGCCTGGTACTGCTATCTTACCTTAATATAATAATGAAATAGGTTTCCAACCGATCGGGAACTTCGAGAGAAATGGTTGTATGCTCTAATAAAGTATTTATAAAGCATTTACTGATATTTTTTAAATCTTTCTTTGATCAAAATTCATTATTCAAAAAAATATTTTTTTCAAAACATATAATTACGGACAGCTAATAATCACATCTCGAGACGCTGCCCGCCAGGGCCACCTGCCCGGAGGGCCGAGCGGTGCCGGGCGTGCCGTAGGCACGCCGGGTACTGCTCGTATATATATAAAAGCCATTGTCAGACAGTACCCGTGGCGCAGCAAGGAACATGTGGGAGAAAAAACAACTAATATTCAATGACAGTTGTTATATTGTCAAATTTTACAAATAAAACATCTATTCTCTATATTATATATCTATAATATCTCTATATATTATCTTACAAGACATTTGGGGGGGGGGGGGAAGTCTTGTAAATACAACTCCTGATGATGGGCTAAAAACCCGAAACATATATAGAATATTCAATAAATAATCCAAAAATATAATTAAAAATTTTTTTAATTTCAATTTTATTTGTGAAACACCACTTATAACCCTTTAAAACGCCTGTGTTTAA
The DNA here is from genome assembly GCA_024734495.1 of Forficula auricularia. Lineage (NCBI taxonomy): Eukaryota > Metazoa > Arthropoda > Insecta > Dermaptera > Forficulidae > Forficula > Forficula auricularia. Next base: position 21,619,949 of record JALMQS010000225.1, read on the forward strand.
TATGTTTCACAGTGAATATAAACCAACACAGCTTTTCCTAAATGTTCAAAAATAAGCTGACGTGTTCTGATGTGGCCATCCACTTAACTTTACCATACAACCTGGCCCCTAAAATTATTTATAATCATGTAGGGGGGTTAGTTTTTGCATTTTTATACTTCTGGTGTCCCACTGATTATGTATACAAAATTTGGTTGAGTTTGGTAAATGGCCAAGATTTACATTTTTGACCCTACACCCCCACCCCCCATTTTGGCCTATTACTTTTTGCATTTTTAGACTTCTGGGGGTCCACTGATTATGTATACAAAATTTGGTTGAGTTTGCTCAAACGGCCTAGATTTTTAATTTTTAACCCCCCACCATCCCCCTTAATTTTGGGTCGATATGCACCAAAATCTAATCAGCTCTTAATCTCAATGGACCAAAACTACATGTGAAATTTGGTTTCGATAGTCACACTAGTATTTGAGCTAGCTCGCCCACAAATATTTGGTAACCCACAAACTAACAGACAGATTAACGGAGAACCAGACAGACTAAAAGACATTTTTACATAACAATTATTATTTCGAAAAATATAATTTTTCGATGTTCACTTATTTGAGCTTTTTTGTAGAGTGATATGCCATGGTTTAGCTCAATTTTTTTAATCAAAATGGTTTCATCCGTTTTTGAGATATTTTGAAAAAAAGAAGGAAAAAACCCACTTTTTCATGCACGATTACAATACTTGACTATACCCTGTATGGTAAAGTAAAAAGCTATAGTTCGATTTAAAGCGATGAATTATCTTTTGATTAATTTGTTAAAATATTATTTTTAATATTACTTTTATTTATTTTAATAACTCACTTAAATATTGATTTTTCCTCAAACGTCACATTTTATTTACATAATTAAGTAATGGAGAGGGATTCAGCTAATGGGTAGCCTCTGCTGAACACATTTGATAAAATGTTCTTTATTAGGTACACGTTCAGCTAATTTTGTTCCTTGTTTAAAACAAATTAAATTTTGAACAAAAATAAAATAAATTTTTTTAAACAAGTTCAGTAAGCAATAGGAAACAACCTAAAAGTTTAAAAATAATTAATATTTGAAAACATTAAACAAGGTTGTTGTTTTTTGTGCTTCTTGAGACCATTCGTGTCATTGCAAATTTGGCACTGCAGCAACGAAGAAATTCCAGGGGTAGTTCCCCCGGAAAATTTTGGAAATATATGTTCCTAAAACCAGTGGATGAGACCAATGCTTGAGACCCATATTACAATTAAAAGAAAAATCAGTGAAATCGAACAGTTATTTTTGAGAAAGAAAACCAAAGAAAACTAAATAGTACACTTTTCAAAAATTCAAGTTAATTAATTGAACGAAATTATAATCTCAGACATTAGTCAAAATCTCATTTTCAAGCTTTTAACGGTCACTTAGAAATTTTCTTATACGGGAGCATTGAAACATAAAGTATCTGCAAGCACTTCAAAGTTTTTCACCAAAACAATATTTCCATTTCAACTAAGCAAAAGACATGTTTAGAAACAAAATCATTTTATTTTTTTATCATCTTCATAATTACAGCTTTTGTTTAATAAGCGTTTACGGAATAAAACTTATTTGAAAATAACTTACAAAAAACAATTCGAATTTAATTGAATTGGCATTTAAAAACAAAAGGTGAACCTGTTTTTGAAAAGCGAAAAATTTAATTCTAATCGTGCATCTTGATTAAAACTACAAATAATATAATAATTAGAAGACTATATAACACGATGGAATACTTTTTCCTAAACCGGTTAGGAAGTTTACACGAGACAGCAATAATAAAGATGAGAAAATGTATGTTCCCATGTTTCATTGTTCAGCTATGGATTTAGAAAACAATAAATACATTTGTATGACAATTTAATCAGTACTATCTGAGGTCAAGTTCAAAATCGCTTTCTTTACACCAATAATCTATTATTCGAAATAATTTAAAATATACATAACATATAATTGTTGACATTTTTTTTTAATTTTACACTTAGAAATACAAACAGAGGGTTGTATATCTTAAAAAAATGATAAATAATTTTCACACATAGTGTAAACATAATTTCTAAATATTGTTTGTAGTAATATATATATATATATATATCAGAGCCGGGCAGTGACTTTTCAGCCAGAGGATGCTGTCCAAAAAAGGACACATCATTTTTGAAAATTTTATTTTATTCTTCGCAAAATTCATCGTTAACCGCTTAATATAATTTTTCAAATTTCACATTTGATTTTTTCATTTTCCATTAGCTTATACCCTTAGATCATATGGAATCACTCCTGATTTATACAACAACAACAATTTAGGCTCCCAATTAATTAACAATAAAATAGACAAAATTGATAAATTAGACAAATCAGGAGTGTATAAATTAACTTGTCAAGATTGTGATGCTTTTTATATTGGGCAGACAGGTCGCGCTTTCAAAATACGTTACTCCGAGCATGTAAGAACCCTTAATCATCTCAACAAATCCGATAACATTAATTTAGATTCGACCTCAGCCTTCGCAATTCACTTACATGAATCTAACCATTCACCCTCTAATAATAACCCTATCCCCATTCATTTTGAAAGAAAAGGCCTTAAATTGGACCTCTTGGAATCCACCGAGATAAAAATAGCCCTCTCTAATAATTCAAATATTTTAAATAATCAATTGGAAGTGTATAAAAATACAATTATTGATTATATGTTATAATAAATTAAATAAATGTTTATTTTTGGGGGGGTCAGATAGGCTAGGCGGTAGCATGGCATCGAGCTAACCAGAGGACCCGGGTTCGAATCCGACTCGAGGCATCCAGCTAAAATCTGACGCCGGGGGTAGAGACAAATTTAAAAAAAAATATAACTAGTATCGTAATTAGGCTTATGGCTAGAAAGGCCGAAAAGCCAAAAAAAAAAAAAAAAATAAACATTCCTTCCATTGTTTGCACATTGAATATACTAGGGTAATTGCACTCTCTCATATACCTTTCAAGTTGTACCTTCTCAGGTATTTGTCCATTCGTTATTATAATAGCAGGTATAGATCCCTTTCAGCCAGCTCAAATCTCAATAGAAAATATTAATTCTTAGAACAACTTCTCCTCTTCCCCTACATTCCCCCCACCACATACATTTAAAAAAATTTTTTTAAAAATTCTTACTTGTAAAACTATTTTTCCAATATGTAATCAGTTTTCTTAGACTCCTGATGATGGGCTAACCCCCGAAATATATCGAATTCAAAACTCAATTTTGTTTTATTTCTTTTTTTGTGAAACCTACCTCGTATCTTACTCAAGTTTTATTATTATATTAAAATGTTTCACCTAGAACCAACACCGAACTCCTTAAAAGTTATTTTCATTTGATATTAAAGTCAGAGCAGACAGTCTATCTTCCCTTTTACTACTTCCAGGGGATAGTAAAAGTAATCCACCTTTCCATCATAGAGGCTCTGTCTGAATACTTTCAATAAATATTTTCGAGTATCTAGTTTTTTGATGTTGAGTGTATAAATAGATGCTAGGGAGGGACGCGCCGTCCGGTCGTTCGGTACTCATACCCTTAACTGATATGCCAATTAAGTTGTCTAAATACCAGGGGCTCCCAGGATTGAGATGTGCTATTAAAGAGGTTCTTTCGCGACAATCCACACAAAAAGTTTTAGCCTCGTAACCAATCTATAAATATGAAAGGAACTAAAATTTTAGGTTATGCTTTTTTAACGTGACTGTACACTCACACTACGAAATCTCTATATGGATACACACATACTAGCCGGATCGTTTCCAAGCCATTATGCTTATATCCCCTCCACTAAAAATAATCGCCCAAATATGTTTTTTGTTTTTAGCAAAACTACGTGGTAAATAATTTTAATTTTTTTTTAAGTTACTCCGAATATATTATTCTAACAAATATTAGTTTTCCATCAAGATGGTGAAAGTCATTCAATGAAAATAATGATCATATCCCCACCCTTTCCCTATCTACGGATCTACGCTATGTAAAAAATGTCATTTTTAATTGTAATTATTTCATGTTTGGTGTGGTAAATCGTCTTCAAATTTTAACAGTGTATTATGCTTTTAATGACTTATATTCCAAGTTTCAAAGAATTCTTGAATTTTTTCATTTGTGAAAGAACTTCCTTAAATGACCGGGCTGGCAAACAGCGTGCGTGCCGCGACAGGTTTGAACATGAATAGACTAGACAAGCCTTCGGGTCAGTTTGTCTGTAAAGCAATTTTATAATAAAGTAGACAAAATATTAATTTAAAAAATCGGTCAAGTGCAATCAAATACTTTTAGACTTAAGATTTTAAATGAACGCCAGACGTCAAGTACCTACTTGTAAACTATTTACTTTCAATGTCATAAAATCAAAGTATTTTCTAAATGATTCAAATATACAATCTGGAAAATTCTATTCATATTCTAAAGATAAATTTTAAATTAAAACTAAGCGAAATAAAGCTAAGCGAGATTCATATATGACGCGGTATGAAGATACTATATATTTATATATATGATATGACTTAAGCAGCCCATATATATTTATGTAAATTTATTTCACTTCACTTAATACAAAATAAAATAAAAATATGGCCAGACACTAATGGGCATGTTTATTTTGTATAGTATAGGTATGTCATACCAGATTTTTTTGTTGGGGGGATGCAGGTAAACATTTTTATATTGCTCAAAATTTTTCGAATGGTCTTTAAGACCTTTAAAGCTCGAATTATTAAAAAAAAATGTAATTTTAAAGTAGCATCTAGTCCGGAATTTCCATTAAATTGAAATTACATTTTTTTAAGCAACTCAAATTCTACAAATCCTAGAATGATTCGAAAAATTGCAAGCAATAGAAAAATTTATGGGCTACTAAATATAGTAAATATTCTATAAGTTTTAAAAATAAGCTGACGTGTTCTGATGTGGCCATCCACTTGACTTTACCATATAACCTGGCCTCTCAATTATATTTAATATTTAATAAAATTATTTATAATCATGTAGGAGAGGGAGTTTTTGCATTTTTAGATTACTGGGTCCACTGATTATGTATACAAAATCTGGTTGAGTTTGGTAAATGGCCAAGATTTTCATTTCCCCCCTCCCCCATTTTGGGAGCTTAGTTTTTGCATTTTTATACTTCTGGAGCCCCACTGATGTATATAAAATTTGGATGAGTTTAATACAAGAGGCTAGATTTTCATTTTTTGATCCTACACTCCCCCTCCCCCCATTTTGGGCAGTTGGTTTTTGTATTTTTAGACTCCTGGTGGTCCGATGATTATGTATACAAAATTTGGTTGAGTTTGCTCAAATGGCCTAGATTTTTAATTTTTAACCCCCCTCCACCCCCTTAATTTTGGGTCGATGTGCACCAAAATCTAATCAGCTCTTAATCTCAATGTACCAAAACTACGTGTGAAATTTGGTTTTGATATTCACACTAGTTTTTGAGCTAGCTGGTCCACAAAATTTGGTAACGCACAGACTAACAACCAGACCAACTAACTAACAGACATTTTGACAAAACAATTATTATCTCAAAAAATATAATTTTTTCGATTTTCACTTATTTGGGCTTTTTTGTAGAGCGAAATGCCTTGGTTTCGCTCAATTTTTTTAATCAAAATAGTTTCAGCCGTTTTTGAGGTATTTTGAAAAAAAGAAGGAAAAAAACCACTTTTTTCATGCACGATTACAATACTTGACCATATCCTATATGCTAAAGTAAAAATCTGGCCTCTTTAATAATATAAAGCTTTAAAAACAGTCCAAAATCGACATTATTTTGGTCTTAAAAAATTTAAAAACCAAAAACGGACGTGATAGAAAAGAATGCCTATAGTTTTAGAAATCTGTGATAGATCACTGAAGAAAAAAAAATGAAATTTGTTCCGTGTTTTTTAACCTACCGTTCAAACCATCTTCTGTCATTCTCGATTGCAACCAGATCTTGACCCTCCTATTGTTACCATAGTGTACGGCATTGCTAGTATTCGTACGGTCTTATTTAGTTTTGGATATAAAACGAATCAGCTTCTTGAATTATACAAAGTCTAAATCCAGTTCATCATTGCTCTTTCCTGACCAGATAACACAACATAAATCTATCTTCTTTTCAATTCCTTCTAAATAATAAAATTTAGAAATGTCTCGCAAACCCTTGTGAAAATATCATGCTCGATTTTAATACATGTGAAGGATATATTTTTTGAACTTTTGACGGAAACCTAAAGATCTGGAAATTTTTTTCTGCACTATAATATTTCACAATAATAATTATGGCAAAGTAAATTATAAAAATAAAATAATAGGATTTAATAAATCAAGAATCAAAAAATGACTTAAAATTTATTAATTTTTAAATAGTAGATTTTTTAAATACTTTAATATACTAGCCGCGAAAATTTGGGGGAATTTTGAGCAGTGTTGAGACATATTCTTAATTTTATACTGTTATACAATTCAATTTTTGTATTAATATTAAATCACATAAAAAATGAACATTTTGGATTTCAACTTGGCATTAAATTACTTATTTGATCCTAAAGATAAGCATATTTTTGAATTTTAATGTTGTTGGATTAATCATGCAAAATGATATATTATTAAACGTTTTTACTTTCTTTGTCTAATATTTTAATTTTTAAAATGATAAATTAAATTTGCTTAATATGGTTTAAATATATTTAAAAAGTAATAGCAATAATACCTACCGATCGATTAAAAAAACATGATTTTAATTGAGCTTATTTAATAAACTTGCCCTTGAACAAGAGTAAAAATTTTAAAACAAAAAAACAAAAAAAAAAAAAACTTTAAACCAGTCTTATTATATATTCGAGTACAATATTCAAACTCATGTTATCTCATTATCATATTTCATAAAAATTCTCTATACATGGGCGTTAGTTTAAGTAGTCAATATTTGAAGTTAAAAGCATATTTATAACTTCATATTTTCAGCTTGTAAAATAAAAATATTGCTTCTGATAATTTCTAAAGAAGAGTCCGATCATAATTGAAATAACTTGTAGCTGCTTTAGTAGATATTTTCAAAATACGAAGATTGAATTGTTTCATAAATCAACTGGTGTGTTTACCACACGACTTTCACATTTTCATTTATTTGAAATCATCGCGACACTACTAATTTACACCCCCTTCCTTTATTTCGTTTTTTTTTATTTTCTCAAAACGGCTGAAACGATTTTTTTAAAAATTATTGTATTTATCAAGTGTCATGAGTTAATAGTTGTGACAAATTTTTAATCCGATTGAATTAAAGGAAGGGATTGCAAATTAGGAGTGTCGGAAAATAAATATTTTAATCGTTCATATCTAGTCTTCGGAAAGTCACAGAGACTTGAAATTTGAAACTTAAGCTATCTTGAGGCTTCAAGAAGTATAACAAGATTTTGGCTAAAATAGAAAAACCTGAAGTTGATGTTTACGTACTTAAGAATGTACCCCATTCCCTGCGTTTCACAACCATAAGTCTCAGAAATACGAAATTCGAAACTTAAGCTTGATATAGGCTAGGAGTTTTTGGTTGAAATATATGTCCCAAATCCGGTTTCCATCTATTGAGGACATCGATTCCTTCCAACTAGAAGTTACAAAATGAAATTAACTTTTTTCATCTCAAAGTCAGGACCCAGACAGGGCATCCCAATACTTCTATGAATATAAATGTGAAAGTAAAAATGATTTTACTACAAACATTCAAGTTACTCGCGATCTAAGAACTGTTTTTCTCTTTAACTGGTTCACCTTTCTTGCCATTCGAATAGACTATTTTTCTATACCTAGCGTGGTTAAAGAAAATTTACTTTTGGTCTCATAAATGGTATTAAAGAACCTCTAAAACATTTTGGCTGATATTTCGTGTTAAGATTCCTAAACCATTTAAGTTCATATTTAGTTTTACAGACTCCTAAAACATTTCGGTGCAATTTTGTTTCTACAAACCCCTGAAAAATATGCGGTTTTATCTTGGTCTTTCAGGACATTTGAATATTTGGGCTAATGTTCGTTTGCATAAGTCACAGGAAAAATGTTTTTATAGATCTTATCATATAAGAACTCTGATTAAAATGATACCTAGGTGACTAATTACATTACACTCAGACGTCTATCTACTGACGCACGTATCCAGAATTATCTAGTCTTAGAATAAAGTAAAATTAAATGAAATTTTAAAATATATTTAAGAGACATTGACCCATAAGTCCTCCTGAGTGGGTAAACAAACAAGTTTCAAGATCACATTTCTACATCCTTGCTTGACTTTTTAATTAACGAATACTTTTTTTTCACTTTTGTTCTTCTAATTCAAATAAATTAGACTTTGAATTTGATATGGATATCAGATATTACGTGTATATCTCTGTCTATGCGCATTTAATGATAAATACATAATACTCTCCTACTTTTCATAATAATAGGATATCATTAATTCGAAAATTATACCAATACAGCGATGATCAACTCTTCTCATATTATAGAATTATATTTTTTCAATTTTGAAGATTAACATTTAAGGAAAAAACACACATTTTGTCTTTTTTTATAAAACTATCTTTTTTGCATATTTTTTTAAAATAATATTTAGATTTTAAGCATTATATAATTGAAAATGAATTAATCATTTTAAGATTACTGAATGATTTATTATTAATGAATTTTATTTCTCATTGATAACTACCTCATAATCATAATTTAGAGACGAGAAGAAAATAAATTTTAATTTCTAACTCTATAAAATATATACATACCTAATTTAAATAATTATTATTATTTATAATAAACACACCTACTAATTCCACTAAAAGGCGGAAAATACATTTTTCTAGAGTATTCATGATAGCTAAAGATAAAAGCGTGGGCGCTTTTGACATGAAATTCAATTAAGACTAGGTCCCAAGCTTGCCGAGAAAATTTTTCGGGTATTGAAGAATATTTTATTTTATACTTTTCTACCTTCCGGTTGGCTCTAGTATCTAATTGACTCAAAAAAAGACATTTTTTGTTCAACGTTTATAAAAATATGTGAAACAAGGAGAAAAATAATTTTCATTCATGATTTTTTTCTGTTCCTGGATTGAGATACACACGATAGGTCATGAATGAAAAGGTACTTACGTATTAACGCCACCGCAGCTACAGATTTGGCGGTTTTTAAATTTCGCCAATCTACACCTAAAATTTTTGAGATAAATCATAAAATAGAATAAATCAGTTTCCCTCTGTCAAAAAACAACTTGAATAGGTTCGGTTTATGATCTCGGTTCGATTAGATGAAAAATGCGTTCCCAAACAAACCTTGCAAACAACTTGAATAGGTTCGGTTTATGATCTCGGTTCGATTAGATAAAAAATGCGTTCCCAAACAAACCTTGCAAACAACTTGAATAGGTTCGGTTTATGATCTCGGTTCGATTAGATAAAAAATGCGTTCCCAAACAAACCTTGCAAACAACTTGAATAGGTTCGGTTTATGATCTCGGTTCGATTAGATAAAAAATGCGTTTCCAAACAAACCTTGCGGTGGCGTTAATGTACCCGCATTTTTATCTAATCAAACCGAGATCATAAACCGAACCTATTCAAGTTGTTTGCAAGGTTTGTTTGGGAACGCATTTTTTATCTAATCGAAGCAATATCATAAACCGAACCTATTCAAGTTGTTTTTTGATAGAGGGGAACTGATTTATTCGATTTTATGATTTATCTCAAAAATTTTAGGTGTAGATTGGCGAAATTTAAAAACCGCCAAATCTGTAGCTGCGGTGGCGTTAATACGTAAGTACCATGAAAAGTTATCGAAAGTTCGTTCTGATGTCAAAATATATGTATTTCCAACGCCTAGAACAGATTAGATTTTGGCCTAGTTTCAGAACTTTCAGTTTCAAAATGCAAAAAATTTATCTAATATATTACAAAAAATATATTATAATATAGCATGGACGTAAATTGAGGAACACCCGACAAGCAAGGTTACAGCATTCACTTCGAATTATAATATATTCACCTGAGTATACGAGTGTAAATCCAACATACGAGACATAAGTCGAGTGTATAGTGATTCACAAGAGTGAATGCACCATAAACTCTCAGCCATAAAGCCGAAACTGGCAACTCTCGCTTGTCGGATATTCCTCACTTACGCCCTTGCCATACAATATAATATTTTCGAATGATTTTAATGATTTTTTTAATGTTTTATTATGCTTAAAGAATAAACATACGCTATAGTCTAGAAAGAATTTAATTTATAGGACAGATTCTATGATTTTAATAGAAATATTATTAAATTGCGATATCAGAGGGGATTCATCCGAGTCGAACCTGAGAACTAACATGCTTTCCGGGCAGTTAGCTCACACCCTCGAGACAAAAAACTCCCTCTGAATCGCAATTAATACGTTATAGTGTTAGCCTAGTTCTCTGCGATTCCGCGACATTTCAGCCCCCGACAAAATAGTCCCGACAAAATATCCTTCAGACAAAATATCTCATGACAAAATAACCCTTCCCTTCGTGAATCTTGCTGAAGCCAACGCCAACAGAACCGTCTAAAAAGCAGCCCGAAAACGAGCTATACGAACCCAACCGAACCGAACCTCCGAAAGTTTAGTCCGAGCGGGGTGTGTTTCGGGGTCCCATTTTTTTTCTAATTAAACACACATTGAAAACCGAACCAGCCAATCGTCGGGCCGGGTGTGTTTGGGGCTCCCATTTTCTCCTAATCAAACACACATTGAAAACCGAACAGCCAATCGTCGGGCGAGGTGTGTTTCGGGCTCCCATTTTTTTCTAATCAAACACACATTGAAAACCGAACCAGCCAATCGTCGGGCAAGGTATGTTTGGGGCGCTATATTTTCGTCCAATATTATAATAATAATTAAAAACGATAATGATTAATAACACTTTTAACAAACAATCAATAATTGTGTAATGTAAACATAGACGATAAATAAGTAAATATAGATGATAAATACTATATTATAGATAGTAAAAATAATAAATTGTTAGCTAGAAAATCTAACGACAGACAGCAGCACTTTCAAACGGCTAATTAGCCGCCAAAATATGAAAGTCTGTTTATATTATTCAAAACTATGATTATAAGCTTCTCACTTAATCTCTTTTGTATTCTCCCTTATACTGGGGAATATTTTGTCAGAAGATATTATGTCGGGGGATATTTTGTCGGAGGCTGACATGTCGCGGTACCGTTCTCTGCAAGAGTTATAAAAAAAATACACTTTAAATAATATTTTTCTTCTTTTAATCTCTTGAATTGGTAAAATAAGGTTTTGTCGTCGTAAAATATGTGCTCACTTTCAAGATAATTGATTCGATAAAAGACAATCAAAGTTTGATTGCAAAATTCTACTTGACTGAAATTTTTCATTTGACCTAGGTACGGCTAAAAAAACTAAATCAGTAGAAAATACCTTTCGAGTTATAACTTGTAAGTCGTGAAAATTATTAATAATGATGATATTATTTTTTTTAATTTAATTTAGGTATATATTTTTCTGTAAAATTCTTGAAATTGATGGAATATCGTATTATCGCAAATAAGTATGTTCATGTTCGCGTAATTTTAAAGAAGTAAATCAAGATTCGATTACAACATTCTACCTAAGCAAACAGACAGAGGGACCAAGTTAAATAAAATCATACTAGAAGCAGACAAGTGGAAGTCTGGCTAGATTTCCGTAAAGGAGCGACACTTTTTCATCAATCATACATTTTTTTATATCAATTAAAATACTTTCTCTTTAGAAAGAATTATTACTAAACTAAGACACTAAGAATTTCAACACTTTTAATATAAATTACTGTGCTTGATTGAACAGTATTATCATTATTTGTCACGTTTTTGTCACTTTTCCTCCCTAAATTATGCATGAGGGATATTTTTTCTAATTATCAACTCAATGGTCGGACGAAAGAAACAGGTTGTCAGTGAAACCTTTTGAAGCCATTTTAATTTGTCATTATAATTTTAAAATGACTTGCACTCAATTTTATAATCATGTGAAAGAAGAAAATGATATAATTAAGAAAGTAAAATCAACTTTAAAATATGACTGGACTAAAAAGAATTAGTCTGGCGTCTTTTTTTTATTATTCTAAGTGTTCATTTTATTAGATTCCTTTAAACTTTATTGGTTTTTTTATCAGAGTAAATAAAATAAGCCATTACTTACCCACTTTTTTCATGTTTTATTTATTTAGCACTTAAACGTCCCGTATCAATGCTTGGCAATAATGGCAATTCTATCTATAGCTCATATGGTATTGGCTCAGCAGGCTCGCACGTCGGCGAGATTTAAAACTTGTTCCTCGTCTAATTTTTTTTACGTTAAAAAATTCAGTGCTCGGAAAAGTTAGTTGACTAGATTATTCAAATAGAATGAATATATCATATATCCATATCAAACATTCTCCAGCTCATCAACTTGACCTTCAAAGTCTTATTAACAAGCGAATTCATTGATATTCAACTAAATTGCTTCATTTAGTACTCTTGAGTTTTCAGAATTTTGATAAACAATTTAATATTACGATCGTCTACCTCCGTTTGTCGGTCCCACGTGATCTAGGTCATGACCAGGATTAGAGCTTATCAACCCTTTGAAGGTCAAACAAATTGTGACGCGTTATTTCGATTTCACACGACTATACTTTAAATATGTATTTTAATATTTCACATTCTCAAGTTTTTGAATTAGGTGTAGAATTTGAAAATAGGTATATTTTAATATTAAGCAGGCACCTGGAAAAATCTTACTTTAATAAAAACATAATTAGAAAGTTAAATTAGGTTGGAGTTGGTGGTGTTTTTAACAATGTTTCACTATAAACCAACACCGCGTTCCCTAAATTTTATAATTAGAAAGGTTCTTTGCGAGAGTAGCAAGTTGTTTAATATAAAAGGAATGAATCAGAGATTTTATCAGCTTGATTTGAATAAGTATACAATTATATATTATGGGTTGTTAATAACAACACAAGATTAAAATAATATAATTAAAAGTAAGTAATAAAAAAAGTTGATTAAATGAAAAGTAATTGTATTTATGTGTGTTTTGTTATTGAAAGACGCATTGTCCGGAAACTGAACTCATTGACATAACATAAGGTTTCTAAATTATTTCAAACTTTTTTTCCATAGACATACGTTTTTTATAAAAATTATAGACAACAAAGGACTACAGGAAAAGATTCTTAATAAATGCAGAAAATTTAAAACGATGATAATTTTAAATCACCGGAAGTAAAGAAGTACTTATACTGTCATTTCATGTTCAAAAATTGAAAGTCATATTTATAATTTTGGAATAAGAAAACTTCAAAATGTTAATTTCCGGAAATGGAATTCCATTACCTCTCTTATTCCAAGGAGTATTTAAGTGTAAAGTAAATTGACTTCATATGATAAATTCAGTGAAGAGATTCTTCCTAGGAATCATTTCAATTTTAATAAAAATTCTCAATTTTTTCGAGAAATATTTATATTAGACTAAAAATGAAGGTAAAGTTTTTAAAATTAATGTATAATATTTGGCAAGAGTAGGAAAAGGCAAAGAAGGAAAAGTGGTGGGCGAACACGGTCTAGGAAATAGGATATGAAAGGGGCGAAAGATTAATTGAATTTTGCAGTAAGCACAGTCTAGTAGTAGCAAACACACTCTTCCAACACCATCCAAGAAGGATCTACACGTGGAAAATGCCGTTAGACAAGGGGAGATTTCAAATAGATTACATATTAGTCAGACAAAGATTCAGAAATCAATTAAAGGACTGCAAAAGTTATCCTGGGGCTGATATAGCTAGTGATCACAATCTAATTGCGATGAAATGCCAACTAAAATTTAAAAAACTAATAAAAAAGGGGGGTCACGAAAAACTGGGATATATCTAAATTAAAAAATAAGGAAACCCAAAAACTCTTCGAAAACGTAATGAATAAGAAACTGGAAGAAAAAACACCCACAAATAATAAAGAAGATGAAATCGAACAAGAATGGAATGACATGAAATCAAGCCTGACTCGAAACAGCCAACGAAGTCCTTCAATCAAAGAAAAACGAAATTAAAAAGCCATGGGTAACAGACGAAATACGGCAACTGATTGACGAACGAAGAAAATTTAAGAACAGAAAAGACGAAGAAGGAAAGAAACATATAAAAAATTAAGATGGAAAGTTATAAGAGAATGTAGAAAAGCAAAAGAAAAAATGATTCAAGAAAAATGTAAAGAAGTCAACGAAAATCTAGTATTGGGAAAAGTTGATGTAGCCTATAGGGCAATAAAAAGAAATTTTCAAGAAGACAAGCCAAAAAGCAAGAACATAAGAGATAAAGGAGGCCACATTATTCTAAACGAAAACGAACAGGCAAATAGATGGAATAAAATTTAGGGAACGCGGTGTTGGTTTATAGTGAAACATTGTTAAAATTAAATTAGGTTGGTTGGTGGTGGTGTTTCACCTTGTGAAACACCACCAACTCCAACCTAATTTAATTTTAAATAGATGGAAGGAACACCTAGAAGAACTCTATGGAGAAGAAAAAACAATGAACCCAATAGAAGAAGAAGAATCTGTGGACGAAAACGAATTAGGAGACCCCATACTCAGGTCAGAATTCGAGACAGCTTTGAAGGAACTAAAAAATAATAGAGCACCCGGAATAGACAATATACAAGCTGAAATCCTAAAAGAACTCTGGAGAAAAGGCACGTGACAAACTTTTTGAACTAATTAGCAAAATCTATAAATTGGGAATCATCCCAAAAGATTTCGAAAAAAACAAAATAGTCACACTTCCCAAAAAGACAGGCGCGGATAAATGTGAAAATTTCAGGACCATTAGCCTAACCTCACATGCCTCCAAAATCCTAACCAAAATAATCCAAAGAAGAATAGAACAAAGAGTTGAAGAAAATCTGGGGGAAGACCAGTTCGGCTTTAGAAGAAACAGAGGCACCCGAGAAGCAATTCTCTCTCTTAGACTAATAATAGAAAGGGCTTTTATCAGGGAAGAATCTGTCTACATCGGATTCATAGACCTAGAAAAAGCATTCGATAACGTCAATTGGG
Organism: Forficula auricularia; assembly: GCA_024734495.1. NCBI lineage: Eukaryota > Metazoa > Arthropoda > Insecta > Dermaptera > Forficulidae > Forficula > Forficula auricularia. The sequence goes on from JALMQS010000225.1 coordinate 21,635,126, forward strand.
AAATTATGTTTAAAATATTAAAACAGGCGGGAATAAAATTCAGAGAGAAGACTAATCTACAATCTATATCAAAACCAGACGGCAATTATAAATATTGGTGATGAACAAAGAGAAGCCAAAATAAAAAAAGGTGTAAGACAAGGATGTGTGCTGTCACCCATGATTTTCAACTTATACATAGAAGAAGCGATTAAAGAATTCAAAGACAAAATTGATACAGGTATAGAAATCCAAGGTCAAAAGATCGCTATGTTAAGATTTGCCGATGACATTGCCCTTCTAGGAAGCAATAAAAAAGAATTAGAGGACGCCTTGAATGGAATTAACCAAATCCTAATAGAAGAAATCAAAATGAAAATAAACAAGAATAAAACCAAGGTCCTAGTATGTACAAAAAAAGAACAAACGAGACAGGAATGCATCAAAATTAACCAAAGAAAACCTAGAAGGAGTTAAGGAATTCCGCTACCTAGGAAGTAAAATAACATGGGATGGGAGGAGCAAAAACGAAATTAAATCAAGAATTGCCCAAGCAAAAATGGGGTTTAATTCAAAACAAAAACTACTATGCTCCTCCTCAATCAGCTTAGCAAACAGGAAGTTGCTATTGAAGACATATGTATGGAGCATAGCCATGTACGGGTGTGAAACCTGGACAATTGGAAAAGCGGAGAGAAAGAGATTGGAGGCTTTCGAAATGTGGTGCTACAGAAGAATGATGAATATCAAATGGATGGATAAAATCACAAATGAAGAAGTTCTTGGAAAAATCGGAGAAAGAAGAACCTTGTGGAAGAGTCTGAAGAAGAGAAGAGGTCAGATGATGGGGCACACACTGAGACATGGGGGACTGCTTAGGGATATCTTGGAGGGGGAGGTGGGAAAGAAAAGGGGAAGGGGAAGACCCAGATTAGAATATTTCAACCAAATAATTGGGGATATGGGATGCCAGACATTTAGAGAGGTTAAACAGCTGGCGGAGGACAGAGTCGAGTGGAGACGGATTGTTGCATCAAACCAGTCTTAGGACTGTATACTCAATGATGATGAAGTAATAAAAAAAGTTGATTAAATGAAAAGTAATTGTATTTATGTGTGTTTTGTTATTGAAAGACGCATTGTCCGGAAACTGAACTCATTGACATAACATAAGGTTTCTAAATTATTTCAAACTTTTTTTCCATAGACATACGTTTTTTATAAAAATTATAGACACCAAAGGACTACAGGAAAAAGATTCTTAATAAATGCCGAAAATTTAAAACGATGATAATTTTAAATCACCGGAAGTAAAGAGGTACTTATACTGTCATTTCATGTTCAAAAATTGAAAGTCATATTTATAATTTTGGAATAAGAAAACTTCAAAATGTTAATTTCCGGAAATGGAATCCCATTACCTCTCTTATTCTAAGGAGTATTTAAGTGTAAAGTAAATTGACTTCATATGATAAATTCAGTGAAGATATTCTTCCTAGGAATCATTTCAATTTTAATAAAAATTCTCAATTTTTTCGAGAAATATTTATATTAGACTAAAAATGAAGGTAAAGTTTTTAAAATTAATGTATAATATTTGCATCAAACAGAAGACACTAGTTGTTTTATAAAAAAATTAAATTAATAGTAAAACTTGTAATAATATTGAATAGACAGGGTGGAGCATAAAGATCTACCACAAGGAAAAAATTTAACTAGAAACAAACTGAATATATTTTTGATAAGAATATAAAATAATTTTTTTTTAAATGTGCTTTAAACATAATAAGACAAAAAAAGGGGCGAGGGGGGGGGGGGTCAAAAATGAAAATTCTAGCCCTTTCGACCAAACTCAACCAAATTTTGTATACATATTCTGTAGACCTCCGAGAAGGCTAGAAATGCAAAAAACTAACTAAATTTTGTATAATAGTTTTGTTAGTTTTTGCATTTATAATCTTAATATGTATTCAAAATTTGGTTGAGTTTGGTCAAAAGGGCTAGAATTTTCATTTTTGACCCCCCCCCCCCCGCTTTTTTTTCAAAAATATATTTACTTTTTTTCTAGCTAAATTTTTTCATTTTTTTATACGTCTTCAAAATGTGGTAGATCTTTATTCCCCACCCTGTATTACTGCAAGGGTCTTCCTGGAACGCCCCTTGTTGATATCTTTTTTTCTCAGCTTAATCTTAGACACAAATTCTTAATGTGGAGTAGCGAAACATAAATTATATAACAGTAATTGAACAGTCAATTGATTTGGAGGAAAATGAATCTCTTTAAAAGCAATAATAATACGAATTATCATCAAAAGTGTAAGAAAAGGTATACACTGAATGGGTAATTATATTGGAAAAATTAATCTAACAAGATAATACATGATATGGCCAATCAACATTCTATTTTTTATTCTTTTAAATTTTATTCTAATTTAAACAAACATCGAAGACAATCTCTTTTACAGCATAGGCAAGAGTCTCTGAATACTTAACAATTGGAACAAAGCCACACAAAACTCAAAGTGATAATCAAACACTTTACTTACTATACTTGAGTTCCTTGAAGTGTTAATTAAATTTAATAGATAAAGATAATTATTGCAAAATCACGATTGGGTTTCTAATGGTTAGCTTCCTTCGATGAAGATAGACGAGTTGCAAGCATCCAGGGAGGGAAGATCTCTGGTCAAGAAAATGCCTGCCGGAGGCGGGCGTTTCCGCTACTTAATTATATTTTATATAGCTATATAAAAAACATTTTAGGCAACAAGATCACAAATTTGCATAACTTTTTTTGACTAAGGGGATCTTGAAATATAAAGAGAGGCAAATATTTGAGCTTCAAATTCTTTAAAAAAAAACACCATATTCCTTAGAAATTATTCAGCTTCTTCCACGAGGACAAGTTTTTCATTACTTCATATAAACTAGCTTTTCTATTTGTTTCAGTAATGGAAATAAAAAAGCGAGGAGGATTTCAATTTACTTAATCACATCAACGTACCTAATTAGCATTGTTAGCTTAACAAACCCAGGACCATTCTGTCTCTTTAAGGTGAATTAAATGAATCATTTAAGGCGAATATTATGATTAAGGCATTGGAATGCCTGTGAATGAAATCGACTGTCATTAACTTGTCACATCCATCATGATAGGAATGCGATTGGATTTGCTTAAAGAATCAAATGAACAATTAGTATCTCTTTATAATATTTAATTAATGTCAACCTTTAAAGAGTTTCTAGGTCTTTTCAATTATAACATTCAAATAGGTAAATATTTATACAGTCAATTATTAGACAACAAACCAAACTAGATGTCTAAATTAGAAGTCTTTCTTTTTAATGGAAATATTTAAAAAGAGGAAGGGAAGGTATTAGAAACGCAAAAAAAAAAAAATACTAATAAATTTCAAAAATATAAATTAATTGTAAATAATATAGATACATATTGAATTATTTTATTACATGACTCACTATCCATTTTAAAATGTTGATGCTGAAAATAATGAAGAGGGTTTCTTAACCCATTAACGCCCAGCCTGTGGTATACCACACGGCTAACTTTGACCGATCATTAAATGTATTTAAAATAAGCTGACTTGTTTTGATATGCCATCCACTTGACTTTACCATACAATCTGGCCCCTCACTTATCTATATATATAAAATTAAGGTTTTGTCTGTACATTGCTCCAAATCACGCCAGATTTTGGTTGCACACGTTTCAGGCAAAGTTATGAACGAAATCACCCTCAACAAAATTCCTGTCTATATGTATGTCTGTATGTATGTCTGTATGTATGTATGTCTGTATGTATGTCTGTTTCAGTGGTTTCCGAAAAGTTGCTCACGATTCACGTAAAAACGGCTGAAGGGATTATTATGAAATTTCATATTTACATCGAAATCTTCCTCTTCCTACTGCCTGCAACAGGGATTTTTTCTATCAAGAAGGCCAAAATTAATTAAGGAGTATTTTTATTCCATTATTCTCTTACAGAAAGATGAGGCTGGAAGCAAAATCTTCTAGTCATTATCTAAAAAACATCAGCTAAAGTCTTCCGAATATAAGTTCTCCGACATTCACCCTATTTCAGGGACAATGACGATTGGAGTATTAATTCTTCATTTGGGCACAACTCTTTATTTTCATTCAATACAAACTCTCTTAAATTATTTTGGATTCATAAAGTTTACAACGAAATCCAAGCTTATTTAAATTCTTCAATTTGCTCAACATAATAAAGGAGGGACTTTTACACTGTAATTTTACATGCACATATCCTCTCAGTTGTTTTGTCTCATTCCTCTCCCATAACTTGAATAAATTTGTTTGGAGGTTATTAATAATAATAATAATTATAATTAATTGAATCTATAAATATATAAGGCAGTCTAATGTCTTTGTGTATAATGAATATAAAATACTTACCTATATAATTAAAGTAGCCGGCTTATGAGATAATTTGGTATCGCAAAGCAGCCCTAATCACCATAAAGATAAAAAGAAATATGAATATTCCTTGATGAAAATATCAAAATTTAGGATAAATAATCACTAATAAATAAATAATCCAAAGAAACCACGTGAAAGCTGTAATTTTTTTCACTTACTTCATCATAATTTTATAACCCGTGATATTAAGATGTTTTTCTTATTTTAATAAAAATACGTATTTATTGATAATAATATAATACGTCTTCTCATAAAATATTGCACCTGTTTTCAATTTTTGTCTTAATGAGATTAGAAGTATCTAAAAAATGAAAAAAAAAAGGTTTTCTGTTCGTGGAAACCCACGATGCCTTAAAAATGAACAGTTGTAGAAAGTTCATTCGGGAGATAAAATGTTTGTATTTTCGAAACGAAGCCCTGAATAGTTTTTAGACTTTCTAGCTGAAAACTTAAAAATACAGAAAATTAGAAAAAAATTGTTTTAAGAGTAGTAGTTAATGAAATTTACACACAGACACATACACACAATTTTCAATTTCAATTTATTATCCTTTAGACGTTTCCAAGGTCCGGATTTAATGGCATAGGATACGTGAGTTACATACAAAAAATAAATAAATACAGTCGACACTGGATAATTCGAAATCCAAGGGACTACAAGAAAAATTCGAATTATCAAGAGGAAAGAAAAGAAATTCGAATTATTAAGAGTTTTTATTATATTTTTGAAAATATGTATGAGCTTACATAGATTATATATATAGCCTCTAGCGAGGGGAGAACCGCGATTGGAATTAGGTGTACACGTCTTTGGAATTATGTGGAATTATTTTGGAATTCATTAGATAATAAGCCTTCATCTATTCTCTTCTACTTGGAAATGAAAGTGGAAGTGGAAGTAGGTGTACACGATATTAGGTCGCGGTTCACCCCTTGGCCTTAAGTATAAAAGTAAAAATAATGAAAATGTCAAAAAAGAACAAAAAAATTACATATGTATTAACATTGCAATAGATAATAAGATACCTAATTATAAAAACTAAGAATAGTTTTTATTTTAGGTTAAAAATAAAATAAATTGAGAGAGTCTTCTGTTTTTTAAATAAAATAACTTTTAATTATTTCTAGAGACTATAGTTTCGAAGGCATTGCCTTCATCATCAGTCTATCACAAATATTTCAAATTAGTTACAAATTAAGATTTATAGAAAATTTTGAAAAATATATAATGTCTTTTTTCTTCATTATTCCTCTTGGGAGGTTAGAATATAAGAGGAATAATGAAGAAAAAAGACATTATATATTTTTCAAAATTTTCTATAAATCTTAATTTGTAACTAATTTGAAATATTTGTGATAGATCGATGATGAAGGCAATGTACTTCGAAACTATAGTCTCTAGAAATAATTAAAAGTTATTTTATTTAAAAACAGAAGACTCTCTCATTTTATTTTATTTTTAACCTAAAATAAAAACAATTCTGTTACCATCGACAGTGAAATCTTTTATTCAACTAACTAAGAATAGTTTTTTGCTAGGAAAAATTCGAATTAAAAAGAAGGGAAAAGTGGCCTAGTTCGAATTATAGAACGTTCTCTCCCCCTCTTATTACGAAAAGGATTTCGAGTTATCGGTCGTATCAAAATACACTGCATTTTTTCGATTTACCCAAGTTAACAGCTGAAGAGTTCGAATTATCGAAAAATTCGAATTATCGAGAGTCGACTGTATTTAAAATAAAAAAAAACATATTGACCAGAAAAATAAAACAGGCAGATGTTTAGATGTTCACACAATCCTCTTAAAAATTCATCAATACTCTAAAAGCATTTTTCAATTATAAAATTCTCAAGTGATCTTTTATACGACTTAATATTATTTACGGTTTTATTATACTCGGTCGAACTATTGAAGTATTGAAAGAAGGGATTTTTTTTTAAATTCGCCAATTTATACCATATTTTGGCAACAAAAACACACACTCACACAGGCATAAAAATTCATGATAGAAAATAATTTTTCTCCACGTTTCAGACATTTTTAAACACAATTAGAAAAAAAAATTATTTGTGTGAATTCAATATAGAGCTATAGATATAGAAAATGCGTTTTGTTGTTCTAGCAATAAGCTAGCCACATAAATGATTAAGCATTTTTTGGAGACATCGACCTTTTATAAAATGAATTTTCTATATCTAATCAGATAATTGACCCTATGAGAAATAACAGATAAAATATTTCTTATTAAAAAGACTGATGATGAAGATTAAGTCTTCGAAACTATAGTTTCAAACAAATAAATTATATACATACATATTTATATTTGGTATATAAGCTAAAAATTTTCACATACCGTTTTTAACACGCTTTTATTAGTTTCACCTGTATGTTTGTTTGTTTGTTTGTATGTATGTAACTGACTCGTTTGGGCTCGATTTTGCCCCACTTTAAGCGATCAGATTTACTTTAAACGTTGTAGACTTTTCAACGACCGACAACAATACAATATTTTGATAAGCATATCTCATTATCCTGATTAGGATCGCCAGGATTATTTTATTATAATATTTAATAAAATACTCCCACCCGCCGTTAGCAAGTATTCATCATTCAGCCGTTTACTCGCGCATAGTAAGTCATCACTCCCGCGCCGTTTACCCGCGTGTCTGACGCGCACATAGCATATCATGCCGTCCGCCACATATGCTACATTTTTTTTTTAAATAAAAATAAAATAAGATAAGATAATACAAGACAAGACAAGACATTTTATATTATAATATATATTTATTTGGTGGTTTTCGTTAGACACCACCATATAATTATTTTTTTTCAGATATATAGTAATTTGATTGAAAATGTACAAAATAAAATATAGTTTAAAAAACACGCTTTTTTTTTACAATTAAATTAATTTTCTTTTCATAACTGTATTTTTATTTTAGAATTTTTGAAAATTATTGAAATATATTGAGTTAGTATACTTTTTATAACAGTTGAATGAAATATAAATTAAAAGTTATTTTCTGATTTTTAGTTCGATTTGCTATTAAAGCGTGTTTTTTTAGTTTTTTTAAACTATATTTTTTTGGTTATTGGAACAAGATAGTGGGAGTGAGTGGAGGCTAAACTTTTAGAATAACTTTTAAGGGGATAGATGTTAAACATTTTTTAATAATAAAAAATTAAGTAAAATTACGAGGTGGGTTTCACATGAAATAAAATCAAACAAAAGCGAATTTTGATTTCGATATATTTCGGGTTGTCAGCCTATCTTCATGAATTAGATAACTAATTTTAATTCCTGAAGATGGACTGACAATCCGAAATATATCGAAATCAAAACTCACTTTTGTTTTATTTTATTTTATGTGAAACCCACCTCGTAATTTTACTTAATTTTTTATTATTAAACTTTTAGAAAGTTGATAAAATAAGGGCCACTCTGTTATATAAGTTTATGTTTATTTGCAGCAAGCAGACAACAATCTCATTAATTTCTCTTTATAATGAATAGTCATACATGTCTGGAGAGGGTGCTGCTAACAATAATTTAGTAAAATATGAGAAAAGTGCTAACTGTAGGTTATTGTAAATAAAATGAAAATAGTTTTCAAAATGGCACTATCCTTAATTGCCTAAATATGTTTGATGAGAAAATAATGTGTGGTGATATTATTTAAACAAAATCTCTTGTTTATAAAGTGACTTATTAAAAATAAATTATGCAAGAATTGTTTACTATTATTATTATGTCTCTACCGATATGCTTCAAGAAATTTGTAATTTAGATGGTAGAAAAAATAGAGTAAACACAAATATAGATATTATTATTTTGGTTTTAATTAATTTCATTCATAACTTGTAAATATTATTTAAAATTATATAAATATTTATGAGATAGCATTTATGTGTGTGTAAACTTCTCAATATTGATTTAATTTACTTAATCAGAAACCTGATGTATTGATGGGATTTAAATTGGATTATTCAAGCGATTCAAGATTAGTTTAAAGGAAAACAATCCGCAATATCATTTGTCTAAAAATTTATGATTTAATTGTACATTAAATTAAATATCTAAGTACCTTTTTTCGTATGTAATATTTTGTAATTATTTTCATTTGAAATGACAGAAAGAAGCGTGAAAAGTCGTGAGTTTTAAATGCTCGTCTATTCTCTAGATATATTTTAATTTGTAAAATGATTGATTTGATTGTTTCAGCCAAAGAGTTCGGTGACGGTCATGTCAACGAAATCCGATTTTCTTATTCTGCCAATAGAACGCGGGGATAAACAAGAAATCCTCCAGTTTCTCAAACGACTTTTTTTCAAGGATGAGCCTTTGAATGTGTCCGTAAAACTCTGCCTTGAGAGAAATGATTGCCCAGAATTAGAAGAATATTGTGCATCCATCATCGAAGACGAGCCAGGTAGATTTTTTTTCTCTTTAAAAACTAACAAATTTTATTAATAATTTACAAATACAAATTTTTTGTTATTTTATTCATTATAAAAATTTATATATCTACCAATATTTAATTATATTTAAATTACATACACAAGGTGTTCCACAGAACTCGTTCATTAAAAGTTTTCATGGAAGAAGTTGAGAAAATATTTTGAACTAAAAGTTTTCATAAGAGTTGAGATAAAATGTTGATCTTTGACATATTTAAGTTTTGGAATATGCTCTTTTTAAATAAATTATTAACAACTTTTGGACACTTTCTGTTTTGCCGCAAATTTCTTATTTTCTATGGAACTCCCCAAATATTTTTGCATCATTAAATTAAGTGTTATAAACTAAGATGATTTTGTATAATGCACATGATGTCTAAAATTTATCATTTCTGAGTTATTTTAGATAGTTTGTAAAATCTACCAAATTAGGGTTCATTTTTAAAAATTAATAATAATTAAATTTTTTGGCTTTTCGGCCCCTCCAGCCATAAGCCAATTTACGATACTATTTATTTTTTAAATTTTGTCTCTACCCTGGGGTTCAGATTTTAGCCGAATGCCTCGAGTCGGATTCGAACCCGGGTCCACTTGGTTAGCAGGATGATACGCTACCGCCTAGCCTATCCGACCCCCCAATAATAATTAAACTATTGTTTGTAGAATTAATTTGATCACTTAGAACTCTTAATTATCCATTAAAGAATCTTACTTAATCATAAAAATCCAAATGTTATATCCAGGATGACCATAATAATCGTTTATTTCTGAAAATCAAAAAGTTGTTAATACTCAATTTTTTCAAATAGAACATGGCATAAATTTTAGAATTTTTGAATTCTATATAAAAATCCAATAGAAGTTTATTAAATATTCCCTATACCTAAAATGAATTGTTTTTTGAATAAAAAATATTTTAAATTTCACTCGTCCATTATAGGTACATAATAAATAATTAAGATCTAGACGAGTGAAATTTAAAATATATTTTATTTAAAAAACTATTCATTTTAGGATAGGAAATATTTATATCCTATTGGATTTTTTTGTAGAATACAAAAATACTAAATTTATGCCATGTTCCATTTGAAAGAAATGAGTATTAACAATTTTTTGATTTTCAGAAATAAACGATTATTATGGTCACACTGGATATAACATTTGAATTTTTATGATTAAGTAAGATTCTTTAATGTATAATTAAGAGTTCTAAGTGATCAAATTAATTCTACAAACAATGGTTTAATTATTATTGGGGGTCGGATAGGCTAGGCGGTAGCGTATCATCCTGCTAACCAAGTGGACCCGGGTTCGAATCCGACTCGAGGACATTCGGCTAAAATCTGAACCCCAGGGTAGAGACAAAATTTAAAAAATAAATAGTATCGTAAATTGGCTTATGGCTGGAGGGACCGAAAAGCAAAAAAAAAAAAAGTTTAATTATTATTAATTTTTAAAAATGAACGCTAATTTGGTAGATTTTACAAACTATCTAAAATAACTCAGAAATGATAAATTTTAGACATCATGTGTATTATACAAAATCATCTTAGTTTTTAACACTTAATTTAATGATGCAAAAATATTTGGGGAGTTCTATAGAAAATAAGAAAGTTGATAGCGATTGCGGCAAAACAGAAAGTGTCCAAAAGTTGTTAATAATTTATTTAAAAAGAGCATATTCCAAAACTTAAATATGTCAAGGATCAACATTTTATCTCAACTCTTATGAAAACTTTTAATGAACGAGTTCTGTGGAACACTCTGTATACAGCAAAAAGTTGCTATTTACTTATATTAGCCTCTTGCAAGTAGTCCACCAACATACACATCCTCCCTTCTAATTCTAATACAGTGACCCTTTCGGGTAAAAAAAAATATATATATTTGTTTTTAAATTATTTTTGGGGTCGAACCCGGTGACCAAAACGTTATCTTCTACATTTTTTGGCATATCTGATAACATTTATATTTATGTTGTAGGAAATCGTGACTGTGATGAGATTGCAGTGGGTTGTTGGAGATATCAGCCAAAATACGATGCACCGGGTTCAATAAAACTCCCAGAATAAGAGGTTTCGCCCTAAATTGTATTGGCAAATCCTCAGTTATTGAGCTACAGAAATTTATAACTGAGGATGACCCAATAAAATTTAAGCCGAAACCTCTTATTCTGGGAGTTTTATTGAACCCGGTGCATCGTACTGGCTGATATCTCCAACAACCCAATGCACACTTAGGTACATTTAGTTACAGTACTGAAAACATAGCACTTAAATAAACCTTCATTGCAATTAGTATTGTTAGTTGAAATATATTATTACAATAAATCAATGAACCCTATTTTCTTAACAAATCTGGACACATCTAGTTTTTGGCAATATTTTTTAACCTTTGCTGGAAGGAAACATATACTTTATCAATCGATTCTCAAACGCAATGTAAGCGCTCCACCAGTGTAATGATATGTAAATTTTATTTATATAGTTATACTGGTGGAGAGCTTATATAGCGTTTCAGATCGACCCATTAGATTATACGGTAGTTTTAGTCCATGGACCATCTCTTTACTTCGTTAAATTAAAGTAAAAGGATTTTCGTGGGGTTTCACAATAAACAACTACTGTGAAACCCCAGGAAAATTATTTAAATTTAATTGCTTTACTTGGTAACAAATTCACGGTGTAAACGATGTGTTTTGTTTTAGAATGCAAGGCGTTAAGAAAAGGGGTAGTTATGGTATCATACTATCATACTAAATTAAAATAGTACCTACTATTAAAAACTCTCAAACAGCAATGTTAATGCCTCTGTATTAAATCTAAATAACCCAGTCTTTTTAATTTTAAGTTGATATTTGATGACGGCGTTTAAATAAAGTCTGCGACTCTTTTAACTAGCATATTGGCATGACATTAACAAAGGAAAGAAACAATTATACTTTCATTCGTATCTGTTTAAAATTAACAGTACAAATGACAGCACAAAATAAATAGATATGAACCTTATTCTTACTTAAACTTTCGAATTGTGCCTTTTGAATAAACGCTGTCTTATTAATTAGTACGTGTACTCTCAGTGTCTTAAAGCCTTAAGGCATATCGAGGAAGAGGTTAACAAAGTGAGCAAACCAGCGAAAACAAACTTTCTTGGATTACGTTCAGTGCGATCTACATTGCAATGTTATAAACAAACTGAACATTAAAGTAATTTTGTTTTTGCCACTTTGCTCTTACCCCATTAAGTTGTCACCCTTATTTAACTATTATTTGCTTCTTGGCTTATCTCTTGTAGGTATATTAATTTTTTCATTTGTTTTTTATTTATTATTTTAAATTGATTAATGAGGGGTGCTTATTAGGGTTTCTCATTTCCCGGGAAAGGCGAATATTTTGAAGATATTCCCGGGATTCACGGGAAAACCGGGTTTTAATATTAAAATATTCAATGAAAGTACAAAATCTGTAAACATGTATGAGTTTTCAAAAAACTATTGATGTAGTTTAATTTCTCTAAAAAGTATATTTCTCAGAAAGCGTCTGGATTTTTTTTTTATCTAAAGTAGTTTCTAGGATATGAGGACTTTATGGACTTTGATGAATTTTGTTACTCATTTAAACTTATTCATAGCTACTAAAAAAATGTCTTGCATCTGTTAATGGTATCATCATTCTGTAAAAAGTTAATAAAAATCGGTATTTAATTGGGTAATTTTCGTAAACCCTGTTTATATTCATATAAAATCCCAAACATAGTGGGAAAGAGGGCGATATAATGGTTTTCCTCTCTCTTCTAACTTTATTAGCAAATAAACTGTAAACACGCGTAATAATTAAAAGAAGCCATCGAACGATATTTTTGTTTTTTAATAATAGATATAAATATATAAATAAAGTCAATGGTCAAGAAGTTAACCATTAGATAGTACAGTACTCAATTGCTCTAGAATTGTCGGTTTTGCATATTTTCAATTACCATACAAATGTTTAATAGATTTTAAATGATGAAAATTCTAGACAATTACAAACGAGTCGAGACACGCATTGACAAGTTGAGACGTGTTGGCGGATTAATTTGCAAAACAATGTTTTCTCGAATATTTCGAATTTAATCATTTTCTCTGATGAAAAAATATCAATTAAGTAAAAAAAAATTATTGATACCTATATAAGATACAAATAATTTTCATTTGGTATAAATGGTTTTAGTTATATCTGAATGAGCTGAAAAATGGTACGCAAATATGTATTTTCACATTACAATGCACCAAATCTTTATCTTATACTTGAGAACGTTTCCTGATAATACAAAATGCCAATCTTGAATGGTTTTAGTTAATGAGCTGAAAATTGGTACGCAACTATGTTAAAATGCACTAAATTTTATCTTTTTACATGAAAACGTTTCTTGAGAGTACAAAATGCCAATCTTGAATGATTTTAGTTAATGAGCTGAAAATTGGTACGCAACTCTGTTATAATCCACCAAATTTTAGCTATATATCTGAAAATCTTTCCCGAGAATATGAATTGTCAATATAGAAGGGTTTTATTTAATAAGCTTAAACTTGGTACGAAACTATGTATTTTTGCATTTTAATGCTTCAAATTTTAACTTTATATCTGAAAAGGTTTCCTGTGAGTATAAATTGCCAATCTTAAATACTTTTATCTAATGAAACTCGATTCGAATCTATGTATTTTCACATTACACTGTACTAAATTTTAGCTTTATACCTGAAAACATTTCGAAAATATATACATTTATTTGCATGATGTTATAAATAATTCCGGGAATTGACTTTTTTTCTCGGGAAATCGGGAATAGATATTTTTGCGGATTTCCCGGGAAATCGGGAACGAGAAATCCAGGGAGAGCATTCCTAGTGCTTATATTGTAGGGAAGCATAGAAAAGAAAATTAATGCATAGATGAGCACAAATATTTCAATGTCAAGTTTTCAGGCGCGTCATAGTGCATCTGATAGATGATAAATATTATATAATATACCCAAAATTAGCAGCCATTCAAAGATGGAACAGTTGTTAAATTAGTAATGTACAAATTAAATTATGTTTGGAAATGTAGCCATACAGAATGTCTAAGGCACCGATAGAATCTCTTTTATTTATTTTTATTTATTTTTGGTCATTTTTACTTTACCATACAGTGTATGGTCAAGTATTGTAATCGTGCATGAAAAAAGTGGGTTTTTCCTTCCTTTTTTCGAAATATCTCAAAAACGGCTGAAACTATTTTGATTATAAAAATTGAGCGAAACCATGGCATTTCACTCTACAAAAAAGCTTTAATAAGTGAACATCGAAAAAATTATATTTTTCGAGATAATAATTGTTTTGTCAAAATGTCTGTTAGTAGGATCAAAAAATGAAAATATCTAGGCCCTTGTACCAAAATCAACCAAATTATGTATACATAATCAGTGGGACCCGAGAAGTCTAAAAATGCAAAAACTAACTGCCCAAAATGGGGGGGGGGGGGGAGGGAGTCAAAAAATGAAAATTTAGACCCTTGTACCAAACTCAACCAAATTTTGTATACATAATCAGTGGGCCCACAGGAGTCTAAAATGCAAAAACTAACCCCCCTACATGATTATAAATAATTTTATTAAATATTAAATATAAGTGAGGGGCCAGGTTGTATGTTAAAGACAAGTTGATGGCCACATCAGAACACGTCAGCTTATTATTTAATAAGTACATATCATGGCGGACTGAGCGTTACTCGGTAATTTTTTTCTTTATTTAAAAGCGATATATTCATATTATTTTTACTTTTAAATTCACGTAAATCGATCACTTTTTATTTCCAGCTAGAATTAAATAAATTGAAATAAAAATTTATTTTTTTGCCAACGTTTTGATCGGTCCTGGCCATCATCAAGGCCTCGCTGGCTACAAAATTTTTTGAACTTAATCGTAATTAAAAATAATATTAATATACACGGAGGTCCCTTCGTTGGCCTTTTTAATTCCTGAAGAAGGGAATCGTCACTTTTTTTAAGAGGATAAAAATGACGTTCTAATAAATTATTTTATTCGAAATTTGGGGTTTTCATTATCCTTAGTCTGTCTTTTAATCAATTCAATATTGAGGTCTACTTCTTCATCTTAAATAAAAAATAACTTTTTTTAAATTAATTAACAAGTTATTGAACCTGTTATCTAATTAATTAAATTTCTAAATTTAAATATTTAATATTATTTGTAATGAAATATTAGTGGGTTTTAAAATTAAAAAAACCAATTAATTAATAAAAAGAAATTGAAAAAATTGATTGTAGATTTTAATTGACACACCCACCTGTGAATAATTACTTAAATTAAGAAAAAATCAATTAGATTAAAGTCAAAGGGTCAGGTTGGTCGAGTGGTTATAGAGTTCGCCTTCTAATCAAGCTAGCGCGGGTTAAAGCCCGACTCTCCGTAAATATTTGATCGGCTATAATCTGAACTCTACACTAATTTACACACACTTCCTCACACACACGGACAATCAATGGCCAAAATGGACTATAGAATCCGAAAGCTTAAAAAAAAAAATAAAGTTACCCAAAGATGAGAACCCCTAACCCGTGATTTCCCTCCAAATCATTAGAGCCGTTTTCGAGAAACTGATTCTATAGAAATATATTTTTTTCTTTTCTTTTATATATATATATATATTTTTTCGCCAATAAGAAAATTCTACAAATAGAAATATAAACCACGAATGAGTCTTATATCGAAATTCGCCAAGTGACAAAAAAGTTTGAGGCACGTATTAGGTATTTTAACATGCATAGAATAGATTGATTTATTAAATAGGTATATGTTATCTGTATATGTTATGTATATCTTATCTTATTATATTAAATGAGCAATTCTTATATATATATATAATATATATATATATATAAGAATTGCTCATTTAATATAATAAGATAAGATATACATATAACATATACAGATAACATATACCTATTTAATAAATCAATCTATTCTATGCATGTTAAAATACCTAATAGGTGCCTCCAAACTTTTTTGTCACTTGGCGAATTTCGATATAAGACCCATTCGTGGTTTATATTTCTATTTGTAGAATTTCTTTATTGGCGAAAATCACAGTTAGACATGCTTTTTAACGGGGAACTAAAACATTTTTTCCATATGAATATATATTTTTTTTTAATCCTGATCAAGAGCGCCTCTTAGTTGTTAGGGGATGATTTTACACTGAATTATTAATTCTATATATCCTCAATAGATGTGACCCCTATCGAAATTTTTGCTAAAATTATAAGCACCATGTATTTCCTCTTTGAAATTGTATGAAATATAAATTCCTAAATTAAGTTCAAAAAATATAACCTTCTTCTAATGTCAATAATCTCTTTTTTTCAGAACTTGGTTTGAAAGCTGTGTCCAAAGATGGACGAATGATAGGCGTCTGCTTGAATGGAACAGGAATGCCTGGTTATGTTGAACAAATGACCAAGAATGCTAATGAATGTCCTAATCCTCGATTTGCCAAAATTCTTAAGCTTTTAACCCGGCTGGAAGCCGAATGTGGAATCTATGAAAAATTCAATACAAGTAGTGTTTTAGAAATTCGAATACTTAGCGTTGATAATTGCTGCAGAGGTCAGGGAGTTGCAACAGCTCTCTTATCACGGTCTTGGTAAGTATATTTATATAGAATATAATTTTGTAAATTTTTCCATCCAATATTTATGTATGTTAAGTTAATTATTTTCACATACATTTTTCCACAATACTGTCTTTCTATCTATCTGTATGTACATGCTCCAGGAGAATTTTATTCTCAGAGCAAAATAAAATCTATCTATCTATCTATCTATGTGTGTCTCGGCAAGATCAAAAGCCAATAAATCGATCAAATTTGGATTTGTTGCGAATTTAATGCTTAGGTGGTTGTGTTGTTATCGTACCAGTTACCTTTGCTGAAGACATGGAGGAATCGGCTTAAAATCAAAAATAGCCATCGATTCTTTGCTAATATTGAAGGAATAACCTGATTTCTCTAATGAATAATGAATATAATGCAACACCCACAGCGCGTTCCCCCTTACAAAAGCGAAAGACACCAAATGCACCTCCCCATGCTGGCTGTAAGGGTAAAGGTACAAGCTATTCCCGGCAGCCAAAAACGATATTAATATTAAATTCTTCAAAAACTTAAGTGACTTAATTTTGTAAATTATTTTTAAATTGAAAGGTTTTTTTTTTTACTTTACCATACAGGGAATGCTCAAGTATTGTAATCGTGCATGAAAAAAGTAGTTTTCTTCTTTTTTTCGAAATATCTAAAAAACGGCTGAAACTATTTTGATTAAAAAAAATGAGCGAAACCATGGCATTTCGCTCTACAATAAAGCCCTAATAAGTGAACATCGAAAAAATTATATTTTTTGAGATAATAATTGTTTTGTCAAAATGTAGGGTCAAAAAATGAAAATCTTGGCCATTTACCAATCAACCAAATTTTGTATACATAATCAGTGGGACCCCAGAAGTCTAAAAATGCAAAAACTAACCGCCCAAAGTGGGGGGGGGGGGTATATGGTCAAAAAATGAAAATATTGGCTCTTATACCAAACTCAACCAAATTTTGTATACATAATCAGTCTGGAGGAGTCTAAAAATGGAAAAACAACCCCCTCTCCCCTACATGATTATAAATAATTTCATTAAATATGAAATATAAGTGAGGGGCCAGGAAGTATGGTAAAGTCAAGTTGATGGCCACATCAGAACACGTCAGCTTATTTAGTCCCAAACTAATAAAAAACAATAATTTCAGTTAATTATTATTATTTATTGTTAGTGAATCAATAAAATAAATAATAATAATTAACTGAAATTATTGTCTTTTATTAGTTTGGAACTAAAAAAAAACCTTTGAATTTAAAATTAAATTAATATTAAAGCCAATATGCTGGTGTAGGTCCAGTTCACAACTCCCCAAATATATGATATGTACAAATGTACATGCTATGGAATATATATCATTTGGGCATTTTTTTAGTTTTTTCAAAATATCTCAAAGAAATAGTCAAATAAATTGAAAGTTTCTTTTTGCCGAGAGTAGCGGAATTTTTATGAATTGAAGGAGATAATAGAAGAGTGTGTCTCTCTGCAGGAATTATAAATTTTTAATTTATTTATAACGAGACTATAGTTTCGAGAGCTCATCAGTCTATTACAATTGATTTACAGCTCTCGAAACTATAGTCTCGTTATAAATAAATTAAAAAGTTATAATTCCAGCAGAAGACTACACTCTTTTATTGTCTTCTTCAATTAGTCAAATAGTTTATCAAGAAAATCATTTACTATATAGAGGTATTAAAAAAAAAAAAAAACTTTTTTTTTCGGACTCATAGACCAGTAACATCGAATTTTTTTCTCGACTAATATAATAGGTATTTCCATTATTAGTGATAGAAACTTATATAATTTGAGGGATGGTAAAGTTCACATTATTGTATTAAAGATTATATTATTATATTTCAAACTAACCTATGCTTATTTTGTTTTAGTGAACTTGCTCTTGAAAAAGGATTTGACTACGTCCGATGTGATTGCACAAGCGAATTTTCTGCTAAAGCTGTGGCAAAACTAGGCTTCTACTCTATCTATAATATTCAATACAGTGAACATTTGGGGGAGGATAACCTGCCTATTTTCCAAACAGAACATCCGCATAAACAAGCATCGACATATGTTAAAGCGATAAAAAAGCCCCGAGAAGTACCCTTTGAAGGATAAAATATCGATTTATTAGACTTATTCTAAATGAATTTTACAAGTTTGTATGTATATAAAGCAAAAGATATATCTACATATTCATTTGTTAATTTATTTTTATATTCTAGAATTTTATAAGTAAATTTATTAATTCATAAAGAATAGTGTATAAATGTTAGTAATATACAACCACTAAAGGGGATATAATTTTTTTTTTTTTAATTAAACATGGTTGGGAATCTTAAGATTCAAATTTGAACGAGAGTTCCAGGGATTTTGCTAATACAAGTTTTCTATTGTCTAAAAGCGCATACAACTATGATTATAAAAATACCTATCTATCTATATACGAATATATATAAAGAAAACCTGTCGTTTCATTCATTCCCTCACGGACCCTCGCACAGGCCAAACCGCTGGGCCTAGAAAGATGAGATTTGGAATGTATATTCATTCTACAATTTAATATTGAGATAAGAAGGGATTTTTTGAAATTCGAAAATTAAAGAGGGGAAAGGGCACCAAAATGTGTTTTCAGAGTTTTTCAAGATCTCTTAAGCCCGAAAAGATATAGATACGGGAAGAGGAAGCATTAAAAGACAAACAAAAAAAATTTGGGTATTTTGTTCTATTTAACCTTAAAATAATCATTTTGGGGTAAATTTTTGGAATTTTTATAGTATTTTATCTCCTGAGCTTTTTAAGTTTTAGAATTTAATTTTGGCACATGTAGGTAGGTCTATTGTTGAAATATCTCGTGAGTTTTTTTATTTTTTCAAAATTTGACCCCTGAATCAAAAAATGTGTGATTTTTTTTTTTTAAATAATTTCACTTGTAATTATACTGCCAGGAAAATATTGAAATAAAATTAATAAAAATTATTCCCTAACTAGTATAAATACAACCAATAAATTGTCTTAAACTTTGAAATTCAGAAGAAAATCTATCCAAAATAAAAAAATACATATATATATATATATAGTTTTCCGAAAATGAAACACTTGTTGACAATTTTAAATGGAAATTTATCGTGTGCGACTATAAAAGTGGAATTTAGGATATAAATTAAGATTTTGTAAGAATTTTTTTAATTAAAATAAATTATTTATATCATAACTTTATAACATTTATTTATTTTTATTTATTTACAATGCATACAATCAAAGTACCTTTGGTCACGCCTAGTGTATAAATTTTATATTCATTCAAAAAAATTTCCTCTGCCTTGTACTTTTCTTCCTGTTTTCTTGTTCTCACTCACAATTCATACAACGAAGTACTTAATAAATAAATAATAAGAATATTCTGATGTATTATATTTTCAAAAAATTCTAAAGATGTGAGATGATAAGGAGATTGTAATTAAAATATAATATATTAAAATTTCAGAAAATATAGATCATCCTTTGAAAAAGTTTACTAGAAGTTCCTTTCTTACCCCTTAGAGTTAGTCAACCAAATATTCAAAACGTAACAGCTATCCTTCTTGTATTGAGCAAGAGTGAGTTTCCAGTACGCTTATATATATAATATAAATAATTTTAAATGTTCCACGAGCTTTTTTGACACGTTTAATTATTATAATTATTTTTTTTTATTTATACATAAACATGTATAGGTACCCCATATCTATAAAACATTAGCTAAAATGCTAAAATGTGTCACACGTTTATTTGGGAGAATGGCAAATCCTAGGGACGTGATTGATGTCAATCTTTTTCAAATTTATATTTAATGAACTTTTGTTCCATTTTTGTGAGAGTGGTTCTTATTCTTTACATTATAAAGATTTCAATAAATATAAATTTCTCTTCTTGTTTTAAAACAACGTAAAACCAAACTTTTGAGTATGTTTTTATCAATGGGTAGAAAAATAAAAAATGTTGAAAATTCACCAGAGAAACAAAGAAAAAAAAGAAAAGAAATGAAAGTTTTACGTCAATTACTAGAATTACATGTAGAGAATAAAATAGGAACTTGTGGCAAAAATCGAAAATGTTGATATTTCAACAAGTCGTTGTAGAGAAATGAAAAATGATAAAAAATTAAAATTCTGACCAACATAAGAGTATTATGATAGGTATGTGAACACAAAAAAGAGAAAGGAGTGGGGTAAAAATTCAAAATGTCCTCTTTGACTTGTTGTAGAATGATAAAGAATTACATTTTGATAGATGATGATCCTGGGGGTTCAAACGGTCTCCCACTCGCTGTAATTTTGTTTCTGTAATGCAAATGCTACGAAAGTAGTTTTGGTAGAGACTAAGTTTATTTTAGGTCTTTTTTGACCAAAAGTGAACTTTTGGTCCGACAAATATAGAGTTCTGCCCATTCTCTATTCATAATTATTATAATTACTGCATATGTAAGGTTTCCTGAATTGCATTTTTATTTCATAAGGGTTAAGAATTCATTATTTTTTGTTGAGACAATTAAAAACTCTGATATACTTAACTAGCATACTTTTTTAAATTATCTAAATGGTAAAAAAATGGAAAATCTGTAATTCAAAACATCTCCATTGAAACAATTGAAACTATTGAGTTAATAAAAGAGTGTGTAAAATTTATAATTCCAGCAGAAGACACACTCTTTTATTGTCTCCTTCAATATATAAAAATTCTGCTACTCTCGGCACAAAAACTTTCAATTTAATTGAAACAATAGTTGTTCGTTGTTTCTTTATATGTTGAAGTAGACGCTTTGAACAGCAATGATCACCAGGCAACTACATAATATTGTAAGCATGATAGAATAAGAGTGAAGGATTTATGAAAACTTTTAGACTAGTTTTTTTTAAATATTTGGTGGAAGAGTATCATATAAAAATATCTTCATTTTTATATTTTTGGGCTCTCAACCTTTTTAAGTTCGAGGACCCGTCACTTAAAATCTAACATCTAACATCTTTTTTCATCTCCAGTATTCTTGATTCATCGTCGGGTGCCACAGGTTGTGATCTAATATAATTGCTGTTATTTTAAGCTTATATGTTGTAGCTGTAAATAAACAGCTGTGGCATATGGCTAGGCAAAGATTGTGCAGGTAGAGCTCCCGCAATTGACACCGCGTTAAGTAGGTATCATCATAAAGATTTATAATGAAAATAAGTTATTTGTAGGACGTAGCTGGCACAATTAGCAATTGTTGTGTATCTTATCTGCACTTCACAGAGAAGGCGTCTTGGGTCACCATGGTAAAGGAATGAATTTAATTAAAAAAATAAACTATAATAAAGTGCACAAAGAGAAACAAATAGGTTGTCCTCTGCTTGATGCAAATAAACATACACACATATATATCGAGATGATATATCTGTATATATATTATTTATTTGTTTGAGACTATAGTTTCGAAGACTAGGTCTTCATCATCAGTCTTTCTTCAATTATATAATGTTTTTCATGGAGTCAATATCATATGGATATTGAAAACTTGGTGTTCCTTCGTCACTGCTGGTCGGCTAGGAACTAATAAATAATTTATTAGTTCCTAGCCGACAAAATAATTTATTAGTTCCTAGCCGACAAGCAGTGACGAAGGAACACCAAGTTTTCAATATCCATATGATATTGACTCCATGA
The DNA here is from genome assembly GCA_024734495.1 of Forficula auricularia. Classification (NCBI taxonomy): domain Eukaryota; kingdom Metazoa; phylum Arthropoda; class Insecta; order Dermaptera; family Forficulidae; genus Forficula; species Forficula auricularia. Next base: position 21,657,383 of record JALMQS010000225.1, read on the forward strand.
AAAACATTTATAATTGAAGAAAGACTGATGATGAAGACCTAGTCTTCGAAACTATAGTCTCAAACAAATAAATAATATATATACAGATATATCATCTCGATATATATGTGTGTATGTTTATTTGCATCAAGCAGAGGAGAACCTCTTTGTTTCTCTTTGTGAATCAACAACTCTGCTACTCTCGGCAAAACAAAAACTTTTCAATTATAATAAAGTGCATACATATTTAAATTCATAATTCAAAACATGTATATAATGAATTATAGTAAACATAAACATAAATAAAGTAAAATATAACAAATTTCATCAAAAATTAATAATTGGAAAATTTTAATTATAGCTTTTACATCCTCTCCCTGCCTAAAAGGATTCTTAAAAAAGCTGTTGCAAAATTTAGTTCTCAAGCCGTTTTCAACTGATAGTAAACTAGGTCAACTCAGCCAACATTGATCTGTTAAAACAGAACTTGTTAATTTGACTGTTATTTCACCTCTGAAAGGGTTCACTTTATATGGATACTTACAGCTCTTTCTTAGAGTAAGAGAAAAGAAAAAATAATAATTTTGTTATTAGGAAAAAAATGATGACTATATTAAATATATTACTATGTACATATTATATATATGGTAATTTATTTATATCTTTGATACAAAATAATGACTGATATTTTAAAACACTCCAAAAATTAGTCAAATCCCAAATTGATCCTCATGTAAAAAAAAACTAAATGAAATTAATTTACTATATTAAGAGAATCAAATAACTACTTATTAACATTTAAAGAAAATTTTTATTTGTTCAATAAAGAATATAGTTAATTTCATTCTTCATCGGATGAAATTTCATTTGGAGAGATGCGTTCTTGAAATCTTTTAAATTGTTGTTCTTCTCCAAGTTCCATTAATTTTAATTTTGCTATCGTATGCATCATAGAATTTACTCGGTTTTCTTCTTGAATATGTTTACTTGAGCGGCTATATGCTGTCCTGTAAAAATAATAACAAGAAAAATTACATTTCGATAGTTTAATTAAACCTAGCATAGTGTAATTTGAAATTTTCTAATTTTGGGAAAATAGGAAAAAACTTAAAAATATTGAAGTAAAGTGGTACTTCTGGTAGGCTGACACATAGAGGAGTACAACTGATGCCAAGGTCTCTGCGGTTTGTTTTTGAACTATTTCTATCACAGATACACTAACAAATAGGCCTGGCTGAAATTAATCTTAGTAGACTTAGGAACTTTTAAAATGTGTGAGTGTACAAAGATAATTCGAATTTGAATTTTTTAGAGGATCGTATCACATATAAATGTAAGTAAAAGAGGATAAGTGCAAGTCTGAATTTCGTGTCGAGGTAGAGGTAGAAAACATTGCATGGAGAATTTGTATGCTTAGAGCGCCGGAGAGTCAAAATGAAAAATAACTTGTTTAATAGGAGGATATTAATAGATCTATTCAACAATACCATACTCGATGGTGTGTGTGAATTTTTTTATCCACATGTATTTTTATGCCATCTTAAGTAATTATTTTATAGCAACTAAAATAAAATAATTTTCGTCTAAAGTTCTCACATTAAGCTACTTCTAAGAATTTTTAATATTTTTTTAAAACCCAATGGTTGTAAAGTAAGGGAGGAGGAAATATTTTATAAGCTCACAATGGATGACTAGGATGTCAAAGTAAAAATTAATAGCCAATATCTTTAATAGGATTTTAAAAACTAGCTATCTATCAAATTTCAAGTTTCTAGCTTTATTACAAAGTACACACACCTGTGACCGAGAAGTCAAACAGCGAGCATAAAGCCGCTCGAAGTTCTTTAGAGCCTAATTTATAAAGTTTGATGTGTATTGAGCTTTACGGCTTCAGGGGAGGGCAACCAACCCCCCGGCCCTTATGTAAGTCAAGAACCATGCCCGCAAACATGTTTAAAATATGTATTGTAGTCCGACCTTTTATAAAACGCGATATTAAAATTAATTTGTTACTTTAATTTGGTGATTTATTTAGATTAAGTATTTGTTTATTTTTAAGAGGAGGCGCACTAAAAATGTTGTAACGAAAGCTATATATTATAATGATTTTTTATAATGTCGCTAATATCGTGCAATAATCAATAATCATCGAATAATAAATTGTTATGAGAAATTATTAATAATCTATTAATCCTAAAAATAATGTTCCTTGCCCAGAGGTCTAAATTTTAGCTATAGTTAGCATAGTTGAAAAAGCATTGCCGAAACTCGGTTTGAGATTCCTCAGAAAGCGCGATCGCTCTAAAAAATGTCTTATTCAGCTCTGATTCTTTTTAAGATGTCTAATAAACACCTTCTAGATCGAGCATGCTATCAGAATCTATATCCATTATTTGTTTTTAAGTCCTATGCCTTTGGGATAAATTATTTTTAATTATAAGGATACAAAAAGTATTAATGAAATATTAAATTATTCTTAAGGTAGTTGTTTCGCGACACTACTAGCAAAAAGTTAATGTTAGAGTATATAGAACAGACAATAAGGATTCATAATTCATAAGCCCAAAACTTTTTGCTGTTTATGTACCACTACTAGCCAATCCCGTGCTCGTTTGACAAATCTGGCAACACTGTCCGAGCTTGTATATATTTTATCATAGAAATTTCAGATAAAGTACATTTATAAAACAAAAAGTTCTTAATGTTGGGACAATGGCTGAACCGAAAAAACTTCAAAAAAATTACTAAAGTTAACCCACTTTTTAGGTTAAATACATGTGTTGTTGTCAGCTTGTTTTTAGTGTAAATTTTTCATTATACATTTTTCATTATTATCTCGGAAACTGTGTTGTAACTCTGAATTAAAATTTTCTTAAAAAATGTATTCATCATCATCATTGAGTATACAGTCCTAAGACTGGTTTGATGCAACAATCCGTCTCCACTCGACTCTGTCCCCCGCCAGCTGTTTAACCTCTCTAAATGTCTGGCATCCCATATCCCCAATTATTTGGTTGAAATATTCTAATCTGGTTCTTCCCCTTCCCCTTTTTCTTTCCCACCTCCCCTCCAAGATATCCCTAAGCAGTCCCCCATGTCTCAGTGTGTGCCCCATCATCTGACCTCTTCTCTTCTTCAGACTCTTCCACAAGGTTCTTCTTTCTCCGATTCTTCCAAGAACTTCTTCATTTGTAATTTTATCCATCCATTTGATATTCATCATTCTTCTGTAGCACCACATTTCGAAAGCCTCCAATCTCTTTCTCTCCGCTTTTCCAATTGTCCAGGTTTCACACCCGTACATGGCTATGCTCCATACATATGTCTTCAATAGCAACTTTCTGTTTGCTAAGCTGATTGAGGAGGAGCATAGTAGTTTTTGTTTTGAATTAAACCCCATTTTTGCTTGGGCAATTCTTGATTTAATTTCGTTTTGCTCCTCCCATCCCATGTTATTTTACTTCCTAGGTAGCGGAATTCCTTAACTCCTTCTAGGTTTTCTTGGTTAATTTTGATGCATTCCTGTCTCGTTTGTTCTTTTTTTGTACATACTAGGACCTTGGTTTTATTCTTGTTTATTTTCATTTTGATTTCTTCTATTAGGATTTGGTTAATTCCATTCAAGGCGTCCTCTAATTCTTTTTTATTGCTTCCTAGAAGGGCAATGTCATCGGCAAATCTTAACATAGCGATCTTTTGACCTTGATTTCTATACCTGTATCAATTTTGTCTTTGAATTCTTTAATCGCTTCTTCTATGTATAAGTTGAAAATCATGTATTTTTAAAATGTATTAGTTATTGTTTAATGTTGGTTTAGTTTTTTATAACAATGGTAAGAAGAGTTTCTTAATTATAATTATATATGTATGTAAACTCTCCGATATCCCGTATAGTGCAATGTAAAAAAGAGTCTGAAAAACTCTAACTTTGGAATTAAATACTCTCCGGAAATATATTGTTCATAAATTTCAGTTTTGACACCAATCGATGTAGAAGTATTTAAATAATAATCTATCTAGAATTTCAAAAAAATCCCATAAATATGGTAAATAACTACCTTAAATTAGGGCTATAATGCTATTTAAAATTAGATTGGAATCAACATTTTGGGAGGCGGGTCTTGACGAATCAAAGGAAAAATAGGAATAATAGGAATAGGATTTGTCTCATTTTCGAATGGGTGTTGTTTATGAAGAATATATTAAATTAGTTAATTTAAAAAAAGTCACATACTTCATTATGATCACTTGAATTACAACACCTAGAGCGGCAAACATAAGTATCCAAGTCAGAATATAATTATTGGATTTCTTCTTAAGTCCTTTTATACTATAATAGTCTCTATTTGAATAATCCATTTTTGGAGCCAAATGTTCCTTTAGTTTGGAATAATCAACATTCTCATATTCCTTTGAAGTAGAAGTAAGATTAAAATATTAGTAAAGAAATGATAAATAGTATGAAAAGTATATATTAAAAAATATTTACGTAAAATAACGAGATGATAATGATAAATCATAGCCCCTTCTTGTATCGGGCTTACTTAATATTGAGTAGGCTTCATTTAGTTTGACAAATTCTTTGTGCATTTTAGGATCGATATCAGGGTGATACTATATTAAAAAGAAAAGAAAAAATTATTTTAACATTAATAATAAAATCTTGCAAATTTAATTATATTATTATTATGTAATAATATATCTAATTAAGAAGATAAATTTACTAAAATGTCTTTATGGTAATTAGGTGCTCCTTATTTTGGATATTTTCGAATATTTACTGCTGACAGAGGCTCATATGGTTCTAAATAAATAAAAAAAAATATCCCCCAAGTTTCAAGTCTCTATCTCAATTTTAACCTAGTGCTACACAGCGATTAAGTTTCCCATCTAAATAACATGGGGTTTTTGGCATTGAACGATCAATTTTTTATTCCGGCCATAGTAATGGTTCAAAAAATTTGAAACTCTGTAGACTTTATCCTTATAATAGTAGCTATCCCTCAGAATTTTTATAGATTTTTAGCTATTATAATTTTGGAGTCTATAACTTACTAATACTAAGATATAGCAGTATTTTATCTAGATGTAACTCCAAAATTGTAATAGCTAAAAATCTGTAAAAATTCTGAAGGATATCTACTATTATAAGGATAAAGTCTACAGAGTTTCAAATTTTTTGAACCATTACTTTGGCCGGAATAAAAAATTGATCGTTCAATGCCAAAAACCCCATGTTATTTAGATGGGAAACTTAATCGCTGTGTAGCACTAGGTTAAAATTGAGATAGAGCCTTGAAACTTGGAGGATATTTTTTTTATTTATTTCTAACCATATGAGCCCCTGTCAGCGTAAATATTCGAAAATATACAAAATAAGCACCCTAGTAATTAGTTTATTTCAATAAATTACGATATAGGGCTGCTTAGTGCTAAGTGGATGAAGCCCAAAATTTGAAAAAATGAACTGCAGATCTTTAATCTAAAGCAGTGGTTCACAACCCTCTAAGCATCCCCAAAATCCTGATAGCCCCACTGTCCTTATTATTAAAAAAAAAAAAACTCCTATTCGCGTGGAGATAGCCTAAAATGCCAATAACTTTGTATGTCGATTATCTTAATATCAACTGCGAAGCCCCTGGACTCCGGTGCCCCCCCTCCTTCCCCCAGCCCGTTACACCACTGGTTTAATAAAATAATTTATATTCATCCCCGTCACCAGCTTTCTAGTATTTTTGTTTGAAAATTTTAGATTTTAAATTATTTTTGAATTTTTATTTTTGTATTTATTTATCGGCAAAGCACAGACAATCAGAGAGATCACTTCGTCGTCGTGCAAGCCCATTATCATAATATTATATATTAAGATTTTTAGAATTGATTCACTGTGGTTTTGAACGACTCATATATAAATTAATTTAAATAAGTTTTAACTTTAATAAATGATAATTTTGCTTTAATTAGAATTGGAAGATATATGTATTGTACCATTGTAAGTGTAGGAAATTATTTAAATGAATTTTCTTAATTTCTGTTTAAGATCATATGTTTGCCAAATGTGTGTCTGGGCTTTCTACCCTTGTACGCAGGGTGGCTGCATTCTCTCTTCTTAGCCGGCTATTGTCCCTAAGAACTTTATAGTCAGTCTAAAAGCTTTCTGTAATAAACAATATTATGACAACTTGTGTCTATGGGCTGTCGACTGACAGTGTATCCCCCCACCACTCATATGGATGTGTGAATGTGAGTTGCAACTGGGAGCCAGTTGACAACGGCGGTGGCCAGTTGAAAACGGGATTTGCTTAAAGATGGTTGTTGATTTAAGTAACCCATAACGATGTATTAATTAACGATGTTTTAAGATGATTTACCCCTAGACAAAAATATGTAAACCCCCTTTTTTGTAAATAAATATATTTTAATAATAAATACGTGTCTTATTTAACCCCTACGAGCCAAGGGGGCGATACCCGCCCCCTACATAAGAAAAGAAGCGTTAAACAGATGAATTTACGTTGAACATAATGATAATAAACAAGTAAGGGTGACCAAATGGGGGGGGGGGGGAGAAAATTGTTACAGTTTAGCTTCTTATAACTTCAACAAAAGGTAATAAAAAGCTCTTCTAATTTTTAGAAGTGAATAAAATGGGAGGGGGGTACTTTTCTTGAAAAGTTTTTGTTTTTCCGAGAGACTATAGTCTCAAACAAATAATATATATATATATATATATATATATATATATATATATATATATATAATTTAGATATATATCTGTGTATGTTTATTTGCATCAAGCAGAGGACAATCTCTTTGTTTCTCTTTTATGAGGGTACTTTTCTTTTAAATGGGGGGGGGGGGATGAGTCATGAAGCTAGGGGGTGGGCACCCCTGTAAACAAGTGTAAGTACTTATATATTATTTAATAAGATATGATATAATTACCTTTTTTGATAAAGTAATAAATGCATCTCGGATTTCTTTATTAGATGAGGATGGCGATACTTGGAGTATATCATAATAAGTTCGGGAAGCCTTTCTATATAAAATGTGAGAATTAACAAAATTTAATCTTAATATTTATGTAAAAAAATGAAGAAAAAAAAATATCGAAAACAATTGTAAAATTGTTAAATTAAAAAAAAAATATATTAGACTTGACCATACACTGTATGGTGTATGGTGAGGGGTGAACCGCGGCCTAATATAGTGTACACCTACTTTCAGTTCCACTTTCATTTCCAAGTAGAAGACAATAGATGAAGGGGCATTATCTAATTAATTCCAAAATAATTCCACAGAATTCCAAAGACGTGTACACCTAATTCCAATCGCGGTCCACCCCTCGCTGTATGGTAAAATAATAAGACAACAAAATTGTTCTAGAGATCAGAACTGACTATGTATCCCGTGAACATCAACGACTTTATTAATTATTTTTCTTGGCACTAAAATGTCTTCCTTTAAGACAAAAATTCGAAGCAAAATTCACCCCAAAAGCAGGTCAAAATTTGAGATACATTTTTTTTTTCTAAGTAAATAAAATCTACCGACATAATCTATCTTCTATCTATCTATAACTTTATTATATATATAAATGAATTCCTGTTTGTTTGTAAGCACAAACTTGAGAACGTTTGAACGAATTTGGATAATTTTTATTTTTAAATGTTCAGTACGGAAAAAAAAATTTGAAAAGTTGCCCAGAAAATTGAAAATTTTGCAGTCTTACAAAAAAAATCAAGTGTTGGAGACCCTGATTTTTGCTATTAGGTGTGGGGGATGGTCTTAATGGGCCACATTTCGAGTTTAGTATATTTATATGCAAACTCAAACCTTTGCTTTCTGCTTTGAATATCATATATCAAGAGTTCTAACTATAGTACCCTGGTCTAAGAATTTGTATTATACAAAAGTAAGTACATTTTTCTCATTTTATTTTTATTGTTACTATTACTCAATTTTCAAAACCTTAATTTTTTTATACTTATATTTTTTTTTTTTTTATTATTGTCCTCGGGAACTAATGCCCATTTAGCCAGTCTTCATACTTATATTTTGATTTTGATAAAATTATAAAAAAAGTGGCCAATTTCTACACACTGTACTAAATATTTATTCAATCTAAAAAAAATGGATAGTACAGTTTCGAGGACTTTGTCCTCTTCGTCAGTTTATTACAATAGATTAAAAAAAATATATTTTTACAGCAGTTAGATAGAATCTTCAATTATATCCATTTAAGACTTTATTCTAGAAAAATAGATCTAATAAAACATCAATAAACAAGCCACAAGGGAGTCCAGGGCATAGCCCTCTGGCTAATAAGTCTTGCAGCTAGTTTTAATATATATTTTATTATAAACAATTTTCAATTTTATTGACTTGTGTAATTATAATATAATTTTTAAAAATTTAATGTGATGATTTTGTAGATGCTTTTCCATAATACTTTTTATATTTGGTATAAAATTAGTTAACCGTAAATCACAGCGTTCTATAATGTTGAATCGATTATGTAATAATTAAATATAATTTTAAACAGAAAAATGTATAATCCACCCTCGATCCCTGGAATACTAGAGCCCCTTTTTAAACTTTCTTCGACCGCCAGGGGGTCCGCGTTAGGAAACCCTGTTCTAAATCTAGTAGTCCTTTGCTCTCTCATTTTTTTTAAGGTAGTTGTTTCACCATATGAGTTTTCTTAGGATTTTTTGAAATTTAAACAGATTATTATTTAATTTACTTATTTATTTACTTCTGCATCGATTGGTGGCAAAACGATATTTATGAACAATGTAGTTCCGGAGATTTAAATTCCAAAGATAGAGTTTTTCAGACTCTTATTGTACATTGCACTATACGGGATATCGGAAAGCTTACATACATATTAAATTATAATTAAGAAACTCTTCTTACCAATGTTATAAAAAACTAAACCAACATTAAACAATAACTAATACATTTTTTAAGAAAATTTGAATTCATAGTTACAACACAGTTTCTGAGATAATAATGAATAAATAATGAAAAATTTACACTAAAAACAAGCTGGCAACAACGTATTTATTTAACCTAAAAAGTGGGTTAACTTTAGTAATTTTTTGACGTTTTTTCGCTTCAGCCATTGTCGCAACAGCTTTCAATCGCTTATTAAGAACTTTTTGTTTTATAAATTTTCCTTTATAATGTACTTTATCTGACATTTCTATGATAAATATAAGTTCGAACAGTGTTGCCAGATTTGCCAAACGAGCACGAGATTAGCTAGTAGTGGTACATAAACAGCAAAAAGTTTTGGGCTTATGAATTATGAATCCTTAATGTCTGTTCTATAGGGTGTTTTTTTTAGAGGTATAGAACTTCGAATTGAAATAAAACACAAGAAAATCGTTTTAATGTCCATCAATTTGGCTTTATTGGAAGGATAATTTTATGCCATTAATGTTTAAATATGATTTCGGGCATGTGGCCGCCGCGGCTGGCTCGAATAAATCCAATTCTACAGGTCCAATTTTCAACCACTTTTTCGAGCATATGGGGCCGTATGTTGGCAATAACGCCACGAATGTTGGCTTCCAAGTCCCCTAACGTTTCTGGTTTGTTGGCGTAGACGAGCGACTTCACATATCCCCAAAGAAAATAATCCAATGGTGTCAAATCACACGATCTTGGTGGCCAATTGACAGGTCCATTCCGCGAAATTATGCGCTCATCGAATGTTTCCTTCAATAAATCGATTGTGACGTGCGCTGTGTGGCATGTAGCGCCGTCTTGTTGGAACCACAACTCATCCACATTCATGCCATCCAATTCGGGAACAAAATAGTCGGTTATCATGGCTCTATACCGGTCTCCATTAACGGTAACTGACTCTCCAGCATTATTTCGGAAGAAGTATGGCCCAATGACTCCACCAGCCCATAGAGCACACCAAACAGTCAGTTTTTGTGGATGTAATGGCGTCTCAAGGGTCTCATGTGGATTCTCTTCACTCCAAATGCGGCAATTTTGCTTGTTGACGTAGCCATTCAACCAAAAATGAGCCTCATCACTGAACAAAATTTGCTCGAAAAAGTGGTTGAAAATTGGACCTGTAGAATTGGATTTATTCGAGCCAGCCGCGGCGGCCACATGCCCGAAATCATATTTAAACATTAATGGCATAAAATTATCCTTCCAATAAAGCCAAATTGATGGACATTAAAACGATTTTCTTGTGTTTTATTTCAATTCGAAGTTCTATACCTCTAAAAAAAACACCCATTATATACTCTAGCATTATCTTTTTTCTAGTATTTTCGCGAAACAACTATCTTAAACAAAACTTTGAGAGCCGTTTTTGATAAATTTTTAAAAAGAAAAAAGTAATGGAACAAATTCGAATTTCTACTGAATTATGTAAAATATAATTAATTTCATTCAAAACAAATAAATCAACCAAAATACATTCCAAAGTAGAAATCATCCCATTTTGGGAGCCACTTTTCCATTTCATTTCGAATTTTGCGCTTCTGATAACTAAAATTTTTTAAAAATAAGCTTTTCTGAATTTTTAATTATACAGATATTGTATTTTTATATAAATATTTTGAACAATTTTCGAAAAAGATTTTTATTAAAAATTTGGAATTAATCCCGTTTTTTCTAATCAAGTAAATTATTAAAAACAAATTTAGACATTATTATCTCTGATAAATAAATTCATGACATGACTAAATAACTATAGTTAACATTTTCTATTCTCAAGTATCAATAACTAATTACTATTCTGATATTTACCTTGAAATGCTGATATTTCTTTGTGAAGTTATATATTTTTTGAAAAATTTACCAGAATTATTTAGAAACGAAATTAATTTTTGATGAAACATGTAAACTAATTGACGATATATAATAAACAAATTATTCAGTGATAAATCATTTTAAAATATGATTATAATTTCAATAAAATTAAAGTTGGTTAAAATTATTTTGGAAGCTCAAGAGAGCTTCCAATGATGTTTATTTGTTATTCTTGCATAATTCTAACCTTAACTTGGCAAATTGTCACTCTAGTCAGCTGATCGAGTACGTATTCAGCTATCTTTTCATTTAAATCAATTTCTACTTAACGAGTTATTAGTTTATATAGGTATTTAATCGAATATCCGTCAGAATTAAATATTAAAAAATTAATTATTTTCTTGAAATATTGCTTTCTATTCAATGTACGAAAGTTGAAAAAAATTTGATTTTACGTTTGTTAATTCTTGGTACCCACAATATAAATTATAATATAATTATATTATTATATATTTATTAATATACGTATACATTCATATATATATATATATACATGCGTATATTTATAATCCAAATATAACTTACACATTTTTGGAACAATATTCACTAAATTAATACCATAAAATTAAATCGGAGATTTTTTACATACACTCATATAATTTGAGTAATATCATAAGATTACCTAAGTAATGTTGAAGCAACCACTTGTCTACATTTACCTATCCTATTCCAACCCTTCCATTCTGTAAAAGTTTCCCATCCCATATTCTTGATTATCTGGGGAAAATATTATAATTTAAGTTTTATCCTCTCCCTTTACTTTTCTATTTCACCCCGTTGAATATCCCTATGTACTCTATCATCTGAGCTCTCCTCTTCTCCAAGATTCTTCGACAAACTTCAATTTGTTCTAATCCTATAGAAAACTTCTTCATTTCTATTTTTATCTTGCATTGAATCTTAAACATTCTTCTGTTAGGTAGCTTACAACCCTTTTCTCTCTACCTGTATAATCGTTACTGCAACTCCTATTGGACATAATATATCATGAAAAGATTTTATGGTTTGGGTTGAATTCGAACAGCTAAAGGATCTAGGTTTTGGGAAAGACAGTGGCAGGAAGCGAGTTCCAGTCCCAAGAGGTCATAGGCGAAAGCGTTGCTGCTTCAATTCTTATCCAATTTGACAGCAAAAAGGTGTTGAGCGTTCGTGTATTTCTTACAAATAGGGCTTTAATGGAGGATGGGGGGGGGGGGGGTATCGACGTTTTACAAGTTGCCGACACAAATATTTCACTTTTAGGTGAACATCACATATACATGGTGTTTCGGGAGGAATAGTAAATATTTTAGGGGGTGGTAGTATAGACTAATTGCAATAAAAAATGCCATATAACATGTGTCCAATTTTTATTGAGTGCAGAGATACAGCTGTTAGTATGTAACCCAATATCGGCATACTCAGCATGTGTAAATACGTGCGGCATGTTTACACGCTTCAGTACAGTAGACTTGGCCAGCAAATCACAATGTAAACTAAATCACAGCTTCACAACTTGAACATCAACACTCTACTGCTGACATTCGATAAATACGCCCATAGCAACCGGTGTACCAAGACACGAAACGAAAATGCATTGAACTCAGCTGTATCTCTGTACTCAATAAAAATTGGACACATGTTATATGGCATTTTTATTGCAATTCGTCTATACTACCACCTCCTAAAATATTTACTATTCCTCCTGAAACACCCTGTATATATATTTAAATTTAGAAATACAGTAAACTCCCGATTATCAGTTTGCGGATTATCCGTGGATGAATTTAATTTAAAAAAAATGATTATATGTATATATATTTGTTAAATATCATTAAATTAGTCATAACATGGCCCTGAATCCTGTTGACACTTTTGTTGGAGGAAATCGACCATTGGGAATTCGAGTATGACAAAATAGCTCTAAGAAAAATTCGAACTGATATTAAAAAATCATTAAAAGATTCCTGAAAACAAACAAAATCACAGATTTTCTTAATAATGAGCATATTAATATAATTGTCTGCGTTAAAAATGTGTAATATGTTGTATTTTAGAAATATACTAGCTGCAAGGCCCGCCTTCGGCGGCCCTCTTGCTAGCCAGGGGACACGCCCCCAGGTCCCCCAACCCACGAACCCCACTCCCACACACCACACCCTCCCGAAACCCACCCAGCATCCCCACCCCCCGAACCTTGCACCCATGCCCAAACCCAGCCCCCACCCCACCACCCCAACACTCCATCCCGCACCCACGCAACTCGAGCCCCCAACCCACGAACCCCACCACATCCCCCGAAACCCACCCAGCACCCCCACCCCCGCTCCCGTACTTTTCGCGGAAACCACGCAGACAGACACACAGACAGTTTTGTTGAGGGTATTTTCGTTCATAACTTTGCTTGAAACGTGTGCAACCCAAATTTGGCGGGATTTGGACCAATGTACATACAAAACCCTAATTTTATATATATAGATAATTATAGTTCGGAGTGTTTTTCGATTATCCGTGCCGCCACACATCTTAATATAATTGAATACTTAAAATTAAAAAAAATATGCTACTCTAGGCAAAATAATATTTTAATTTACTTAATTTTTAAAATTATTATTTCAAACATATTTTTTAATCATTTATTTATTAAAAAATATAATAGGCTTTCAGCCCTTTTTTTAAGTATAATTTTTACCATATACCTACATAATTTTTTTAAGGAAAGTGAATGAAAAAGCAATTAATTCATTGCAACAATGAGTGGAGGACTTGCACCTAGTAAAAGTACAGTTTATGTATCAAATCTTCCTTTTATTCTCACAAACAATGATATATATAAAGTATTTAATGATTATGGACCACTTATCAAGTAATTTTATTTTCAAATTAATAAACTATATTAATCATAAATAATTTAATTAATCATATTAATTTTTCTATTTTATTTTCAAAGTGACAATTTTAAGAGATAAAAGAACTAGGAGAAGCAAAGGAGTTGCTTTTATCCTATTTCTTAAAAAAGAAGATGCTCGAAATTGTGTTGAGGCCCTTAATGGTAAAGAGGTAATTACACTTGAAATATATATTAATTAATTAAGATATCAAGTTTATTTTTGGGTTTCAATTAAGCTTTTTTTTAATTTTCTTGAAAATAAAATAGGTACAAAATTAAACTAAGAGCATTCTTAACGCAAGATAATCTCTCAAAATAAGAAGCTATTTTTTTTTAATTAAAATATAAAGAGACATTATTTTGAAACAACTAAAAAAGCTCAATAATTATTTTTAAGAATTATTAAAATATTTAAAGTTATTATTTTTGAGGAAAAAAATATATATACATTTTTCAAAAATTTAGGTATTTGGACGTACTCTCAAATGTAACATAGCACATGATAATGGTCGTTGCACTGAATTTATTCGGCGACGGAATTATCCAGATAAGACCCGATGCTATGAGTGTGGTGAAGAGGGACACTTGAGTTATAAATGCCCTAAAAATGCCTTAGGTCCAAGGGAACCTCCGCCAAAAAAGAAAAAAAAAGAGAAACAAAATAATACTAAACGCCATAATGATGAGGTAAGTACTAATACATAGCTTATTTTATTACTGACCTATTTTATTTATATATAATTTAATAATAATATATTGATGGTAGAAATGCTCTGCCTCGTATTTCCTCAACACTTTATTCAATTAATGTGATTTTCCCTATTATATTGAGCTTTCTTCATCACGCAGGGGCTGTTATTTTAAATTTAAGGCAAACAAAACCTTTAAAGTAACTATCAAAAATGTAAAAGTAATACCCCACAACATTTCGTTTTTCTTTTAAAATTTTGTTGATCATAGTTAGGAGATAATTATTTATTTCGACTATCGATACAGAAAATAATGAGTACTAGCGGCTACGCTCGCCTCCTGCGGGTATATTAATAGCTAAATCTGGGGGTTTTCTGGTGGCTCTTAGCAACTGGGTTATTGTTCTGCCTCTAGTACAAAATACGTACAAGTACGTATTTTCATTGGGAATGTCCTGAAATTATATTTAACCATTCTGCAATGACTTTATTTTACAGTATTTTTGACATTTTCAGGGGCTGTTACCCCTAAAAACGACTAAATTTGGCGACTAAGAATTTAACTTTCGGGCTGTGTGTCACACTACAGTATGGGATGTTTAAATTTTGAAATAATCGTCCAAAACGTTCACTAGCTCTTAGATCTTAGACTATAAGATAAGATAAAAGAATTAAGAAGCTAATTTTCATACTTTAGTTTTTGTTAAATTATTAATGTTAAATTTATTTAATTAATTTTAGAATAATTATAATTGTCTAAATATTTACAGATTATTATTATTAAAACTTATTATTTATATCGATTTTTTACTTTGTTTTAGTCTATTGATGATGAATATGAAGAAAACAGTTTGCCCACCAAAAAGAAAAAGAAATCTCAAGAAGCTGAAGAGGTTGAAGAAGAAGAAGAAGATGATGAACCAGATTTAGAAACATTAAGTGAAGCTATAAGACTTGATCAAGAACAAGCAGAACGATACAATAAAACGTCTGCTTCTCAAACATCACATGTTTCAAAAAAGAAAAGAATCAAACAAAATAGATATTTTAGTGACGAAGAAGATTTTAGTGATTAATAAATTAAATAATCTCTACAAATTTTTTTTATATAAAATATTATTTTGATTTCGCTTTTTCCCTATTACTTTGATCTGAGCATTCTTAAAAAAATGCCAGTCTCGATTAATTATTTAGTAATAGTAGTTGCCATATCTAAGCCAACTTAAATTATCTACTGGCGATCATTATGATTATATAAATAATTATTCAATGTTGTCTCTTCAAATCTACTCAACCGACTTTTGATTAGTTGGGCATGTAGTAAAATGAGACTTGGTTTTTCACACATAAGAGATAAACAAAGAGAACCATAGGCGGAGATCGGGGGGGGGGCTTAGCTTCCTTAAGACCCAAAAATATTACTCTAATAATTAAAACTTGTGACTAGCTTTGTCTATACTCCGCTTCTTTCCCTGTCTGTTCGTTGTGGTTTTAATGATTATATACACGCACGAGCAAAGAAATGGAATCACTCTCTTTTCATTAATTCAATGATACTTTGTATGTTTCTTTGTAATTTATTAGAAATTTAAATAATTTTTCTATAAGTTTCATTTTTCAGCATTTAATAAGCCCTCTACACTATGGCCCAACGTGAGCCAAACATGTTGACCATATTGGCCACCAATAAAACGAGTTAATTTGACGGTGCCTCCACACAGTGGTCCAAGAGTTGGGCCAATGTCTATGGCCTTGTGGAAACGACACCTACCCATTGCGCACTTTCCCTGAGTAACATTGGCCCTCTTTGATATATCGAAAAAACCGCTCCGAAGGCCAACCATCGCCAGCGTCAACCAATGACCAATACAAGCCAACCCCCCTCTACACATTGGCCTTGGCTTGAATTGGCCCAAGTTGGCTCATAGTGTAGAGGAGGCATAAAATAAATGTAGAATGATAATCTAATGGAAATATATTATATTTGAGAATGAAAATTACATTTAATAACTCTCAAGGGAGGTGATTCTATTTCTTTGCTCGTGGGTGTAGTTAGTTCTACAACAAGATCATCACAAATACAGATAATTTGTCAGAAGATTATTTTTCAGCCAAAATTGATTTTAATTGCTGGATTCAATCATAGTTATCCTGAAAAAAAATATTTTCTTCTGAAAGTCTATATCTTTGGCCGTTTCAGTTGCTAAGTTTATGCAACTTGTTTATGCAAATACTTTGCCATTTATTGTCCAATATAAGGTAATTTCTTTAATTATAAACTTAACATTTTTTTTCTTTTTAAAATATTTTATTTCGAATTTTTTATTCTATTAGGATCTACCTGAGTACCTGAATGCAATATTGAGATTAAAAATCTTAAGTATGAAATGTTGGTGGTTAAAATAGTTTATTTTAATCAAATGAAACTAATTAATTTAGAGATGTTAAAAATGATACAAATTGCACTTACGTTACCCCTCAATCCTGCCACGTGCAAGAGAAACTTATCGGCTATGAGCAGAATTAGACTTGTTTAAGACTTCAATGTTGCAAAACCTAATCTGGCCATTCTCCATATAGTAAATGACTTAATAAAATTTATTGATAGAGAATAAGTGTTGAATACTTTTTCATTAAAAAATAGCACTATTACCCTAAAATAAAATATTGTTATGAAATATGCTTTTTTTTTAAATATTATTTTATATACCTTTCGCCCTTATATGTATTATCTGTTCATGTAATGTAAAACCAAGATAACTAAAATGTTTAAAATAGTAATAGGTGCTTAACTATTTAAATGTAAGTTTCATAAAAAATTCAGTTAAATCTCCTCCTATGAAGAGAACATAGAAGAAATTCTGCTATCTTTAAACAGAATTAAATTAATAAAAATAAAGAAAAATAACATGGGATGAGAAGTATCAAAAAGAAAAGTTTAGAATTGCTTATGCTAAAAAGCAATTGAATTCAAAAGTAAAATTATTATTGTTATTGCTTTGTATGTGAAATCTGGTTGATGGGAGGTAGAGAGAAAGTCTCCAAGCCTTTGAAATGTGGTGCTAGTGAAGAATGTTGAACATTATTAAATGGGTTGATAGAATTTCAAATGAAGAAGTTTTCGATAGAATTAGACAAGAATTCAGATGAGTCGTTGAAACACGGAGGCTTTCTTAAGGATATTTTGGATGAAGAGTTAGGTTAGAACAAGAGGAAGACCAGAATTATATTTTCCCCAGATAAAGATTGGTATGTGGGTTTTTTAAAAAATGAGAAAGAGTTGGCATGGGATGGATGCACATGGTTGAGTCAAACCACTCTTGGGCTGGTTAGTCAACGAAACACTTGAGATCCCTCTTGTATGCCCGTTGCATTTGTGTTTACCAGTATAACTCTGAAATGTAATGAGTAAATTTAGTACGAATGTAGTTATTATTTGCTCCAAAACAGAATTAAATTAATAAAAATAAAATAGCTCTAGTCAGTTTTTATCATAGCAAAAAAAAATAAAAGTATTTTAAGTAGATTATATTATATGGAAGCTTGAGATTAGAAAGTTTTAGAAATATAGCATACTTACTGTTTTCGAAAATACCAATTGATCATTCGCATATGTGTGTGCCTGTGTATTGTATTTAGCAGTAAATAACTGAATCTAAATGTCATTGTACCGAGAAGTAGTTTATATATATACCGCGTGACATTTTTTTTAGGGGGTATGAAAATTCTTGTTAACTGTAGAAATTAATGTTTAACAGACGATAAAACCAACCAACCCCAACCATGAAATGGAAGTAAGAGTTTGAACTTGCGTAGCGCACCGCTACGGTGGATGGAAGAAGAGTGTAACGGTACTGGAAAAAGCCAGAAAATTGTACAGTTTACTGTAGGGTCTTTTTAATAGAATTCAGTAACTTTTTTTAGATAAACGTGACCATATGTACTATATACTCCATTGGACACAAGTAGAAAATTAAATTTTATATGTATGTGAATGTAAATAAAGTTTGATTGAAAAATTATTTTCTCTTTCATTTATAGGTTTACGTGTTTACCCTTAGTATCATTGGAAAGTAAAAATGTATGTGATTTTAGTTTTATTAAGTTAAACTCGTTGCCCAACTTCAGCGAAAAATTTAAATTGATTCTGTTATCGTTATTAACTGTTTTGTCAAAATGTCTATTAGTACGTACGTACGTTTCCAAATTTTTGTGTACTTTCTAGCTCAAAAACTAGTGTGAATATCAAATCGAAATTTCAAATCTAGTTTTTGTGCATGGAGATCAAGAGCTGATTAGATTTTGGTTGAAATCGAACAAAAAATTAAGGGGGGGGGGGGCTTAAAAATTAAAATTATAAGATTTTCAAACTAAAAAAACAAACAAGAAAAATGAAATATATTATAAAATGAACCTATGATAAAAAAGTTATTTTTTTCTGGGGCCAAAATAGGAGGGGGGGAGGTCAAAAATTAGAACTAATCAATCTAAGTAGTAGAACATTTAATCGATTTGTACGAAATTCCGTATATGCACCCAATATGACCTTATGAAAATGACTCACTATGTGAAATTTGGGGGGGATTTAAAAAAATTTTCAAACAAAAATTAAAGAAAACTGATAATAAAATAGTCTCACCAGCCAAACTCAACCAAATTTTGTATACATAATCAGTGGGCTCCCACAAAACTAAAAATGCAAAAACTATCACCCAAAATGGAGGAGGTTCTTGTGCCAAAATGTTTGTATTCCTAAAAGGGAAAACAGACAAGATTTTGGGTTCTATTAAAAAATTAAAATTATAAAATTTTCAAATCAAGAAAAATGAAATTTACTATAAAAGAGACCTATAATAAGAGCCATTATTTTTTTTGGGGGGGGGGGGGGGGGTTCAAAAAATAGAAAAATCAATATAACTCCTAGACCCTTTGATCGATTTGTAGGAAATTTCGCATATGAATCCTATATGACCTTATGAAAATAACTCATTGTGTGAAATTGATAGTGAGCCAAAAGATGGGAAGGGGGGGGTTCAAAAATAATAAAATATGCAAACAAAAATCGAAGAAAGCTACTAATAACATTAGAAAATTTTCATTTATAAGGAGATATCATAAATTGCTATTAAGCCCAAAATTGAGAGAGGGTGGAGGGCTCTTTCGTAAATGATTATAAATTATTTTATTGAATATAAGAGAGGGACAGATGTATGATAAAGTCATTTGGATGGCCACATCGGTTTATTTTTCACTAAATTAACAAGGCATAAGCACAACGCCAGAGCGATTGGCGAAATAACAAAAAATAAAACCCATTCTAAGCGTAGTGACCTACATTTTTCACTTCATAAACAAACATACTTATTCCATAATAGGGGGCCCGCTAAACTGGAGATCGTGTCGAGGCTTAAAATTGTTTACATTTTTCTCCAATTAAATGTACATTGTTTTGTATTATCTGGCTGTGTTTTACAAGAAAATAAAATTAAATCAAATAAACATCTCAAAATATTTTATTAAAAAAAGAAATTACATGATTTATTTTTAAATGACATTGCAATTTATTTTAATAGTAATAAATATGTTATTTTTTAAAAATTATTTATATTTCTAAAACAAAAAGAGGTACCTATTGTTTTATTTTTTAAATATCGTCTTTGTAACATTTTTGAATATATAATTATAGTTATTTTGTAAATATATATTTGAAAATCATGTAACAATAAGCAAATATATTAAAATAAGTTTTAAAACAACTTTATAAACAATTTAATTTAAATATTAAGATACTCACAAAGGTTTATCTATCTTTTCACTGAAAAGTTTAATGGCACCAAATTTTTTTAATGAGTAAAATTTTTATTTTAATAATATACAAAGGCATAATCTGTATTATCACAAGTTTCAATTTAACATTTAGAAAATCATTATGAATTAATAATTTCCTTGATTTTATTTCATGAATAAATTATTTGCTATTCGTTGGAAATACCTTAATTACTATATATCTGACATAAAAAGTTTTAAACTTTAAAAATATTTACATATTTTAATCGAATAATGCTTTCTATTAAAACCTCCTCCATTTTTGAAGTCGGTTAAAAACTTGTAAAATATAGTTCAATTGATTTGAGAATAGAGTTTAATTATTCATAATAAAATAACTATATTATTTACATCTAGATTTAAATTATTTTTAATTTTTTTTTTTTCGAATTATATTGGTCAGGGTGCGGATTAATTTATTTTAGATTTTTGTATGAAAATGGCCTAACAAAAACGAAAGATTCTAAATAAAATAAAAGAGTGTGTCCTTACTCTTGATGTAATTAAATATATCTACACATCAGGGGTATAGCTACCACATAGAGTATAAGCAAAGTTTATTTGGCCCTGTGGTTCTGAAGGGTCTCAATATGACAATAACTGCCATCGGAGTAATGGGAAGGATAAAATATTTTTGCTTATGGGCCCAAAATTTGTAGCTACAATACAAAATACATATATATATACTTATAATGTATATAGGAAATAAATGGTAAAATTTTCATTTAGCTATAGTTTTCCCTATTAATTTTAGAACAAATTTAAATAAAAAATAAAAGATGTTCAGAATTAAAAACTTTATCAAATATGTTGATGTTCCGGTAGGAATATTATGAAAAGATAGAAAAGAGCTAAAAACTAAAAAAAAAGACAAAAGATCTATTCATTTTAAGATATCACGTTTTCTACAGAACGAATGAAGCTAATGACTTGATTTTACGATAAATAAATAATAGAAAATATCAAGTATTTAGCCCAAGTAGTTCCAGAGAAATTTTGATAAGACCCAGGAAGATATCAATAAATGTGATGCAGTTTTAGTTCCGAACCTCTTGTATTGACACTTTTGTCCTAAAATTAGTAGGAAAAAATCTATTGTGAAATGAAAATATTACGATTGTATTTCATATAAGTATAATAGAAAAAAAAAGTCTCCTTGTATAGGAAAGTAAGGAGAACTAATCAGACCAGTTTTTCTTTAGTAAACCTCTTCAGTTCTGCTAATAAAGGTACTGTAGAAGGTCAAACCTGCATTTTGACTGGCTACTAATCATATATATATATATAAAATTAAAAATACAAATCTTTTATAAAAACAATCCAGAACACGTATATTAAAAAAAAAACAACAAATGTTTCGGGAGAATTTCTGTATTTTTTTAATTTATAAACAATCAATAAATTTTTCTTTTCTATATATATATGAGGCTTTAGGGACCCGTCGACGGTTGGTCATTCAAATGAAGTCTTTTTATAAATTTATACTAAGAATTAAGAAAAAGATGAGTATTTATTTACATCTAACGGAGAACCCACTCTCTTTAATTTATTCTTATAAATTCTACAACTCTGGAACTCTCGACAAAACACGTTTTTATTTTAAACAATTATTTATAGGATTTAAATAATTCAATTTAAATTTCATTTTATAAAAATAAACCTAGCATCATTCATCCTAAATTAAATATATCTTTATTATTTGTACTGTTAAGAGAAAATTTGTTAAAATAATTTTTTTAAAACAAAATATTTTTTATTTATTAGATATGTTGAATGACTAGAATTTATTTATTTATATATATATATATGTTGCAAAAAGTTTTTTTATTGTACCTACCATAAAACATAAATAATAAATTTAAATTTATAAGATGTTTTTACAGAAAATAGTGAATGGGAAGTGCCGGTGCAAGCCCCTTGTAGCAAGAGGCCCGTTGAAGGCGGGCGTCGCAGCTAGTATATACAGGGTGTTTCAGGAGGAATAGTAAATATTTTAGGAGGTGGTAGTATAGACGAATTACAATAAAAAATGACATATAACATGTGCTCAATTTTTATTGAGTACAGAGATACAGCTGAATTCAATGCATTTTCGTTTCGTGTCTTGGTACACCGGTTGCTATGGGCGTATTTATCGAATGTCAGCAGTAGAGTGTAGATGTTCAAGTTGTGCTTTAGTTTACATTGAAGTTTTCATTGTGATTTGTTGGCCAAGTCTACTGTACTGTAGCGTGTAAACATGCCGCACGTATTTACACATGCTGAGTATGCCGATATTGAGTTACATACTAACAGCTGTATCTCTGTACTCAATAAAAATTGGACACATGTTATATGGCATTTTTATTGCAATTCGTCTATACTACCACCTCCCAAAATATTTATTATTCCTCCTGAAACACCAAACATATTATATAAATTAATTTAATTTAAATATTATTAAAATTTTATAGTTAACCTCGTTTCAAGGGAGGCTCTAGGGCAACAACTGCCCTGAGCTTTGCCTGGCACTTCCCATAAAATCAATTGAAGAATGATAATTTAATTTAATAAATGCCCCTGACCAAAATAAGTGACTTTGAAAGACATTAATTAATTTTAGTAATTTAAATGTCAACATTATGATCAACTTCATTAACATTCTTAATACTTTTTTATTAATAAAATATATTTATAAACATAATCAGTCTTAATAAAACTTGTTAATATTATTAATATATATTTTTCTAGATCTAAACACTCATAAATAATGTTTTAGCACCAAAAATATTTTTTTTTTCAATATAATTAAAATTATAGATTTTAAACTTTAGAATATGCAGTTATCATGTTCATATTTTAAAAAATTCTTGTTTTAGCTTGTAAAATGATCTATTAATGGTAGGTTAATTTTTTAAGATAAATTTCTATAAATTTAGCTGTTGAATAAAATAATTGATTAAAACCGGCAGAAATAAATATGTATATTGTATATATATTGATAGATTTATTGTTTTTGTAAAATCAAGAGAAATTATAGGTTTTCAAAAACTTCATTTGGTTAGCTTTCGTTTGAAAAACCTTGAAACTTCATTGACCCATACTGAACTCGACATGAATGTTTTTAACTACAATGTCTTATGACACTAGACACTTTACAGCGGGCCATTCGTTTTTTTTTCTTTTTTTAATTGATGCTTTTTACGCAAATATCTCTATATAATTAGAGTTTAGGTCAGTTTCCACAAAGGCGACCGTGGTCTGACTGTATCAACTGCTCTAAAATAACAACATAACATGTTCAGTGGTGGATTAAGTGGTAAATGGATGACGGACTTATTTTTTTTCGTTTATAATTTTGACAAATTATGTTTTGAAAACCTCCATTTAGTTATTTAAAACCTTAAATTTCATTCGTTATATATATATATATATATATATATATATATATATATATATATATATATATTGTTTATGGATAATAAATATAATTATGTTTTTGTAATTTTATCATTTTTCATATTATATAAATATATTATGACTTAAAATTAGTTTTGATTTTAAGTGAATTGGAAGGGGTGCAAAATCAATTATTGTAAAATATTTAGAATTTTTTCATTATGTTAAGAGAAAAACTCTTAAGATAATTTCGAAATGTTTATCATTTAAATTGTACTGGCAAGTTAAGTTTAATAGTATTTTGAACTATGTGACCCGTAATTTTATGCTTCTAATTTTAAAGGGCTTTGATTTACTGGTGTATTCGTTTCCTTTGAATAAAATATTCGATAATTACATATAGTTAAAGCTGTCAAAAAAATATCATGATTAACCTACACTAGAGTCGAGGCAACAATAGTGGAGACATGAACCGAATCTTGACGGCATGGCAATTAATGAGTTGCTCCGCCTACGTTTGGACCACCGTTCTCTTAACGACGGTATGAAAACCTCTTCTCATTTATGCACTATGTCTTGTGATGGTCCATGAGGGGCAGATTTGTGTGAAGTTCCTTTGAAACTTCTCTGTTTGCAAAAGGGAGCTCGACCTAATGTGCTTGCTCCATCTCCGAGTCCATCAAGCAATGGCTCTGCAAAACAGATAATGAACATTTTTTAATTACAAATTCATCACTTCTCTTTGTTAACATGCTATTTCTAGATAATATATCACGATTTATCAAGAAAAAAAATTATGATAATATTACTTTAATAGGATTACTATAGAATAATCTTAATTTGTTTGAATTTGTCGACTGTAAAAGTTATTAATATGTTGAAGAAGTATCAAGTTATAACTTGTATATTTGAAAATTATAATATGAGAATTGAAATTATTAAAAATAATATTGATAAATAATTTAAATCTCTCGCACTTTACTATGTGCTTGTTATAGATTTTTTTTTCAAAAAAATTGACGATGATCAAATAAAATATCGAAAGGTCGTATATAAACATTATTTTTGATTGAAAATCTGTTATTTGCATTTCCATCTTTATAATCTTTATAGTAAGTAGCAGGGCCGCATTATCCAATAGGCAATGTAGGCAACTGTCTATGGGCCCCGCGCGGCTTAGTGGGGCCCCAACCCAAAATTTGGTGTTATTATATGGTTTAAATGCTACTTATCTACCTAGAGACCTACCTATATAGGGGAAGAGGGGCCCCGAGACTTGCATTGGCTAGGGGCCTCTACATGGCCTAATGTGGCCCTGGTAGTTTTGGTTTTCTATTCTTCAAATTTATTCCAAAAACCTATGTAGAATATATCATGGAAAGTTACTATTAATTGATTTTTTTATGTGAAAACATCTTATGCAGCATAGTGGGTTTTTTATATAAATATTAAATGCAAAACCTTTATGTCCCCTCTACACCATGGGCCAGTTAGACTAGTGGTTAAAAATTAAATTTTTTCCGGCGCCCCCTAAAAAGCTTCCTTTTGATGAAAAAACGCGAGGTAATTTTTTTTATTATTATTAAAAACAAGACGCGCAAGACGATCTAAATTCATTTTTTGATAAAATCATGTTTTTTTGGAAATTTCTCATTAAATATGCAATAATAATAATTTTTTGATAATTGGATATTATTAACAATGTTACATTATTATTATTATTATTATTATTTTATTCAATAAATTTGAACTAATTTCCCAAGTAAATTTTCTATCGGTAAGTTAGCTAGCAGGTTAATGTACAATCATTATCTACATTTATTAAATTACCGACGCTTTCATACGTCTATAGTTTCTATAAAAATATGTCGCGAAATTTCTCTTAGTTGTACTGATAATAATTATGTATCATTGTTAATAATATCCAATTATCAAAGAATTATTATTATTGCATTTTTAATGAGAAATTAAAAAAAACTTGATTTTACTTAGATCGTCTTGCGGCGTGTTGTTTTTAATAAAAGAAAACAAATTTACATCACGTTTTTTCATTAAAAGGAAGCTTTTTAGGGGCGTCGGAAAAATTTAATTTTTAACGACCAGTCTAGCCAGCATGGACCAATTCAAAGCACACCATTGTGTAGTGGGGACTTGGCTTGTAGTGGCTGATAATAATGGTTGAGAATAGAAATGGTAATGGCAAAGGTTGGCTTTGGAAGCAGTTTTTTCCCCTAATCAAAGAGGACCAAGATGCCCAACGAAAGTGCGCAGTGGTTAGGTGGCGTTTCCCCACGTCCATCGACAATGACCCACCAACAGTGGCCCATAATGGGCCATAGCGTAGAGGCACCATTATAGAAGTAACATTCAAGAAATCGCGAGACATTGGTACTGCTTCAAGAAGCAAGAATAACAGAATATACATATACTATCTCTTTAAGGCATGCGCGGATCCAGGGAGGGGGGAAGATGGGGGTGATAAGGTATGATAGCAGCAGCAATAACGCTCCACCATTACATCACGAGATCTCCGTTAAATTTCAGTTTAGAAAAAAATAAATAAATAAAAACTGGTACTAGTTTCAATGATTGATGTTTTCACATATACAATCAGTTTTTCGGGAGTTTTTTTTTTTACCTTTATCAGTTGGTGAGCTAATGTTTGCTAGACTTGACATTGAAGAACTCATCATATTATTACTTGAGACGGATAGTGACGATGCATATGTTTTATCTTTATCTTGTTCGTTTTCTTCAGCTGGAAGACACGTTTCGACCATTGCTTCCAAGCAATTGACAAAAAGTTCTGCACTTTCTGCAGTACAATTACACTAAAACAATTATATATTTTTTAAAGATGTTCACAAAAGAAATACGTAATGAGTATGGCAAATGTTCTCTTACTTTGGTAAAGGGTCCTGCAAAACGCCAAAGTCCACCAAACCCACAACTTTGTAAATAATGCAATTGTTGCTGGCTTGTGTCTTCGCAAGCAATCATATTTTGTATAATACTTTGTACTGAGCTTAATATTACTTGGTCATGACACATAGAAAGAACGCTATTAATTTTGGCATCTAATAAACTATGTCTGTAAACATCAAAAATTATTTCATGTTATTAAAATGTTCAATACATAATTTAGAAAACAAAGCGTATTTAGAAAATAGTAAAAAATAATAATTAATATGTCATTAATAACTTACATAACTGGAAAAACTTTAGGAAAGACAACACTCGCTTCAGCCAAGTATTGATATAAAATCCGAGTTTCATTTTCATCTGTTGTATATTTAACTAAGGTTGCTAATACGGTGAGGACAAGCGCTTGGGTTGAAAAGTCCGTCAATACTTCTGGATCGAGTAAAATATTGTTTTCATTGGACACTGATACACGAGCACTTCGATCCTAAGAGTAAAATAAAACTATTTTTAAACAATTGTGAAATATTATAGGTTTATAAAAATTAAATAATATATAAATCTTATCCGTCCAAATTTTCTAAGATATACTAATAAATAAATAAATTCTCAACAAAATTATTATCTTATAAATTATATACTACTTGGAAAATTAAAAATTAATATTAGATAAAAAATTATTAATATTTATATATTAGATAGGCTATTATTTAATATTTATTTATTTTATATATATTTATTTATTTTTTACTTGAGCATTAAGTAGGTACATTACTTGATCAGATATTTAAATGTTTTTAATTTATAGGTAGGTATATGAATTTATTTAGGCGAGGCTTAACATTCTTAAGATAAATAATACGAGTTTATGTTCACGTCTCTTAAAATATATTGTGTTGCTGCAGTTAAGACCTATTCCAAATGGGATATGAAATTTGATATAGTAATAAAATTTGAATTCATAACTTTTTAATTAAGATTGATGTTAAGCCTAGCCAAAATAATTAAATTAAATAAATAATGTTTAATAGTATAATTTTATTATTATGGGTTTATATTCTTTTAACTTATTCTCACTGTGGCATAAAGTGTTTAAGCATTTGGTGAAGGTGTCGGTGTTGCGATGTGAGGTTTATTGTGCTAAAACTAAAAAATAATTATCAAGTAGTAAATTTATAATGGCCAAGAATTAAGCTTATTTTTAGGATTCCGTATATAAAAAGTTATAAAATGTCTCCACTCTTCCTCTTTTTATTATCATTACTTATAATAAATAGAAACTGGGTTTCTATATGTATATAGTAATGAGATTATGGATATTATCATGGCATGTGCTGTGTTGAAATAAAATCAATGATTCCCCCAGCTGTCGGGAGATGTAGGCAGAGTTTTCTGTTCTGTATGAGCGTTCGAATTCCTTGAAATTCTCTAGCAGTGAGATAGTGTTTGGAACGCGTAGATTTTCAATATCCACGCAATACTGACCCCATCAAAAATAATATTTATAATTAAAAATGACTGATGAAGCCTTCGAAACCATAGTCTCAAATAAATAAATAATATTTATACATATATATATATATATGGTATATATATCCCACTCATACTTGTCCGCTGTTTTTTTTATGAAGATGATATGGATATAAACAGTTTCAATATCTATATAGTCAAAATTAACTCTTTAATAAGGAATGAAGAGGGGATGGATAGATAAGAAATATTCAAGAGTGAATCGGAGTTAAAAAAAATTTGGTTTTGGGTAGTGAAGGAATTAACTTTATAAGATTCAAGGTTTTTGGAAGCAAGAATAGAGTTCGAGTCTCTCTCTATATATATAGCGTGTATGTTTATTTGCATCAAGCAGAGGACAACCTCTTTGTTTCTCTTTATGAATCAACAACTCTGCTAATCTCAGCAAAATAAAAACTTTTCATTGAAAAGTTTTCAAAAAAATTCAAGTTGCTGATATGTTATGTATGCAACAACCGCTCTCACTCTCTATTTATAATCACACTTGCATTCTTTCATTTGCGAAGAATATCGATTTTGTGTGATTATTTAGCCAGTATTTGGGAACATTATGTTAAAAATATATTTACTAAATGAAAATAATGTTCACGTCAGCTTTACGGGAGATTCCAGAAGCTTTGCTGTCGACCGAGGTATACGTCTTGGCCCTAGATAAACAAGTCCCACTCGTACTTGTCCGCTGATTTTTTTTAAGAAGATGATATGAATATAAAAAAGTTTCAATATCTTTGTAGTCAAAATTAGCTCTTTAATAATGAATGAAGAGGGGATGGATAGATAAGAAATATTGAAGAGTGAATCGGAGTTAAAAAAAAAATTGATTTTGGGTAGTGAAGGAATTAACTTTATAAGATTCAAGGTTTTTGGAAGCAAGAATAGAGTTGGAGTCTCTAAAATTCATAGAAATAAACGAATGGATGGAGTTTAGACTCTTAACAAGGAGATTGACTTTATTTCACACTTTAGAACATATGCCATGACAGTTTTTATAGGTAAGGTAAAGAGCGAAACTCTTTAGGGATCAATGGAACTAGCCAAAACCGCCAAATTTCCTTTTAATTTTGTGACTTCTACTATCTAAATTACATCCCGAGTGGCAAGAGAAAGCTTGGAGAGTCCTCTGTACAGGGGTAAGGCAATTATGACACGGTGGCAAATTGTATGAATTGAATTATTATTGTTTTTTTTTTAATTCAAAATAAATACATATTTAATTTTTGTTGTTTAATATAAAGTCATGTAATCAATTTATTTGAAATTTATTAAACAAAAATAAATTATAATGTTTGAGTCTTTCAAGAGGATGATGTAATTAATGGAATTATGAAGTGAAATTATATGAACAAAATGCACATTCTTTTAAACTACTAATAAAAAAATTAGTAAAATAAATCTTAATTAAATAAGCTAAGTAGAATTTCATATAATATTTTAATGCAAATATACAATTAATTTAAATGTTGGAAGTGTGATAACTTATTGAAGAAATTTATTTTGTTAAATAATGTAAAACAAATATCCAAAGATAAAGATATTTATTACCGATATTATAATTAACTAAATTTAAAAAATCATGATTTTAATTCGCATCACATATCCAGTTATTTTTATTTTTTAATATTAGTATATAAAGTTAATTAAGAATTGAAAGAATAAATTAAATGAGAAAATTATAGTTTAGTCAGTCGGTTAATGTTTTTTATTTTATTTTATTATTATTTTTATTTTGTTTTTTTACTTTACCATACGCAATTTGGGGAAGTATTAAATTATGCGGGTAAAAAGCTGCTGTCTTTGATTAATTTTTTTCAAACCATTCCAAAAAACGGCTAAAACTATTTTGATATAAAAAATTAAGCGATATCATGACTTTAAGACCTAGAAAAAAGGCTTATACCTAAAGTGAACGTTGAAAAAATGATATTTTAAGAGTTATTATTCAGCGCTTGATAACCGATCCAAGAATATACAGAATCTTCTAGTAATTAAATTCTAAATAATTTTTGGTGTTAAGAAAACGAAATAGTGCAAAATCAAAAACTGATTGCATATGGTTATACAGTATGTTGTTTCCAAAATATAAAAACATCGAAAATATCAATTTAACCACGGAAACATTAACAGCAAGAAAAAATATTTAAAAAAGAAATGATCAAAAAATTTTCAGAATGGACCACCAATGGAGAAAGTTATGAAAAATTATTAGTTAAAATTTTTTAAGAGTAATTAACAAATTTTATAATTTCACCATGAGTGGTGCAATCAAAAAATCTTCCAGATCTTTAAGTCTGATCACCAAAATGCCAAAAGAAAAGAAAGACAACTGACGAAATGATCTAGTGAGCGGTCAATGTATTTATATTTTACTAAGTGGGAGGGAGATATGGCCCCTGGTCCCTGAAGTGGCCCGCGTTCTAATCTATCTATTATAATACTTTAATAATAGGGATAAACGATTGCATAGGTTCGATTCTTATCCAATTTGACAGCGAATGGATGTTGAGTTTCGAAAATCACGTATTCAAAGGGGGCTTCGGAGTGGATTATTGACTTTAACTCGACAGAAGAAGCATCATGCTAAATATAATTCAAGGAAAGGGCGGAGACGATGGACCAGGAAATCGAGTAATGTAGATAAGTTTGAGTCTCCATTAGTTGTATTAGTCTCTTCTGAATAGCATCCAGAGTGGGTGGCATGAAAAAGCTCTCAAGCCCCCCTAGATGCGAGTCATATTCGCAAGATGGCTTAATCCTATCATTAGAACAAATAAACAGGGTACAGTAATGTTTTTGTGCTGATTAAGATGGGATTAACCCAGTGTTCCGCAAACTTCTTGTGTTCAAGGTACACCTACCAAATCAAGAAATTTTAGAGCAGGGTTGTCCAACCCGCGACCCAAGATGGCTATCAATGCGGCCCGACAAAAAATCGCAAACTTACAAACTTTATGAGATTGCGACTAAAAATTCCAGTGATATTACTAAAAATACAATATTTTTAACTTGCTATTAATTTATGAGTAATGAATTTTTGAATTTAACACGTTATTTTGCAATGAGATATTCATAAAGTGATTCTTAAATAATTTTATTTATTCAAGAATCTATTTTCAAGTATGAAGCACGCAAAGAATGAAGCTAGATCTAAAATATTTGATGAGCTTTTTGAGAATTCACTGAGAATTCCTTTGAGCCAAATATCGACGGATTAATGTCTCCAAAACAATGACAAACTTTTCCCTATAATATTATGTTGCTGATTTGCATCTCACTTTTATAATAAAAAATTTATAAAGTAACAAAGCTTCATTTCTTAAGTATATTAAGTAGATATTCTACGTTTTTTTGCTCATCAGCTATTATTAGCGTTAGTGTATTTTATGTGTGGCCCAAAACAGCTCATATTCTTCCAATTTGGCCCAGGGAAGATAAAAGTTTGGACATCCCTGTTTTAGAGGTACACCAAAGAAAAAATCAATGTTTATTTAATATTAATTAATTAATTTATTATTGAAATCAATATAATATTAAAAATTTAGTTGGTTCATGTCCATTTTAATAATAAATAATAGTATTTTAAAAAGAACCGTGTTTGGTGGCCTTATTTCATTTAAATTGAATTGGCTAAGGGGCCAGTAATGGGAAAATAAAAAGTTGAAATAAAAGTCAACTTCTATTTGTTACTTTATTTTGGGCAGACATAATCGATATTTTAACAACGTTTCGAGCGCTATACCGCTGCTCTTCATCAGTGCACGTCAACTGGAAAAGATCATTGCATGTTTTAATTTTTTGTTTTAACATTTATAATAAATTTTTAAAGGGTGGAAATGAGGATAATATACTACTCACCCAAGTCACAAAAACACGCAAAATCTATCTCCAGCAGACGTTTTACATCAAGAATCATTACACTGGTAAAACAAGTTATTCAAACTGAACAATTTCAAATACTGTCTTTCTTCCTGCCTTCATTTTACACATATAGGAAGAAAGACAGTATTTGAAATTGTTCAGTTTGAATAACTTGTTTTACCAGTGTAATGATTCTTGATGTAAAACGTCTGCTGGAGATAGATTTTGCGTGTTTTTGTGACTTGGGTGAGTAGTATATTATCCTCATTTCCACCCTTCAAAAATTTATTATAAATGTTAAAACAAAAAATTAAAACATGCAATGATCCTTTCCAGTTGACGTGCACTGATGAAGAGCAGCGGTACAGCGCTCGAAACGTTGTTAAAATATCGATTACGTCTGCCCAAAATAAAGTAACAAATAGAAGTTGACTTTTATTTCAACTTTTTATTTTCCCATTACTGGCCCCTTAGCCAATTCAATTTAAATAAATAATAGATTCACGGGTTTTGTTTATAATATGAAAAGATGTTTAATGAGAAATGTAAGCCTGCTTAAATGAGCACATGCGATCAAAATTTGGAGCAATCGTTGATAAGGCTGCTCGCATAACTCTCAGCTATGTGTATTATCTTAAAAAAACTTGACATTTTTCCGCGGCACACCAATTAATGACACCGGGTACCCCAGTGTGCCGCGGCACACACTTTGCGGAACACTGAATTAAGCCATCAAAACTGTAAAAAATAAATAAAATTGACTGTTCACTATCATGCCATTTTTAAGATCACAACCATTCACCAAACTCATCATATAAAAAGGAAATGTTTTATTCTTTCATTATCTTTAATCATTTCAAAGTTTTTCTAGCTACAAAATTATTATCGTGCATTCAAATAATAATAGCATGCAAAAGTTTATTTAAAAAATTATAATAAATAAGAAGAAATTGATTTCTATTAAATTATGGATCATTAAATCATTGTTTAGAAATTTTTTAAAATTTACTGATTTAGTTGAAAACGAGTCCAGGATTAGGTGTTGAAACGTTATGCATTCTGATGAGAATATCTCATCAAAAATGTCAATTTTTTTTTTAATGACATTAACAAAGTATATTCGAAATTTTTAAAGTTTATTATGAAAAAAATTAAATTAAATGTTTAAGATTTCTATTTAAAAAACATTTTTAATTTGTTTTTCTTTTCTTTCCGTATTAAATAGAAAACGTTTTTCTATTTATTAAATTTATAAAGAAAAAACACGGTACCGGGTATTAATTTCAATTTTAACAATTTAATTTTTATTTATAGTTGCGAAAAAATATTTATCTAATCGCTTTGTAGCTGCAGCAGATACTGATCCTTACCTTTGGATCTGAATCCTGTTCCTCTTTTTGATCTTTTGTGGTCGGCACGGAGAAAGAGCGCTGCGTTTTGAAGATAACTCTAGCAACCTAAGACAGGTGTTCGCAGGCAAGCAAGCATGACAAGAACAAATAATATACATAAACATGTCATTATTATCATACATCATTCATTAAAAAATAAAAAAGATGGTTGCATAGACATGCCTTAAAGTAAGATTAAGTTAGAACGCGTAGGGTCCAGCTGGGAAGAGAGCTATCATCTAAAAAGTTTGAAAAAAGAAATTACGAGAAGGGATAGAGTGAAAATGTGATGCCCATGTTTTCATCCAACTGTTAGATGAAAAGAGTTAGTAAATAATAAATAAGTAAGTAAGCTTGGGATTGTCAATCAAACATTGGATTAACCAATTAAATTAAAAAAATTATATGCATGTTATTCTATATATTATAAATAATTAAAAAACCTCAGAAGTTTATAATTGTTTTTTTTTTCAAAATTACAATTAATATCATTTAAAGATTAATCCTGATATGACTTTTGAATACTATTTAAAATTTTTATATGGGAGATTCGATGGTGTTGAATCAGGAAATTAGAAAATTAAATTAAAATTTATTAGTGTTGTTTATAACTTTTCGACTTCATGTTCAGAAACCATGTTCAATGCTAGAAAGTGAGTAAACTTAGTAAAGTCGTAGATTCTAACATAGATCTTTATAAATAAGAAGCCGAAATGTTGCTAAAAATATAAGACAATTTTGATTAACATTTATGTTTTTGAGAATTCATAGAATGACAATACTTCATAAAGAGAAATCAATGAGGTTGGGCTCCGCTTGATGCAAATAACATAATATAATTTGTAAATTGTGGTGTTTTTTGAGGCTCTTGAAAACCTTGAAAACAGATGTAATGTCTTCGTTAGGAAAAAGGAAATAAAATTTCTTTATATTCTAACAAATTTATTTTCATGAAAAACTTATGAGACGTTTCGGCGGATATTCTCACACCATCATCAGTCTACAAGGAAAACATAATCTTAATTACAGTAAATTACTAATTACATGTCATTCTCAAGATAAAAGAATTGTTAGAATATAAAGAAATTTTATTTCCTTTTTCCTAACGAAGACATTACATCTGTTTTCAAGGTTTTCAAGAGCCTCAAAAAACACCACAATTTACAATTTTAAAACATTATAGTACCATATCTAAATAATATAATTTATTTGTTTGAGACTATAGTTCCGAAGGTTTGACCTACATCACCAGTCTTTTTAATTAGAAATATTTTATGTTATTTCTCATGGGGTCAATTACCCGATTGGATATAGAAAATTCGTTTTGTTGTCATACATAAACGATTGTGTAGCTAGCTATAACAACAAAACAAATTTTCTATATCCAATCGGGTAATCCATGAGAAATAACATATAAAGTATTTCTAATTAAAAAGACTGATGATGTAGGTCAAACCTTCGAACTATAGTCTCAAACAAATAAATTATATATATAAACATATTTATATTTAGTATATATGTAAATATACTATATGTTTTTGCATCAAGCAGAGGACAACTTCATTGAATCAACAACTCTGCTACTCTTGGCAAAACAAAATCTTTTAGATTTAAATAATAATACTGTAATTTCTGATATAACAAAGTTTCGCATCTTTATTAACAATTCATCAGGTCTCTCCGAAAGAGGAATGGGTAAGAAAGAAGAAATGATTATTTTTATGAAAACCTTTTAGATTCTAAATTTAAATACAGTTGTATTTATTCTAAGAGACTTGATTAAGTGTTACTAAAGATAGAAACTGTCATATTAGAAATTATAGAACATTACAAATAGTAACTAACCGGTGGTGTCGAACTTTGCTCGGTAATTTTTCCTGTTTGTTAAAAGAGGTGAATTATTGTTTATTTATTCAATCACTTTTGTTTTGATTCATCCACGTGTTAATAATTAATTTAATTAAAAAACCTATTAAAATAATTTTCCCCATAGTTAAGACCTGGTTAGATTGTTTATTTGTTCTTAAAAATGGTTAATCAAGAAATCAAGTTAGTAACATCAAAATAGTTAGAGCCATTTTTTATATAGAGCAAACATTGTGTTGTGTTTGGAAGAAACCTGCTAACTGCAAAATGGCTATTGCAGAGCTTTTTAAAAAAATAATATATAGATATAGTAATTAAGGTATTCCTTAACAAGAAAAAATAATTTATTAGTTTTGATATTCTTTAATTACTATATCTAATTAGGTACATTTTTAAAAGCTCATACAAAAAGGTATTTTTGGGGTTTTCAGGTTATTCTCAAACACCACAGATATATATTTATTTGCTCGTTGAATAATATCTGATTCAGAAGTATAGATGAGAATGAAACGATTGAATTTTAATCAACTTTCTAATTTCACGATAAACGGTCCAACCCGAAAGAATATTCAAAATCATGTATCCAGTATTCCTCCAAAACCATCCATCAGAAAAATTAAATTTTAAAAACAAATATATATATTTTTAGTCAAACAAATATAAAATTTCTGTTTTTCTAGCATGTGTTTACAGATTATTTCATATTTTGTATAAAATTATACGTATTTTTATTTTTGGATAAAAGATAGGAATTCTAAAGCAATTCAAATGATAAAATAATTTAATCCAATGTATGTCTAGACAGGCCCGATCGATCTCTATAGGTGTTTCTCTTGATTCTTACTTTGCCTACAGGATCGGTGGCGGCTGCTATATTTTTAGGCGCGGGCACGGACGAGGAGCGTTGCGTGCGGAAGAGAGGTCTTGCTGGAGGCGTGGGTGCATGGGGTCCCAAGTCTAGACTTCGCCAGCCCTTATTCGACCCCCCAGCGCCTGCATTATTGTTCTTGTCCCCCCCTTGAGAGACGACCGATGAACATGCACTGTTAGCCGTGAGGGCCTGCGCCACATCAGGGAAATTAGTGCCGACGAGAACACCTCTATGCTTAGATGACGACTAGAGCAAGAACAACACATTCTACTAACTAAATACACCACACACAACACCAAACACACGATAGTCAATTTGATAAATAAAGAAAATGATTATTAGTCAAGAAGGAGAATCCTAGACGATCGATACCATTAAAACATATAAATCATAAGATGACTCTGAACAGGGCATTAGACATTTAACAATATAAGAAACTTTAAAAAATATAATAAAATTGCACTTATTACATTATTATATTACTTATCTAACCTTGATAATTAACATAACTTACCTTATTTGTCTTAAAATTAAAAAAGTAACTTTTTGGAAAATTGAAATTTTTATACATATAAAAATAAGAGACTTTATTGATTTAAAAAAAATAAAATTTTTTCAAAATTCCAACATCTCTTAGAGACTAGATAATAGCCACAAATATAAGTAGTAAAGAAAGAAAAAAATACAAAGATTAATTGTTTATGTATGATTTATGCCAAAAGTGTCAAAGTCGGCAATAACTCAGTTTTTGGCATTTGGGTTAAATTCCTGATGTGGCTGCTGGTAATTTGACATACATTCATTCAGTCATACTATATTCATACAAACAAGGCACAAAAGCCTGGGGCTCATCACCAATCACTTATGATATATGACATAATGAATAAAATTTTTAATGCAAACTTTATTTTTCTTTTTATAAAATAAAATTTTTATAATTATATTGCACCCAATTCTGTTTTTATACGATAGATAGGTTCCTGAACATTACGTGTAAAATAAAGTGGCAACAGTGATTGCTAGACTTTATATTATAAATACGAGTTTAAAATATATTAAAAAAAATGATACTTATATTAAATAGTTTATGAACTATATTAAACACACTAAAATGTACTTTAAAATGAAAATTTACAAAAGATTTTATATATCCTTTTTTGGGTACTCAAGATACCTAAATATATAATAGAATATTAAATTTGATCAAGATTGATTAAGACATTTTCAATATAAATATTTAGACTAAATCCATAGTAAAAAAAGTATTAATGTTTGAGGGCCAATAAGTAGCAAAAATTAATTAGCCCTTCATTTTGTAAAAATATTTAGAGTTTTTAATTTCATTTTCATTGGTTGAAAGGTGATGAAAAAACTGAATTATTTCCATTCACAAGGAGTAAATGAAAAAATCGCTCTTTTTAAACTTGAGACTCAGAGTTATTATTATTATTATTTTATTTTTAATTATCAGTTCCTAATAATCGACATATATAATCTTTATAATTCTTTGGTTGAGAACTTGGGATGAATACTTTTTAGTTTATGACCCTTTCAAGTTGCCTTGGGCGCCAGGCCGAAAACAAAACTTTATCCCATCATAGACCATAGAGGTTCGTTTTCACTACGCTATGAATAAAATAAAAAGATGGCCAATCTATGAAAGAATTTGAATCAATTGCTTTTTTTCTATTCGAGATGAAAAAATTTTATAATGTTTTTTTGGCATTGTCAAAGGAGACAGGAAGTAATTATGATTTGAACTACTTTCATTGACTTTTTGTTACCCTGAAGAAGGAGAGAATAAATCTCCGAAACGTCGGTTTTAACAAATAAATGTAAAACAATAAAACCATTATAGTCTTATTTTTTACAACCACCGTGGACTGCCTTCATCAACATCCAATTATCTATGAAAGAATAATTTATTCCAGAAGTAAGAAAATCGGGAAAAATAATATAAATAGACCATATAATTTCATGTGAAAATGCTATTTTTATGGCTCTGCTCTTATTATTTAATAGTTTGAACATGATATCTATAAGAGATTTCTCTTTAAAGGCTTCATTTGCGCGAAATACACGATTTTTTAAGACTCAACACCCCTACGCACTTAAATTGGATACTAACCGAACAAACGTATTCGCCAACTCGTTTATCCCTAAGACATCTAGAGATTGGAACTCTCTTCCTCCGACCGTCTTCCCAGCAACATATAACCTTTAATCTTTCAAGAGCCGCATCCACAGATACCTTCAACTCCGATCCAATCCCTAAATCTATTCTTATTTTCACGATACAAAGGTCCACCGCGGACTAGAGAGGTTCTACCTTTTTGGTGCAACTTCTTCTTGTATTTTTTTTTTGTATCAGTATAATTATATAAAAAAAGCCCACCTAACTTTAAATGCAAACAAAAACAATTCCATATTCATGTTAATTAATGGGAGAGTTCTCAAAAAAAATATTTTTCTTAGAATTTAAAAATCATGTAAAATCAAAAAAATTTTGTGTAAAAAGAAAGTTAATTTTTCTTTCTAGATCTTAAATAAATTCCAGTTAAGTTTCACAAATAATATAACAATAAATTTATTTGTGAAACTCACCTAACATTAATTTAATCAACTATTATTAAATTATGTTTCACCTAGATCCTATACCATGTTCCTTTTTCTAGATCGTCTTAAATCAAAATTATCTAAAAAAAAGTTTGTGTAAAACAAGAATTGGGTGAATTGAGATTATAAAAATCAACTTACTTTTGAAAAGATGAAACTTAAAAAAATCACAATTTACCAATTAAGTAATCCAAACACCAAAACATCAGACAATACACCAAACACTTATTACAGACATTTTAATATTTAATACAGAAAAAACAGATTGTGTCTCATTATTTAACTATTACTTAGATTAATGAATGGGAATAATTTTGCTTTGTTTAAGAAAGCAATTTCCAACCAAATCTTTCATTAATTTTTATCGAAAATTACTAAAGTATTTGAATAAATTCAATTTTTAAATTTTTTGAATCAATAATATGATTTTTTTTTCAATTATATTTCACAATATTTTAAAATATTAATAGGTACTTCTTCTGACCAAATGTTCTAACGGACAAGGTCAATTTTAAATAAAAAAAAAAAAGGTACTTTTTCAAAGTACTTAATTAAAGTTTGTAATATTGTAATATTCAACATTGTGAAAAAAATAAATTAAGACACACACAAAAATGTTTAAAGCAACATTGACTATATGAGGTATTCACCATGCTAACATACATAAATGATTGAATGATTAAAATGATTTGTGTAGGATGAAAATGAACATTTATGGCGAATAAAAACATAATAAATTAAATAATTTTTGATTAAAATTCGGAGACTTTTGAAAACTGTTTAATTATTCGTATAGAAATTAATTACTAAATAATTATGAATCCATGTTTCCAACTTTAATGTGATTTAAAAAAATGTTTAGACATAATATGATGTAAATAATGGTCTGCACAGTGCCGTAACTAGGCTTTGCTAGTGGTAAATTCGAATATCATTTTTTTTTTTTACATTACCATATTTTCAATAAATATTAATAAAACTAGTGCAAATCGTTTTATTTTATGACTATTTACATAGTTACATCATAACAGTGAAACGTTATTGCTTTGCTTTTTTTTACAATGCATGTTTCTACTGAGAGACTTCCTTATGAAGGTAATTTTAATATAATAGTTTTCAGTATTCAGTAATTTAATTTTTTACAATTTTTAGTCTGCTCTTTTTATCAAGTCCCACTACACATTGGAATCTGTGCGGGTACACCTGTCTAGTTATGGCACTGTGAATGCTAATGATAGCGTTTTGGGTGTTTATCAATCAATTGTAATACACATCTCATTACAAATCTCAACAAATATAAAATAAAGATTTTACACATTAAAAAATTGGAATAATAAGCGAATAATTTTCAAGACTAGATCCGATCTCTGCAAATTTTGGAGTTTTGTTAATTTTTCGTCAGCAAAAGGTTTAAGCTATGAAGCTAAAATATTGTGCACAAATACAGTAGTGGTGGCCGTTAGCAAATATCAATTTAGGAGAGGGGCGTAATTTTTTTTCTCTTTGAGTTGAGATGGAAATATGTCATTTATTTATTGTCTAAAAATATAAAATATTCGCTATTTAGACTCAAGGGTACCTAATAATATGTTTGTTGATCTTTAGTAGGTCGCATTTATATGTTAATTAATTTTAAATTATATATAAATTTTTTTAAAAGTTACCTGTTGTGTGGTAGAATTATGTTTTTGTTGTCTTGCTTGAGCTATAGCATTTTGATCAAGTAAATCCCATGATTTTTGTCGCCGATTGGCTGGAGTAAATGAACCAACAACTGTAGCAGCAGAAACAGCAGCAGCAGAAATACACGTTGGAGGCATATTGCTGGGCATGGATGGAGGAAATTGAGTTTGATGAATTGAAGAAAGTTCACTTCTCGGCGTAGTTGATCCAGTTTGTAATGAAAATTGATTCTAAAATTATAACAAAATGAGATCTTAAATTTATTAAAATAAAGACAGAAATAAATAAACATTGTATTTATTTATTTAAGGACTTTCCCTAATAAATATATTTTCTTGCAATCCTTTTAAAACTTTGAATACACATATTTAAGCCGAGGATCCACCTTTAATCTTTTTAATTCTATATTATTTTACATGAATTAATGTATACATTGTTTTTGAGCTTCGACTCCGGAGATTACTTCTCCACCATCGACTGTCGTTGATCATCTTTTTAGTCCTTGTTTTTAATTAGAGGAAAAAACTAATTAAATAAAAAAACCTCTTTTCCGATAATTATTCCTATTCCATTATCATTCCGAATCTCCTCCAATCCTCCTTTTTAATTCTATATTTTTTTTTTTTTTTTTTTATAAATTTTATTAAACCAATTATTTTACATTAATTAATGTATACATTGTATTTTGCTTCGATTCCAGAGATAACTTCTCCACCATCGAGTGTCCTTATTTATCTTTAGTCCTTGTTTTTAATAAGAGGAAAAATCTAATTAGATAAAAAAACCTCTTTTCCGATAATTATTTCAATTCCATTATTCCCCAATCAAGTCGATTGGATCATCTCCTCCACCCTCATTCCTCAATTCTCCTTTAATTCTATAATTTAACAAATATGTATTAAATGAAATTTTATTTAAATTTATCAACGGGTAGTAGAGTAAAAATAATAAAAAAGTAATTAAGAAGTTAATTAAAATAATTATAAAAAATTACATAACTAATAATTATAAAACATTATACCTGAGGTAGTAAATTGATATGCATATCATGAAAATTTTCACTTGATCCAGATTCTGACATCATTCTTGCAAATGAATGTTTGACGTGGCATCTACTTCGAACTTCCTCAGAAACTGAGACTAAGGCTGAAAATATTATTTTCGTTAAAATATGAAGGGTTTAAAAAAAAAGTAAGTAAATATTTTAAATAAAAGTTTAAATTAAATTAAATATGAATAATTTTTAAGAAGAATTTAAATTTAAGATAAAAAATCTAAGATTTTAGTAGAAAATATTTTTATATTGCGTATCAGAGGGAATGAATAATTATATTTCTTACCAGCTAAATAAGCTGCACTTTCAGGAGTAACTTCAAATTTATCTCTTTTATAAGGTTTTGCAACAATGGCAAGTAACATAGTTAGAACTCTAGTTGTCCTAGAAACAGTGGTTGGTGTGGGATGTCTGAAGCCTTTTAGAAGATGTCCAACGAGTGCGAAATGAAAATTAGCTAGATAAAATATATGTTTATTATTATTATACAAATCGAAATATTTAAGGTATAAAATTATCTATTTTTATAATAATCTTAATAGTTTCGTTCGCCGAAAGCATCCCGGAACTTTTTAAATCATATAACACACGACATTTTAAATTGAACATGCAATTTGTTTTTCCTGAGAACGATCAAATTCTCACTGCGCCTACGGACGGAGGCTAATTTTATCTAAAATGATGATTTACCTCTGAAAGAAAGTCCGACTGCATGATCAAGTTGTTTAAAATGCCATTCCAGTGGTTCTCGACTAGATATCATTACTTGCTCAATCGTCTGAAATTTGTTTATTTATTTATTTTTTAATAATACTAGTTATTATAATATTTCATTATTCGTGTCCATGATTAATAATTAAAGGAATCGTAGGGAGTTGGACTTGACTTTAAATACAAAGTTTTTATTTAAATAGGCCAAACGTTTCGTTGCTGGTTCGCAACTTCTTCAGTGGCTGAAATAGTGAAAAATTATTTCGTCGGGAAACACTTACATTGTTTTAAAAAGTTCATGTTTTATATTTGATAAAATTGAGTGATTTGTAAGGATACTGTTTGAAAATGGTTTTTCTCTTAGTCAAAACCCCAGACAAATAAGTTTAATAAATGAGGTGAG
Source organism: Forficula auricularia (assembly GCA_024734495.1). NCBI lineage: Eukaryota > Metazoa > Arthropoda > Insecta > Dermaptera > Forficulidae > Forficula > Forficula auricularia. The sequence goes on from JALMQS010000225.1 coordinate 21,699,871, forward strand.
AAAAACTAACATTACTTACCATTGTACTTTTGTAAAAATGAATTAATTGATTAATAAAAAGATGTCTAAGGCTTTGTTTCTCTATTTCAGCTACTGAAGAAGTTGCGAACCAGCAACGAAACGTTTGGCCTATTTAAATAAAAAACTTTAGTTATTTAATTTAAAGTCAAGTCCAACTCCCTACGATTCCTTTAACTAGTTAATATATTTTCAAAAATCATAACCATTTACCTGATCATCAAATTTCAATTGAGAATCAAGGGTGTGTAAATTTTGTTCTAAAAGAGCTAAACCAGCCGCATATAATGAAATTTCATCCAATTGGAGGACAGATATGCTCACCCAGAAAAGTGCTTTATGTATGATAGATTCCTGGATGAATAAAAACAATTGAAAAGAAAGAAAAAACAATACTTTTTTTATTAATAAAATTAGGTTTTACCGGTCTTAGTAAAGGTTGAAGTCTCGTAAGACAAACTACTAGAGCTTCTAAAAGAACAAGATCAGTAAAGCTTTCCAAAGCTTTAACTAGTATTCGTAATAGATTTTTGATATCTCTATCTAATATGCTTTTACCTAGAAAAAATTCAATTTTTTAAATAAGAGTTTAATTTGACTTCTTTTACTAATAGATTGACACTTACTAATGCATCCAAAAACAATAAGTGCTCTAGGCTGAAGAGCTGGGTTATAACGAAAAGCAAAGTCTTTGGCAAGAAAAATCCAATTATCAAGCCAGGAACAATTTTTAACATCTTTACTACAAGCCTCTAAAAAATTGATGTCAGTTAAATATACATTTTGTTTTTATAAAACAATTATTAATTTTAAATTATAAATAAATTCACCTCTAAAATTTCCAAAAGTGCATCTGTAATAACTTCAAGAGAAGTTAATGATAATCTTTCTCTATCATTTGAATTTCCAGAAAAACTTCTTTCGTTTCCATACCTAAAAAAATAATTAAAGATATATTAAGTAGGTACCATACTTGTGCCTATTCAAGCTGAATCTATGTATTTTCAGCACAAATTTTCTCAAAACAGGTCATGGAAGAAATTGAGAGTCGGAATTCGTTATTTTATCTTTAAAACAGCTTCAACCTTAGAGCCAGATTCACATAAATAAGTTGTTATGAAATGTAATTTAAAATTTTTAAACCTGCTAACGATAAAACCAAGTTATTTTAATGCATCATTCATATTTTTTCTTTTTTTAGTGTAAGTAGTATAGATCGAAAAAACGTACATTAGTCTCTGAATTAAAAACTGTGAGCCCCTTTGAAAATAAATATCTCTCGACTCCATAGGGAGCTCGCCCTACAGTTTAAAAAACAATTGGAACGCAAGTTTACGATATTTACTTGATCATCAATGTTCAGAAATATTACTTTTCATAAATGACTTACCATCTTTCATTTGGATGTCTATAACTACTTCGAAAAGCTGTAACTGCAGCAGATTTAACTTTACTTATTCCGAATAATAGATAGAATTTAGGTAAAGAAAATTCATCAAGACTTAACCGAAGAACTCGTTGTGATTCCTCTAGAAGATGAAAAATATTTTAGCATAATAGTTTTAATAACATTTCAAACTATTCTCTACTCTCTTAAATTATAAAAAATATACTGCAAAGTGCTTGAGACTCGCATAACGAGGGTTCCGTACCTAATATATAATTTATAAGGATATACAGATTCGCTTTTATTCCTTTTAAACGGGAACATTTTATTATAGTGTTGAAAATATCAAGAAATTAAAAACAGTTTATTAATCTTTCCCTGAAAGTAGGTACTAACAGTAAATTATTTTTATGCATTTTTACATATTTTTAAAACAAAAGGCTGCAACGTTATTAGGGAGTAGACATTGTTGAGTGACTTTGTAAGCTATACGCAAGAGAATGAGCTTCTCATGCATTACAAAGTCAGTCTAGAGTGGAGCAGAGGAAAAGACCTTTTTGGGAACGGGATGAGTACACAGACAGTAGAAGTTTAAAACTAGGGTATTGGACATTTAAGTTTCTGAGGCACGTCATTTCAGTAGCCTCAAGCCAAAATGCCTTTGTGGATTGCGGATACCGTGTTTTCATGTACGATACATATGTACGGAAAGACCGGCGGGTGGATTGTTCTCACGATGGGAGATTTTCAAAAACATTTTAATGCTGGGTTCAAATCTGTCGATAATTTTGTCTATAATAAAATCTATTATATTATTATCTAATTCTTTTAATTGTCTTAAGGCGAGGAATAGTGATTGAGACTACCAAGGGTCGAAACCCCCCCCCCCCCTCCAAAATATATCTATCTATTTTTATTTTTTTTATTTTTTTTAAAGATATAAAGAGGTTATTTGCTTTTTTTAAAACAATTTAAAAACATTTGTAACAACCCGGGTAATTAGTTTTTTTATATAAATATTAATTTAAATATTTAAAATAATAAACATTTTTGCAACTTTGCCGGTGACAACATGCACTCCAGAGAGAACATTTTCTACTTTGAGGAGGCTTAAATCGTATCTAAGGAACTCCTGTGGCCAAGATCGACTTACCGGTTAGCTCTTATGTCTATTGATAGAGAAACATTGACATTTCCACCGACAAAGTTTTAAATAAAAGAAAAAAAGAAGATTGGATTTTGTTCTGTAAAATTTCTATGTGTACTTATAATATGCTTAATACTTAATAAATACTTTTATTAAAACATTTTTCTCACCCTTTTTATTTTTACTTTATTTAACTATTTTAACGACTTTTGGGTGAAAATGGGCGTGGCACCCCGAATTTTTTTTCTTCTAGGGGAATGCCAAAAAGGAGCAGCAGATTCTTATCAAATACTAACCCCCCCCCCCCCCCCGAAAAATAATCCTAGGTACGGCTCTGGAGACTACTCTTAGGAGAGCATCGCATTAGTCACGAGAAGGTTTCAAATCCCGGCCAAAGTTTTTAATAATTTTTTTATTCTCCAATTTAATTTAATCCGATTTATTTTAGAACTAAGAGTTTAATCTAATTACATATTTTTATATACATATAACATTACATGCCCACAAGTTGTTGATTTTTCAACTTATCCAAGCTAGTATTTATGGTATATAAAATAAAAAAAATTTATATTAACTAAACAATTCAGAATGTAATAATTTTTTTTTTTTAATAATAAAAGTATTTTGTATGTCAATTTCTAATACATTTTAAAAAGTATTTTTATTTCTAACTAATACCTGAAGTAAATATATGAAAAATTAGAAGCAAAAGTGATTAGGCTTAAAGACTTGATACATGCTATCGGCAAATTTTATGATATATAAAATCATTAGTCAATAAAGCTCAGGACACTCTGCTACTACCGGCAACAAGAGCTTTTTAATTTCAAAACTTTTTTTTACCTTTTAAGGCACGGAACCATAATTAGTGATAAAAAAAGAAAATAATTTAGTTATGTAACTTGCCTGAAAAAGAGGGCTGTGTGCATGTACAAAGGGAATGAATAACATTGATAACCAGGCCATGAGTAGATGCTCTCATACTAAGCGAGCCAGTGCATACCAGAATAGTAACAGCATGGAAAAGTTGAGCTAAATTTTTAACAACATCCAAGCAATTGTTAAACGACAACATTAATAAATATCGAGCAAGAATGGCTATATCATCCCACATCATATGCTGTTCAAGTAAGGGAGTAGGAGAAATACATGTTCGTTCCAAAATCTGATTGATAAATAAAAATCAAATTATTATTATTATTAATATCAAATATAGAAAATTATTTGAACATACTGTGCACAAACGAGTAATAATTTTACTCGCAACTAGTTGCACATTGGCAGATGCCAGAGCTACAGCAGTGTCAGCCATTATTTCGACGGTAGCTGATCCAAGCCCACCCTGAATAGATCGATGAATAAAACTATCAAGAACAATATCTATAAGTTCATGTAATTGTCCAACAGATCCCCATATCTTTGCTTGAATAGAAGGATACATTTCTACTTCTTCAATTGTCAAATGAATTAATCGTTCCAAAATTGATACAACTCTTTGTGTACGTTTCTGTTCTTCGGTACTTTTTGCGAATCTAAAAAATAAATAATGAAATTTTACACACAATAATTTTTTATAAATAAAAAAAACTTTTTTTTTAGTTATTTGATTGAATCTTCTTTGTTATTTTCTATAAGTATAATAGCAAATTGTTTTTCAAAATTAATATAAAAAATTAAAAAAAAATAGAAATAATATTTACTTGCAAAGATTGGGAAGCCATGGTGTCATATATTCTAAACATAAATGCTTTAATTCTATAGTGCTTCCTTGAAAACCTTGAATACATTCTTCAAGAAATTCAAGCGTCAGGTGAGGTTCATTAGTTGCCAATTTTTCACTGACTGACTTGATAAATAGTGTGTTATTGCTTGGAATACATAATCCAGAAGTTTCTAATAATTGGCCCTCTATTTTAAGATCAAATGTTGCTGTTAAAGCGCATAATTGATTGTATGCTGCAGTACGTAAATTCGGATCAGAGGAACCAAGATTGAGTAAAGCCATATTGAGTAATGTTCCAGGAACATCTTTAGGTCGTATTTTTTGATGGACGGTTACTGAATCCTAAAATTCAAAAATGAAATTATAATAATAAAATTTAATAAACAAAATATAAATATAAAAGTAAAACATACTGGCTGAGAAAGTTCCCATCGATTTCTAATATGAATAATAGCATGAACGATGCTATCACAGTCGTTATGAATGAAAGAAAGTGGTCCGGATTCATTTGCAATAGTTAAAGTAAATTGATTATCATCCACTAAACAGACTTCTTCGATTTCAGATGCATAATAAACATCGTTCAATAGTACAGAATGTGAAAGCACTTTTGTTTTCTCCGCAGAAGTTATTTGAATGGCAGTTGGTCCAACCTAAATAAAAACAATAGTTATAATAAAATAAAATAAGGCTGAAGTGAAACTTCTATAGCAGACGATGTCAAGCATGCAAAGATTGGTTTCGTCTCAAAAGACAAGCCATTATTGGTTCAGATTGCTTTTTGGTACTGAGGATTAATTCCCTAGTGAGTGAATAGATTCTTTCTGACATATAATAAAAATTGATCCTAAAAGCTTAGATTTAATAGTTGATAATATCTCGTTATTTTCTTTAGAATACTTAACTCTGTTAATATAGATAATTTGAACTTTTATATTATGTGTCAGATTGGTTTTGTATTGGAAGAAAAGCCTTAGGATGGATTTTTAAACGATAAAGGTTAAATTAAATCTGAGCAAAATTTTTTTTATGAATGTTATGTGTCAGGTTGGTTTCGTATTGGAGGAAAAGCCTTGGCATGAATTGCTATTTACACGTAAATTATCACACACTGCCCTTCCCTTTTCACTTGAAATCCCGTCTCAAAATTTCCCTGAATAGCTACCTTTATTATAAAAGTTTCACTTCAAAATAAGTTAAATGAAAAAACATACCAATTTATAATAAAATACAGTGAAACCCCTCAAATCCGAACTAATTGGGGCTCTAGCCTGTTCGGATTAGCCGAAAGCAGCTTCGACAATTGAAGATAACTGATATCAAGTGAAAGATTAAGTGATATTTTGTGTGTTTCCATTGTTTTTCCAAAGTGATTAACCTAAAGAATTTCAATAACCAACTTTTACCGTTTTTCAATCCTGGATGACATAAGTATGTTGACACATTTACACTTTGTTAGGTATGCTAACTGTACTTCTTTGTTAATTTTTTAACTAATTATGTAAAATAAGGTTTGTGGATGTAGAATATATACATAATTGTTTTATGACTAAATAAATAAGTTTCTCTTTTTTGCATTCGGATTTTCTGGGATTTCGGATTTGAGGGGTTTCACTGTAGTATTTTTGATCACTTGTTAAATTATAATTATTATTTATTTAATTACCTTGATCGCTACTTTAGTATCTTTATGAGAAAGTTTTAGAGCATTATTAAATACTTTAAGATCCTCGTCAAGTGATAAAGTGGCTCCCGGAAGTTTTTGTTGTTCCAAATCAATTAAATCATTAAGACGTGAAGGAGTTTCAATAAAAATTAATTTGCGATTACCCTAGAAAAAAAGAAAAAAATTAAGAGTATTTAATTTACCCATATTTACCATTTTTAGATTAATTAAATAGTTTTATTCACTGAAAAAAAAATACTTTTAGGTAATTTTTAATAAATAGTTTGTTTTTTTCTTAAAAAAAGTTTTTTAAACAATGAAATATTGATGATAGTTTACTTTTAGCGGAGCTAGAATACGATCATGGAATTTGGTATATTCACGAACCCAACTATTACAATTATATATATAAGCGGCGTGTATATTTTCATATGCAACTTCAGGTAAAACATAAAACCATTTTTGAAGAAATTCAGTCCTGAAAAATTTAGAAATGAATCAAAAGAAATCTAGATGTATACATATATACCATATATATATTTTTAATTTCACAATACCTGAATCGATTATCTGAACATGTATGAGTAAAATCGACGACTAGTTCAAAAGGTGCATGACAAAATGGTTTCAATGTTAAAATCACATGATATATTAGAAGATCGCCGTTTGTTTCTCCAATCCTTGAAATAATTTTTATTTTATTTTATTTTTATAGAAAATTCAGTACTTAGGTGCTAAATATTTCAACAGTGAAAATGTTTTATTTACTGTGTGACATTTGTTTGTTTAATAGAAAATAAAATGGTATCATTTTCATTTGCCGATAGACTTTTCGCTATTAATTTTAGAACAAAAATTTAAATACAAAAGATGTTCAAAATTAAAAATTGCATCAATATATCATAGGTTCCTAAGAGAATATTATGAACGGGTAGAAAAGAACGAATAACTCAAAAACTAGAGATTTAATTAAATTATGAGCTTGAAGGTGTACTATATTAGGTGGTGTTTCACAGTAAGGAAATGGATAAAATAACTTAGTTTTTATATCTCCATATATTTTGGCTGATTAGCCCATCATCAGGAGTTTTACAAAGACTAAAGATAAAGGTGAATGTATTGAGTTTAAGTATGTGTAAATTTTTGGTTTGAGAGAGAGTATAGAGAGAGGGGTGGGGCGGGTGAATATTGAATGAATTAATTGTTTGAGATAATTAGGATGAGAGAGTGGGAAGCCAGATAGTCGGAAGGGTCACATGTTTAAGTTTCACTTGAAGGTTAGAGAAATATGCATAAAGAGTACAATGGCAATACATTTGGAAGTGTTATAAACAAAATGGATTCAAAGAATGTAAATAGAGATATTGACATGAATTGTGGTTTAGTTAAAAATTCTTTTGAAGTACAGTTTAATTATATAATATTTCTTTAATTAATATGTCAATTATTGTTGAATTTATGGCGTCTTGTTGGTTGTTTTGTATGTGTTCTTTGTGAGATATGGCTTTTTTTATTTCGGTTGACTTCCAATAAATCTAATTTACGTCCTTTGGGGGTAAAGTGTAAAAGAATAGGGTTGTGTGGGGATGGTGAAATGCTGAAATGTAATTTAACGGTTGGGCGTCAGACTTGTCTCTATTTTAGTTTTTTATGGGTAGCCTCACTATTAACATTTTCACTGTTAATAAAAGTAAGAACTATTTAAAAAAATTAGTTTTATATAAATAATATATATTTACTTGTATCTTCTTGCTATATAATAGAAGACTGGAAGATTAGCCTTGCTGTAGCCGGCTTGGTAGAAAATATTTAAAGACTTGATGGACTTAAATTCTTCTTTTTCGTGCATATTGTGTTTCACCATAATCTCTTCAAAATTCGTCGACGACATATCGATTGAGCTCCACCTGGTATAGGAGGAAAAGAGCAAACTGCCTTGGCGTTACCAAGCGCCATCGCCTTCGCCGATCAAGCAGACATGCCCATATATCAAAGAGATAAGAAGTTTTAGGGTTCTAGGACACTTTAGATAGAAACCCTTTATTCCAAATAAAATAAAAACAGAGCAATATAATAATAATATAACAAAATAGATTTTATTTAACGTTTATTTTCTGATACAAAAACAAAAAAATAAATAATATTTATAAACAGTTATAATATTGGCAAACTTTATTATAAATTTGAATGTAATTATTCAACTTTTTAAAACAGAAGATAATGATATATTTTAATATTTGGTTAGATTTTTTTAAAAGAGAAATTAAGTAGTAAGAAGTTCTTCATAGTATCTGTACTAATAGTTTAAAGAAAAGAAAAGTAGAAATTTAATAAATACGGTCTATATAAAGTATATTAAATTAAAAAATTTAATTTATGTTGTATTTAAAAGATTGAAACTATTATTTTTATTAGAGAGAAGATAGAAGTGCTAGATCTTTTTTATTAAAATTATTTTAAGATGTATTAAAAATAAAGTATTTTAATACACTGTAATTATATAATAAAATTTCCTTGTAAACAAATATAAAAATTACTATAATGCAAGAAATGTATTATTAAAATTAATAAAAAAAAAAATAGGTGGAAAAATTAAAATATCAAAGGTATAAAAGAATAAAGCAATAACAAAGGAGTTCATCTAAATTGACTACAAGAGATTTTTCACCCTTTTCAAAAACACTTAAAGAAATCAATAAGCTTACTGCGAATCAACAGGCTTGTGTTCAGGAGGGCCAAGATAAGCGAGCAGAGTGGCCATTTTATCAAATGGTCGACGTCCAACTGCTTTATGATCTCGACTTGAAGAGAGATAATCTCCAATGCGTTCTTGATGATTCCAGAGAAGACGATGTAGAGCAAGAACATTGGCATCACTTATAAATGACATTGAATGGGAAGCTTGATCAGCGCTCTCGCAGTCGGAAGCAATTTGTATAAAAAATCTAGAATATATATATATATATATTTTACTTTCATTTATGTCTCTTTGACTGTGATTTTAATTTTATTGTACATTAAATTAATAAGCTATTGTCCTTATTTCCCTACAACAACTTATTAATTTAATCGATGGACATAATCAAAATAATTACATGAAATGTTAATTTTGTGAATGGTGTGGAGAATAGTTTACTTTGTTTTAATAAGTGAAGATGGGTTCAACTAGACCCGAAACATGTCTTAGATAATAAAAAAAAATTGAAAAAATGAAAAAAATTTTCAATTTATTTACATTTTCAATTTTTTTTAATTATGCAAGATTGAGGAAGAGAATGATTAATTGTGATGTTATAAAGTGTTACAATCAAGAATATTTTAATTATTATTATCATTTCCGTCCATAATTTGTATAAATTTGAAAGTTTATATTAGGAAAATAAGGACAAGTTCTTGTGTGACTTTTTTATTTATCCACCAACGTTTCGTCGACTTCTTCAGGGCTTCAAATAGTCAAAGTCGACGAAACGTTGGTGGATAAATAAAAAAGTCACACAAAAAACTTGTCCTTATTTTCCTAATATAAACTTTTAAAAAATATTTTAATTTTGGATAAGTTTGGGTTTTCTGTATTTTATTGATAACTAATTTAGTTTTGAACAAAGAACAAAAATTTTGAGGAATTTTTTTAAAGAGTTTTGCGAGAGAAGAATGAAGACTTTCATGGAAGTTAAGAGGGATTATGGACGGCAAAGCAAAATACATCTTAACAGTCATGTAAGTGTTATCTGTTTCCTCTCTTTGACTTTCGTTTATGTCTCTTTGATTGTGATTTTAATTTTATTGTACATTACATGAAATGTTAATTTTGTGAATGGTGTAGAGAAGAGAGTTTACTTTGTATTAATAACTGAAGATGGGTTCGACTAGACCCGAAACATGTCTTAGACAATAAAAAAAATTTTGGAAAAAGTGAAAAAAATTTTCATTTTATTTTCAATTTCAATTTTTTTAATTATTCAAGATTGAGGAAAAGAATGTTGTGATGTTATACCTATATTTTTATTTAAATAAAATTAAAAAAAAAACTTAGAATTATATTATATAAAACATGGTAGAAACTTGTCCACTTACTTTCTTCCTAGTTCGAAGTGGGCACGGAGAAAATCATTAAATGGCAACATGTGTTGTTCTTTACTGAATTCAACATGATTCGCAATATTTTGTAAAATTTTTGACATTAACATTAGTCCTCTTTTGACGGGTGGTGGAACGGGATCAGGTACAATTCCCATTTCTTGAGGAGAAACTAATAAAATAAAAAATAAATAAAAAATAAATGATGAGATTCTGATTTTGTTTGATGTAGAAAATCTATTCTCAAGCATTCCAATCGAATTAATCAATGAAATTATAATGAGAGTTGGAAAATTTCACAAATCTGACCAGAGATTCATAAAAAATAGGAGTGATTTATGAGATGATTTGCGAGACGAGCATAAGAATAACAGTCCACAAATATATTGAAGTAAGGACTACGACTTATGAAACAGAGAATAAGGGAACACAAGTCGTCGATTAGGGAAAAAAATAAAAATTGGTATCAGCATTGTCTTTTTATGCTATCGAGAATTAAATTTAGTGTTTCGTTTAGAAGCAACACTTTTTATATTATATACGAAAATCTTGTAGTATATGTTAAATTATATTTTAAAAAAACTAAAAAACACGCTTCTAAAAAGTACAAAATAATATAATACTTAATCAAAAAGTGTGGTGCGCAGAAACATGTACTCATAATTAATTTCGACAAAGTGCCCCACGCTTTTTGATCAAGTATTACATTATTTGGTAGTTTTTAGAAGCGTGTTTTTTAGTTTTTGTAAAATATAATTTATTTTTTTATTTTTTAGTCTTAATTATTTTTATAAAGAAAGGTTTGCTTATAGTAATTTAACAGGATGAAATGTATTTATTTATATTATTTTTATATAATTTCATTTCAATTGAGTAGGTAAACAATTATTTTTATAGAGAAATGTTTGCTGAATTTAACAGAACAAAAGTCACATTGATACATAGATAAATACATACATACAGGTGAATCTAATATAAAGGGTGTACAAAACAAACAAATTCTCACTCATCAATTCTAATATTAAGAAGCCGCTCAAGAATTTATAAATTTTCTCATTTAAATAAGATGGAAAAAGTGGTTCTTTTTTTTTAATTTCATTCATTGGCGTTTCAGTCTGTCATAATGCCATTAGGCTCATTTTGTAGGGAATTAAATTTCTTTCGAAATCAATTGGTGTGCGCTCCATATTACTTTTACTAACAACCTCCTCTTTTTTGAGATCATACTATCAATTTTCCCCTTTCAAATTGGTTTACTTAAATTAGTTATCTTTGAACTATTTTCTTAAAGAATTAAAACTCATAAGCTTTCAGCTTACCTATAGCTGGATTAATAAATCTGAGAAATATCACAGTGCCTACAGCTCCAATATTATTTTGTGGAAATTGAGGAAATCGTTTACTCAAGACTTGATATAAGCAATGGCACATTGAACGAAGTTGAGGAGGAAATCTAAAAAAAACATAGTTGATTATATTTTTCTTATTTTATTAATTTATGAATCCTTTTCATTTTAAATATCTTAAAAAAAGAGCACTAACTTATCAGCTGAAGCCGCAATAGCATCAAAAACTGTTTGTGTAAGAGCAATCAAATTTTTTCGATTTTCTTCAATAGAATCCGGATTATCGAGCCTGAAGGAAAATGAAATGAAAAAAATTATAAAAATATATAATAGTTTTTTTATTATTAATAATAATAGAAAATATTGTCACCTTGCAGGATCAACTTCAAAACATGGACAATTTCCTTTAATTAAAGGATTTATAAGAGGTTCCAGTAAAGCTTGCAAATAGCTTGCACCATATATTTTGAAACAAAATGCCATAATCTTACTCCCTAAGGAGTTGCCACGAAATAATGTTTGCATGCAATCAGAAACCTCTACTTCTCTATAGAACATGTTCCAGAGCAAAGGAGAAAGGAGATGTTTAGCATCAAATAAAGTAACAAATACCCGGGCTAATTCATCCTATAAATCAATAATAAGTAGTAAATTTTTCAAATTCTTGAATTTTTTTTTATTATTTAAAAAATATGAAAATTAAGAGTTCTTACCATCTGTGATGTTGTCACAACATTTGCAAGAGCCATTGCTATGGGTAACTCGCCTTTATCACTTATCATTGTCACCAATTGAACTAGTTGTTCAAATCGATCAGCAAGCACATTTTCCGCTAGTGTATCAAATTCAGTTCCTTGTTGAAGTATTTTTGTTAAAACTTCCATGAAAGCGGCGCGTGTTTGAAGGTCACGATCATAACCCAAATCTTAAATGAAAAAAAAATTTCTTATTTATTTTTTTATTAATACAATGTACATAGGTGTGATATGGACTCTCATAGTGTTCATACTTAAGAAAAAAACAAAACAGGTGGATCAGAGTTGGGGAGGGGGAGACTCCAGAGGGCATTTATAGGGTTGGTGGAATGGAGAAGGATCAAAGGCAGAAGGACGGGGTCGAGGGGTCGAAGCCCCCGGCTAACAAGAGGCCCGCCAAACTAGCAGCTACTAAATTTATAACAATAAAAAAAAAATGGTTTTAGAGTTTTCTTATTTTCATAAGTGTATCTATGTATATATTTATAAATGTAATTATTTACCTATAGAATGCATGAGTCCAGAATCAATATTTGCACTAAGTAAATTACTCATTGCTTGAATTGTAGCATTTCGTAATGTATTAAGTTTCGAAGTTGCGACCATTCTTTGTCGTGATGGAACATCTTTTTCAACGTCTTGTGCATCGCTGCAGTCATTAAGAAGATTCATAAAAAGGGTGAAATATCTAGAAATAACAAAATAGAAAGTTAACAAATTTCAAAATATAAATGTTTAAAATATATAACCGTTAAAAGAACAATTACTTCAGGAAAAGCTGGCTTTTCGCTTCCATTAAATCACCCCTATCCGATTCTTCTGGTTGTAATGGTAAACCACGTAAGAGTGCGGCCACAGCCTCCATACAAGCTTGATCGAGATCTCGAGTAATTTTTGTTACATCCCCACTACTGGGAGGCGCAATTTGATGTGATGTGCCCATTACCCAATCAGTCAAATATTCTACGAGTTTATTTCGAAATTTCATTTCCTGTCGAAATGCTAAATCATCCCTTCTTTTCATCATTGCTTCTACTAATTGACATAGTTTTGTTTTGATTTGAATCGCATGTACTGTCATGTCCAGATGTCGGGCATATCTATAAAATAGAACAAATTAATATATAAAATAAAACAATTAAACCAGGGATTCTCAAACTTTCTTGCTTGTTGATGAAATTATCATGAGATATTCTTATCAAAAATATATAATCAAGCTAGTTTCAGATGAAACAATTCATTGGAAAATAAAACGTACACATAACTTAAACTGAACAATTATTTTTTAAATATTTTTGATTTCTTAATGATTTTTTAATTTATCTATATAATTAAAAATTCATTTCTAAAACTTTTCGCGATCTATTGATTAAGAATCACTCACTGCATGGGCCTTCTTAATGTAATTTTTGTTTTTCTTTTTGAAATTTCTTTCAAATTATTCTAATAGGGGAATCAGATCTATGAAGAATTTAAGTTGTGAATTAATTTCTGAGAAAAATATACAAGGTGAATGCAGCAATTAAAATTAAATTAGGTTGGAGTTGGTGGTGTTTCACAAGGAGAAAAATTATAATACAAAGATTTTTTTAGTTTACTCTATATATTTCGAGCTCTTAACTCATCGTCAGGAGAACATTGACTAAAGATAACAGATCTCTTCGCAATCTACAGGTGAATAGTTTGAACCCAAATGCCCCCCCTCTTAGTTATACCTCGGCTTTTGCAGATCATTTGTTTGACCACAACTATTCACCTTCATCGACCAACCTTTACATTTTATTCCAAAAAGTAGGAAATTGGATTTATTGGAGTCAGCTGAAATTAAAAAGGCCATACACCTTAATCAAAACATCTTGAACAATCAAACAGACATCAAAACTTCACCAATAATTGACATCTTAATCAATGATATTTAATTTGAATTGGAGTGCGATGAGAGTGTATGGTGGGTTTATTTTTAATTTTTATTTATTTTTTTAAATAGAAAATAAGAGATTAAATTTTCGCTATGCACCCTCATTGCATTCCATAGTTTATTGCCTTCCTTTATAACACATACATAATTTTCGGCAACTTCCAAGTATAAATATCTTTTCTTTATTCCAGCCCTTTGTCCCTACATCTGTTCTTTCGGCTTTCTAAAGCCATTCCATCCTTCTGATAATTCTTTCATATTTACACTAAGTCATAAATAACTGTCCATCATATTAAAATTAAAATAAATTCTGTTCATTATTTCATGTTATCTTTAGTCAATGTTCTCCTGACGATGAGTTAAGAGCTCGAAATATATAGAGTAAACTAAAAAAATCTTTGTATTTTAATTTTTCTCCTTGTGAAACACCACCAACTCCAACCTAATTTAATTTTAACAATGTTTCACTATAAACCAACACCGCGTTCCCTAAATTTTATTGCAGCAATTAAGGTTACTCATTTTGAAAGCAGGATAGCAGATTTATTATTTACAGCAATAAAGTGAGCATACTGCATGTGATACAGCTGCACATAGTAAAACGCTTTGTGCTTAATTTCGGGTTGATTTTAAGTTTATACGAATGAAAATGCAAATCATAGTGTAACTTTTGAACAACAAATTGAAGAGTTAGCAATGCCGGAGCCCTGACGTGTACTCCTCGGCTAGGCTGTTATCACAGGCTCCTTATTTTAAGATGAGCGGACGAAAGTATTTCGACAATTACGGCTTTTATTCTGTAAGGATCCAGACTCCCCTACCCAAATTGATTATTTTTCTAGAAGGTGCTTTACCATGTTGCCGATCATCACCAAATGTCTGACGAAACTCTCACAGCACAGATACGATAGACTTTCTTAATACGAACTGTTCCACATAAAATAGAAGATGTTTGTTGTACGACTAAAGTTCAATTGTTCACTAGATAACTGGCTCTACAAGGAACCTAATCACCGTTAGTGATACCGAATCTCCTTGGTGCACATCTTCATGCATTCGATATCATTAAAAAAAAATGTGTATCTTTAAATGCCAAACAATGTATAAGTAACAATTATTTTACTCAAGCACACCAGGCGAGGTAGGCGAAGAACGTCGAGAGAATTCGTTCTGATCCCCAAATGTTTGTATTTAGTTTGATTAGATTAATTTAAATAATTTAAAAAAAAAAAGTTCTAAACCTAGTTGGCTGCGTTAGCTCACACCACGCCCAACCATCTGCAAAATTTATAGAGAGCGTAGCGAGAGTCGAAAAAGTTTTCACTTTTTCCACCAATTTTAATAACAATAAATCATTTAAACCATCTTTTAGATTACCCTTTTCTTATTTGGGGGAAATATTTAATTAAAATCTCAACGACATATTTTACCTTACAATGGCCAACATCATTCCTTCTATACTTGTAACACCAAGATGTTCAGAGGGTTGATCAGTTTTACTTTCTAAAACATTTTTCATTATAAAAATAATATGTTCTATAAATTGAGTATTAATGTCAGAGACCATCATCTGCAAAAGAAAGAAACATGATTTAATTTTTATTATTAATTAAATGAATATGCAATTTCAAAAAGGGCACATGTCTGAAAATTGAAAATGTTCAGGAATGAAAAAAACTAATTATTTTCTAAAGTAGTGTAAAATTTATTTTTGAGTTACATTTTGGGGGAAGCAAAATTAATAGCAGAGTTGTGCCTTTTTCGAGCATACTAGGTTCAGGGAAGCTTTTTAGATTACATTTATATGAAAAAGTGTATTTCTCAAAATAAGAGAGATGTACCCTTTTCGAAATTGCATATTCAATTAATGTAATACAAAAGACTCATACTTGGCCTTGTTGATCAAAAAATTTTTCAACAATTGATTTTATTTGATCAAATAAAATTGGATAAAGAGCAGGAGACATTTCATGACCTACAAGTTCTTTAACATGTTTTTGGATTTGAGCTCCAAATTTTTCATTATTACATACAAGTAATCGTAAAAGTTGGCCCACGAATCTGAAAAATAGATTTTATAGTGTATTTTTATTTTGTTTTTTGGGAGAATTCCTATAATATAATAATTTTTATAAAAAGAGTGTGTATTTTCTAAAACAAACTAAATAATTTATTGGAAATACTCACTGAGTTACTGGACAATATTGAAGATCCTGATTAGAATTGCAAAGAGCGTTCATTTTGCGATGTTCGGATTGATTAGAAGT
Organism: Forficula auricularia; assembly: GCA_024734495.1. Classification (NCBI taxonomy): domain Eukaryota; kingdom Metazoa; phylum Arthropoda; class Insecta; order Dermaptera; family Forficulidae; genus Forficula; species Forficula auricularia. The sequence goes on from JALMQS010000225.1 coordinate 21,716,175, forward strand.
AGCAGATGCTAGACATGAAGCAGAAGTAGCTTGTCCTAGTCGTGAAGGAGATTTTCTTTGTAAACACACTCCTCCAAGAGAACTGAGGAAACCAGTCATATTTGCCCATTCATTAATCTGATCCTGAAATAATCAGTGCTATTAAAATTTTGTAAATAAAGCTTCTATACCGACTATGTGCAGGTAGGGAGTAAGCTGATGAAAATGTCCCCGAGGTAAAAAAAGTTTAGTAAAAATGATAAAAAATTAAATTGCTGAATACTGAATATTATTAATGATAAAATTAATTTATTTAACAAAAAAAAAAAAAAAAAAAAAAAAACATTACTTTTTAACAGTGAAAATGTTTTTGCGAGGTTATTCAAAAAAGACCGACTCACATGGATCTAGGTGTATATCTATAGTCACACAATTAAATTAAAAAAAATATATATATCATTATAATAAACATTTAATAATAAAAAACTATCCTCCTCAAAATAAACATTTGATTTTAATTTTAATACGATTTTTGCGACAATCCACACAAAAAGTTTTAGCCTCGTAACCACTCTATCTATAAATATGAACGGAACTAAAATTTTAGGCTATGTTTTTTTAAAGTGACTGTCCACCCACACTACGAAATCTCTATATGGATACACACATACTAGCCGGATCGTTTCCAAGCCATTGTGCTTATATCCCCTCCACTAAAATTAATCGCCCAAATATGTTTTTTTTTATTTTTTATCAAAAGTACGTGGTAAATAATTTCAATTTTTTTTTAAGTTACTCCGAATATATTATTCTAACAAATATTAGTTTTTCATCAAGATGGTGAAAGTCCTTCAATGAAAAAAAATAAAATAATGATCATATCCCCACCCTTTCCCTATCTACCCTATGTTAAAAATGTCATTTTTAATTGCAATTATTTCATGTTTGGTGTGGTAAATCGTCTTCAAATTTTAACAGTATGTGTATTATGCTTTTAATGACTTATATTCCAAGTTTCAAAGACTTCTTGAATTTTTGCATTTGTGAAAGAACTACCTTAAGTGAAAAAGGAATATGTATAACTTTTAAATTTCAAGTTTTTAATCTATTGAGTTTACGGCCTCTGACAGTAGGGCACACAGGGAGACAACAGGGACAGTTTGCTTTTTTAAATGAAATATTAATATTATAGGGATGTTAATTGATTTACCTCAAGCTCATGTTCTGAATTTTGATGAGATGCTCTTCTTTTTCCCATTGATCTATGAAATGGCTCAACTTGACCATCTTCAAGTTTTGATTTTGGATAGGAAGTAAGGAGACGTGTAGACATTTCCCAATTACGGAAAGTTTCCTCCCAAGCCTTTAAGATTGATGAAAAAAATTAATAAATGATAATGATTTAAACCAATTTTTTGATAAAATATTAACTTACAGGTTGAACACCATTAACACAATGTTCTATTTTTCGAAGAAGAGACATAATTCGTTTTTGTAAAGCAGCTCGACCTGTAAAGTGAAATTATTATTAATACATGCAACTCTGTAATATTAAACGAATGACAACAATTGATTAAATTTATTAAAATCTATTTGAAAATAAAAAAATAAAGTTGCATTAAATAATAAAACAAACAATATTTTAATAAAAACCTCAATTTGCTAAGACACCACCATTTCTAAGTATTGGCGAAAATCAGAGGCGCTAGTTTAAAAGGAAGTAATTGTATTATTCTTATGGGAGAATAAAGTTTGCTTCTCCGATAATTTTCTGCCACTAGATGTCGGGAGGTGTGAATTCGCTATTACATAATTACATTAAATGTAATTATCAATTCTAATTAACTCGAAGATATGTCACCAATATCGGGATTTTCGCCAATAAGTATAGAGAAATGATTATATTTATTGAATAAAAGATAGTTTTACAAAACAGGTATTCCCATATAACACGGCAATTCTACAACACGGTTTGTGAATTGAGGAAATTTACTTACATCACGGCAGTAATGGCAAGCAACATCTTTGAATATTTCACTTGCGTTTTGTCAGATTTGCTAACGAAATTTTATAAAAGAAATGTACAAATCAAGAGAGAATTTCACAAATCCTTATTAGCTTCATACAAACAAAATTATTAAAATCTCTCAGATAAAACCAGTTAAACAAATACAGTGGAGTCCGTTTATGAAGACCGTCAAGGGACTGTGATTGTTAGGTCACTCTAAGCAGACGACGTAATACGTTGCCTTATGTTATTTATATCTTCCCACATAATATAATGGGCTTTTATATTACTACATAATATTTAGTAAAATTCGTTTAGTGAATTGGTAGGTACATAAATGAAAAAATATTTGAAAGAACAATAAATGTAACAGTAAATATTTTCAAATACAAAACTAAATAAAAGTTAAATGTGTTTACACTAATCTTATCAGATATAATACTATCTAATATTTCAAAAGAGAAAGTGAGAACCTGTTTTTTAAACCATTTTCTACGTTTGAAAAGATTTTCTTTTCTTTTTGCCTTCAAGATGTTTGAGTTAAAACAATTTCCGATCTTGATAGTATGTTTTTTTAATAGTAGATATTGTCGAATGTGAGACACCAAACTCTTTTGCAAGGACAATATTAGATTCGCAAGCCTCCAAACGATCAATTATAGCAGTTTTCTTTTCTATCGAGAAACACTCCCATGATTTAGTCAACGTCATAACTAATCGTTAAAAATTAACTACTAATTGAATGACAATCGATAGGAGACAAACTAGAATAGTAAAAAATACTATAAATCCCAAGAAATTAAATTATACCCACAAAGTAAACAAATACAATGTAATTTATCAAACTCGTAGTTATAACCGGACTAGTTAGACAAATTACGATCGCTAAAAGAGGTGGGTCGTACTAACCGGCGCGGCGTCGTTATGAACAAACTCATTTTCTTATAAATTTGTATGAGAATCAAACTAAAGGGTAATATTTAAACGCTATAAGCGGTTGGGTGTTCAAAACGGATTCAACTGTATCACAAATTCGTTGATTAAAGTAGAGCAGAGAAATTAAGATGCTCAGAAGATAAGGATATTTTGGGAGTAAGATTAAGTTCTTCTTAATGGTGTTTAGCGGTGATAAAGAGAAGATTATGCAATATTAATATGAAATACTTCCATTCATTTATTGATTGTTTTATTAAACATATTTCTCTTGGCTATAGAAAAAAATAGCATGTTTTTGTTAACTTTTAGAACCTATCCCTGTTTTTTGTACAAGTTATTTGTTTCGCATAACATGAACGGTTAGGCTATAACACAGCATTTTTCCAGGACCTAACCACCGTGTTATACGGGGTGATCTGCATTTATTTTCTACTTATTAAGAATTAATAAATGAAATTAATCATCAAAACGGGAAAAATGTGTAAATTACTTTAATTACTCTAAAAAGCCAAGCTCACCCTGATTGTGTTCGCGGTAATAACCGCGACCTCTTGCTTCTCCGCTGGCTGGGTGAGCAAAAAAACCAAACGTGCAAATAATAATGAATTTTAGTTTAAATAAGCCATTGGCAGTGAAACAATTTTTCAAAATTTAAGCAAAGCACAAATTCATATAGGTATTTAATATAATTATAAACCTCATTAAAAGAAAAATTACCTGTTGTAAGTACGGTGGATGCTTGAGCTAATTCTTGATACAAATGATAATTAGGCAGCAAATAAGTAACAGTGACCTCGTCTGACCCGCATCGAATATCAGCTTCTTCACAAAGAAGACTAAAGCAAAACATTGCAACCAAGACAGCTTCTATATCAATAGACCATAAGTACATAAAAAACACCACCTAAAATTAAGTATAAAAGATAAAATATGATTTTTTGAATTTATAATGAAATAAATTAAAATTAAATTAGATAATGTATCAAATTATTTAAAAATTTAAAATATAAATTTAGGAAATTCAGGTACTGAATATTTGAAAATATTTTTCTTGATAAATATATCTAGGCCATGATTTTATAATTACTCGGTACATCTACCTGCCGGGCGGCCCTAGTATTGAATTCACATAAGAAATTTTTTTTTGCTCATTGTGTTTAAAAATGTCTGAAATGTGAAAAAATTCAATTCATTTTCAACCAGTTTTTTTTTCTGTTTTTGCCTCCCTGGATACCGACACCATGATAACCCAAGAACAGAAAGTCGTAGAAAATTCTTTCTGGTGTAAAAAATGTTCGTATTTCTAATGCAGAGAGCTGATTAGATTTTGGGCTCTCTAGCTTTAGAATTTGCGATTCAAAAATGCAGGAAATATGATTTTTTTTTTCTAGATAATTAAAATAAATAGTAATAAATTTCTACTAGTTTATTAAATGTAAGTTTATTACTAAAGTCACTCTAACTGGCAAGAGAACAGAGTCTTGAAAAAGATTTTTCCTCCATTTATATTTTAAAATTGGTTTGTCTACTTACTTCTAATTTAATATGAGCTTGTTTACATATAGCAATGTGACTTCCCAGATTTGCATAATCTTTATTTCTCAAAAGGAATGCATTTCGACATACGAGAATTTCCCGAAGCCATTTGAGAATATCTGTATAATTCATTATTTGGTGTTGGATGAGTTTTTGTGAAATAGAAAATAATACTTGTGAGCTAAAAAATATATAAAAACATGTTGATTTATTTCTTTAAAGTTATTATCTATAATTATATATTATTAATAAAATATACCTAACGTCCCAAAAAGTATTGATTGGTGCTTCTGGATTCCAAACTTCAATTTTCTCTGGTTGATGAAGAACAAGTAATGCTTCCATCGCTTCTTGAGCTACGTCTGGCATGGTTGGTTGATGAACTAGACTCACTAATCCATTAATAAGCTCAAGTGTTGAGCTTTGAATTTCATGACCGGCTTTACCTTGATTCTATAAATTATGGAAGTGAAAGAATTAATTTATCTATCTATCTAATCTTTTTAAAGGAGATAAAATGATATATTTATATATGGTATTTTCTTTATTTTGAAAACCGCTTGAACGATTTCGATGAAAATCACAGATTAGGGGGTTTTTGGGTGGACAAATCGATCTGTCGTGGTCTCATCGAAGGCAAATTTCAATTTAATAGATTTTTCTAAATTAATTTTTTTAATTTCCTTTTATTAATTAAATGTTTTTTAATTTTAAAATCCACCAATAGTTCATTAGAAATATTATTATATATTTTAATTAGGATTTTTAATTTATTAGGGGTATTTTCTATTGAAGTGATAGAACTCTAATGCTGAATTGATGCAAAGGCAGCCCAAGGATAATGAAAACCACAAATTCCGAATAAAATAATTTAGTAAATCGTGATTTTCATCCTCATAAAAATCCCAACGATCGGAGGCTTGTCCCTCATTCTTCAGGGTTTCAAAGGGTCAACTAAAGAACCCCCGTATATATTAATATTAAATTAAAATATAAAACTAAATATTTGAGCGTCTTTTTTTACTTTATTTAAAATAGTTGGAAAGTTTTTCAAAAAATCACCTCAGGTTAAAATTAACCAATATTTATTAAAAGAGAATGAATTTAATTTTTAGGACAAATTCTAAGATTTTAGTAGAAATATTATTAAATTGAGATATCAGAGGGGATTCAAAAAAACAAAACATTCCAACTATTTTCAAAAAAAGATGATCAAATCTTTAGTTTTATATTTAAATAAGAGGACTTGTATGAAAAACTTTTTTTCATTTAAAGCTGAATTTTTTTTTAATTTCCCTTATAGAAGAATGGATTAAAAAATTTTTTGTGCTTATATAATATATTGCGATTCAGAGAGAGGTTTTTGTCTCGAGGGGTGAGCTGACTGCCCAGAAAGCATGTTAGTTCTCAGGTTCGACTCCTGAGGGGATGAATCCCCACTGATATCGCAATTTAATAATATTTCTACTAAAATCTTAGAATTTGTCCTAAAAATTAAATTCTTTCTCTTTTATTAAATTGAAAGTTTATAATAAGAAAATAAGGACAAGTTTTTAAGTGTGACTTTTTTATTTATCAGTCAACGTTTGGTCGACTTTGCCGACTTCTTCAATTATAAGAACATTATTAATATCAAGTTACAAGAATACATTATAATCTCAGATATTTTCCTATTATAAACTTTCAAATTAATACAAATTATGGACGGAAATGATAATAATATATTAATATTATTTTTAATTGCAATTAAGTCCAAAACTTTGTGCATAGCGATGACTTGATGATGGCCAGAGAGGATCGTAACGTTGGCAAAAAAAAATAATTTATTTCAATATTATTTAATTCTGGCTGAAAATAAAAATCGACGTTTTTTCCTTAATTTAAAATTAAAAATAATATTAATATATCGGTTTAAACAAAATCGAAAAATTACCGAGCAACGCTCGGTCCGCCAGGTAGGTAGGTACTATGTAGTTAAAATAAATAACAAGATAATTACATTGAGCATTAGCATTGGATCGGCGTGAATAAGTCGAACCATCCACAGAAGCAGAATTTTGTACCCTGGACTTTCTTCTCCACGCTCCTTAAATTTTGATGTAGAATCTTTGCCTTTTAAGGTTAATGACTAAAACAGAAAATGTAAAATAATAACGAGATGATTTAATTTAACTAGGCATTTTTCTTCATTCTACTTACGGTTATCATCCTAAGTGGAGTGTGTGATATGTATCCCTGGGTTACTTTGTTGAGCGTATCCGTAAACATTGTACGTAAATCTGAAGATTTATTATATACAAGCTCTATTTGAGGCCACCATAGTAATCGTGGCTGAGTTATGATTCTTCAAAGTATAAATGATTAGTTAAATTTTATGTATGTGTTTTTAATAATATAATTAGTTAAATTAGTATTAAGTATAAGTGCCGTAACTAGTCTTTGAAGGACCCTGTTTTAGGTGGTAAATATGGACCTTTTTTTAATATATACATATTAATAAATAAATAAAAAAAACCTTAATTGGTTTCTATTGGGAATGTTTTCATTTAGTTTATCTTTTGTTTCTTATTGAGTTTTAATTTTATTCCTTGAAAATAGGTTAATTAATGTTATTATGAATTTGTATATACTACACCCTCCGTCCCAAATTAGTTGCTACATTTGGTTTGAAAATTTTGTCCCAAATCATTTGGTATATTTGGTTCGAGAATTGAGTTCTAATTTAAATGCTGGATTTAAATATTTTTTTTTTTCTATTTTTCATAAATGTAGCAATTATTTTAGGACAAATTTTTCGAAGCAACATTTTGAAACTAATTTGGCACGGATGCTGTACTTAAGGAGGGAGTACTTGTCAAGCTAATATTAATGATTGATAACATAGCAACCTAAAATCTCTGAAAAATATTAAAACAAAATTATAAAATCATCAGTACCAATATCAGTAGAAAAATATTCAAATGTAGCAACTAATTAGGGACGGAGGGAATAGTATTTTTTTAATTTAGATATGACTTTTTTATTTTTTTAAATCTATTTTGGAGTATGCTTGCAAAGAAAATTCTCTTCAAAACTAGGACAAGCTAATTCTGCTTTATGTCTAGTATCTGCTACTTCTAATACATCCAAATATCGTAAAATGAACGTCCCGCTGTGCCCTGGGTGAGTGCCCCTGTCTAGTTATAGCACTCGTAGGATAATGATAAGTATATAATTATAATAAAAATATTTACCTATATAGTGAACTGACGAGAACAAAATTGTAAGTGGAAGAAACATTTGGATTGAGACATACTTTAAGGGGATCATTATTATGTGGCTTAATTCGAAAACATGAAACAAAACAGTCAATCATCAATTCCATGTCAGCTTGAACTGAACTGGTCCCTCTTGAAAATGGTTTATTAGGGTTAAAAAGAAGTGACTAAAAACAAAAAAAACATTGCATATAAGGAATTGTATTAAGTTGCAATATACTCTTTGAATTACCTTGAGATCATTAATAACGCTTTGGACTAGAGTAAAGGCGACATTGGAGCTATCGTATATGATATAAGTGCTTGCTTTACATAATTTAACACATGTAACAGCTGCTGCTTCAGTTTGCTGTTTTCCTGATCCATGTGGACCAATAGCCCTTTTTACAGAATCAATAAATTGTTTTTTTTTTGAGTGACGAGGAGAACAAGGTGCGCCAGAATCAGCATTTACAATTTCTTCTAGAACTTTCTACAAATACACAATACAATTTATTTGATATAGATATATATTCTTAGTGTTCCTTTTTTTCTAAAAAGAATTTCTTAATTACCGGGGATAATATGAGCAACATAATCTGAAGAGGCCAAACCACGGCTTTTCCTTTTTTATTATCAGCAAAACCATCAAGTATATCAAAAAGACCATCACAGCATTTAGATAATTCTTCATTTGGTTTTTTCTGTAAATATAACATTTTTTTAATAATTGTAATTTTTAGTAATAACGATTATGAAAACAATTATATTATTATAACAATATTTATTACCTGTAAATCTGAGAATTCATTTGGATATGTATCCATCCAATTCCAAATTGCCTTTTCTAAAGAAGTCATTAGAACTAGTTGTGCGGATTTTTTTAATAAACGAAATTTTTGTATTGTTTCTAAAATGGAAAAAGTTGCTAAATAAAATTATAGCTATTTATATTTATCAGGTAGGACAATTTTAGGTGTTAAATTAACTGTAAGCAAAAAATAAATTTGTAAAGATCTATTTTAGCCATGCAGATATTAATTTGAGGAATATCCATCTTCAGGTGATAAATTGTTTTTCTTTACTTATATATTAAAAATAGAAGCATGGTATAATTTATTTGTGTTGTACTTTGAAAATTACCTACCATACTTACTATCTGCTAGAAATTAACAAAATATTATATTTTCCAAACAGCTAAACTCCTCTCAATCGATCACATGGTATTTGGGTGTTTGAAAAATAATTTAAAATAAATATGAATAAGGTGAAGGATTAAAAACAAATTAAATTCCAACCTCTTTAGTTTGGGTCTCGGATTGAGTACTTTAACGGATTGCCTCGCTCTTTAAAAGAACCTTTAAAGTTCCGGGTTCGAACCTCAGCTTTTGTATATAATATATTTTTCTTTAATTCTCTAATTTTTATTTAATTTAAAATATTATATGGTATTCATGATTATTGACCCATATCTTCTGAAGATGTGGAAAGTATATTCCCCAAAATATTGTCGGCATAATCCTGTTTCCTATATTTGATTCAATCGCGAATCGAATGCAGGTGATTTTTGTCAAATATTAAATGAAAATAATATCTGAACTTGAAATAATGATGTTAAATAAATTTATAATTTTTTCATTAATATATTAAAGATTTAACTTTCGCGGTTCACTTACTTAAAGATGTATTTTTACTTTATCGTTAATTTAACATCTATAATTGTCCTACTTAAGAAGAATACGGTGAGAAGATCTTGAATTTTATATTTATTATTTGTATATATATATATATATATATGCGATGGTGTCAGGGAAAAGGGCCCTTATCTTTACATACCAGTTTTTTAAGGGATGGCAAAAATGTGAGTTAAATGTGGGTATAATTCTTGAGTACATATTTGAATTCAGCAGCAAATTTTCATTCGGAATAGAATAATAGAGAGGGTAAAAATGAAAAAAACACTCTATTTTTGTCTGCTTAAAAATTGTCAAAATTTATAACTATGTTTTTTACTTCTAAATATTCAAAAATTAATAACTGAGTCAATTTTTGGGCAGGACAAAAAGCGTTTTGTCCAGTTGTTTCTCTAGAAACAGGAGATGTCATTAGCTCGATTTTGACCAGGTGAAGACAAGGGACCTTTTCCCTTCACATATTAAGAAATAATTACCTGTAAACAATTTAGTTAATCTATTTACATCAACGTTAATATGTTGGATTAGTTCAATATCACTATAATCCGGATTTTCTTCACTACAGGCACTTAACTCTTGAAGTCTAAAATGTAATTAAAATAAAGTATATACATAGAAGACATTTGATTTGTGAGTACGAATTAAATACCTAGCAGATATTCTATTAAAAACAGCAGGAAAAAAATTCAAACTTAAAGCAAAAAGTACTTTAGAAGCAAGATTCTTTAATTGAAGCATACTCGGATTTTCATTGGGCACGTCTAAAAAATAAATGATTATTTTAATAGATTTTATTATATCTATAATTTCTATTATTAAAGCCTATAATATATTATAGTAAAAAAACTTACCCATAAATTGGCAAATTTCTCTCAAAAGTATTTTAACATTCATCGCTTCATCAAACCGGGCAGTATCTTTTGGTTGATTACTCAAACATCTTTCTAGAGTGTCAAGAACAATTAATAATGATTCATGGCAATTTCTTTCTATTTCATCCCTGGTCCGAGCTCCAGTCATTACAGTTAAAATCTAAAATATCAAATAATAAGAGTTAGAAAAAGGATTTAGGAGATTAGGCCCTGTCTGGTGCTCAGACCCCTTCCTTAGCTGATCCTTTAATTTTTTATATATACTATTATTTAAAATGTTCATTGAGGTTTCCGAGGATGGGTTCCATGTCATTAGATTTTTCGGGTTTCTCCGCGTGGGTTTGAGAGTTTTTCTCGAAGTTTCGGCTCTCCTTTTGGAGCCATTTTAAAATGTTTCAACAATATAAAATAAAATAAATGAACCCTTTTGCGGTTTGTGCGAGGTTCGATGGCACCTTTATCGCAGTCAAATTAGAAACAAATTATTCCTTAATGTTTTTATTCCTATGAGTTGTAGAAACTATAATTACCGTTTTGTATTATTCTTTCTCAAATTCTACTTTCACAAAGACCAGGCTCAACAAATATTTCTAATCTAAACTTTAAATATGCGTCTTTGTTCTTAGTTAGATTTATAGATTTTGTAGTGATTCATCTGATTCGAATTTCATATTTTATAGCAACTAAAATAATGTTCTCTAAAGAACTCTCAAATAATCTATTTAGCTACATCCATGAATTTTTACAGATTTTTATGAGTTACAGAGCTAGAAATTGGGAACAGAATGTGAGACTAATTTGTTGACCCACAGCGCGCGATTGGGGCGTCAAAATAAAAATTAAAAGATGTAATGTTTAAAATAATTTTAAAGGAATATCACTTTTTAGAGAGGGCCAATTTCATTTTTTTTCATCAGGACTTTTTATGTTTGGGGAGGTTCTTTGAAATTTATTTTTACACTATGAATCTTAATGTCTTTTATAATCAAACTAAACTTTAAGCCGAGTTCCTAGTTTTAATAGTTAATAGCTTTAACAGGGGTTGTAGCAGAGAAGACATAAGGGTTTTTATTTTTATTAGTAAAACTTACTTGTTCATTGACTTTTTGTAATATTTTGGTTAATCCAGCAATAACTTGCGAAAAGCGATATCTGCTTATTTGAATTAAACATTCTTTATTTTGTTCTTCGTTACTGCGAGAATGAGTCGTTTGAGGGCCTGTTCTGCAGGGGAGCTAAAAAAGAAAATATCAAGTGTAATAATATGAATAAATTAAAAAAATCATAATTATTACAAATTAATTATAATTATAATAGAATGATTTACTTTTAGAAATGTATTTTATATTTTAGATAGATGATGGGGATGAGACATGCGAACAAATGGATGGGGAATTTTTAGAGAAGTGAAAAATGGCATGGGATAGAGTCAAATGAAGCGAATAGATGCTTCACGTCAAATCAGTCTTAGGATTGATTAATCATTATGTTATGGACAATAAAGTGGATAGTTTCATCTGAATCATCATCCAATGAAGATTTCAGTTTAGATGGAAATTTTCAATTTGATAACAGTTTTAACGAATCAACAGACAATTAAGAGATCTTTCAAATAGACACTAGAATAAGAGGATTCTGTCATCAATTAATATGAAAAGAGATTGTATCGCGTGGGTGGAGCAATACTCTCCACAAATAACGATTCAGACCCTTTTGTATTCTGAATGATGAAGATGAGGAAATCGTTAAATGAGGTAGGGAGGAAGGGAATTATATTTTAAGCTAGAATTGATTTGACATAAAAACACAAAATGTTTGTTATATTAATAATGATTAGCCAAATTAGGGTTTGTTTTTGTACCTAAGTTGAAATTGTATAATTGTATTCATATATATATACCTATACCTATATATATTTTCAAAAATCCTAATAGTAAATACATATAGTTGTATAGCTTAGGTAATCATGCTAATTTACAGCTGGAATAGGGGTTTTTAAATAAATCTCGTATATATTTTTTTTTTATAATGATACTGATACAAGAAGAAGTTGCACCGAAAAGGTTCAACCTCTGAAGTCCGCGGTGGACCCTTGTATCTTGGAACTAAGAGATTTAGGGATTGGGTCGGAGTTGAAGGTCTTCGTGGAAGCGTCTTGAAAGAATGAAGGTTATATGTTGCTGGGAAGACGGTCGGAGTAAGAGAGTTCCAGTATCTAGATGTCATAGGGATAAATGAGTTGGCGAATGCGTTCGTTCGGTTGGTATACATTTTAAACGCCTAGGGGTGTTGAGTCCTAGAAAATCGTGTAGTTCGCGCAAATGAAGCCTTTGAAGGGATTATTGATTTTATCTCTTCAGAACAAAAGCCATGGTAGTATCTATAAAAAAGAGAAAGGGCGGAGACAGATTTACGATGGGCCAGCGAGTCGAGAGTCTCAGTTAATGATGGATCTCCTATCAGTCTGATAGCCCGGCTCTGAATTGCATCTAAGGTATTAAAAGAATGCTTGGAGGCTCCTCTCCACAAATGCGAGCAAGCGAGCAATATTCGAGACAGGGGCGAATTCGAGCCTTGTAAAAGATAAGAAGTTGAGTGTGTGGGGGGAGGGGTGAAAAGAAAGCCAATCTTACATGCTTCAGCTTTTGCTATTGAGATAATATGGTCATTCCAAGAAAGGTAAGGTAAAAATAATATGTAAAAGTAAATATATTTGGGCAGCTCTGGTACAAGCTTCTTTCCTCAAATGGTATTGAGGTTGGGAATTTACTCAGGTTACATTCAACAATTGATATATTGAAAAGTAACAGACGATCTAGATCAGGGGTTCTCAAAAAGTGGGCAGGGAAATTGTTCTACTGATGTGCTGCAAAATTCCCAAAGAAAAAAAGTGTGCCGCGAGCCAAAAATATTTAAGAACCCCTGATTCAAAACTATAGTTTATTAACAAAAAATTGTTTTGGTAGGTGAAGGGTAGTCTTTCAGATCCATCTTTCTTATTCTAGAATCTAGAGAAGGGGTGGGGAAACTGCTGCATTCAGAACTATAAAGTGCGGCCTTCCGAGTCTGTTGTCAAAAATGCTAAATTTTGTAAGGAATATGAAATATACGAGAATTATAATTCTGAAGTAACGTATGAGATCTGAAATAGCAGAGGTGCACCTTGAAGACCAAATGAAGTTCAATAGATCCATGCTAGAACCCAAATCCCAAAGCTATCTCGACAAAAGCAATTTCAGAGAAGTCATTAGGTGAGCAAAAAAGAAATTATTGACCCAAATCAGAAGGGTGGACTTTACAATCTGTAACCTTCATGCTTAAGAGACATTATTATAATGATTATTTTATTGAGTGTCTAATATATTAGGGTTGTAGAAATTATTTTCTGTCCACTAATAAAGAATATGGGGACCAAATATATTTTTTCTAATTTATTAAAAGTAGAGTCTGTCTAGTTACGGCACTGCTATTAGTAGCCTATTTATGGTTTTTTTCTATAATGTTATGAAGTCAGTGGCACAAACACGGTGGGGGAGTTTAGGGGGCTGAAGCCCCCCAGGACAAGGCAAAAAATGAAAGTAAAAGTAAAAATGAAAAATTAAATTTTTTAACTTTGAAATTGTCAAAATATTATTTTTGGCATTTTAGGAAAATGTTTTTATGTATATATACTCGCTCCCTGCCACCATCTTTCCCGCGACCTACAACCTTCAGCTATTTAAGACCCGTATCCACAGATACCTTCGACCCCCGCCCAACCCATAAAATTCTTTCTTCTTCTTTTCACGATGGAGGGGCCAACTCAGGCCTTTAGGGGTTGCACCTTTTGGTGTAACTCTTCTCTCATCATTATCATAAAAAAAAAAAAAAAAAAAAAATATAGAGGTATATACCTTATACCAATATATATGATGGAAACTAATGATCTATATAATATAATAATTAGTGAATTTTTATGATGTCAATTCTTTTACGCTAATGACCTTTGCAATCGTTGCGGCTTTAAGCCCCCAATATAATAATAATTTTTTTTTTTATTTGTACTTGGCACAGCAAAAATTTGCCTAGCTATAATCTGAGCCTTACATCACTTTACATTATTTACACTCTTACGTGAAAACATTCAAAAAGTAAAAATCATATAGGATCTACTCAAATGGGCTTTATTCCCGAGGTAAAATTATAGATTATACAATAAATGTTAACGTATCAATGTTTTGTGTATGATCTATTAATTTGAATGAAGAGTATATGTTTTATTGACAATTTCAAAAAACTAGGATATTGTTTACTAATGAAGATGTTCAAACAGTAAGTAAGGGGGCGTCACTAAATAACGTGAGGGGTTTAGGGGGGGGGTCTCGGAAAATATCACGTATTTTTTCCACAAGAAACAGTGTAAAATTCCGAGAAAAGTGGGTTAAATGAAGTAATAATAATAATAATAATATTCTTAACTAGTCTTAAATAAAATTAATTAATCAAATTATGTTTTTTAAATAAATCCAACGCAATCAAGCATAGATTAACGTATTTATGCTAAAAATACGTATTTTGAAAAATCTCACGTATGATTGGGAGGGGGGGGAATCGACTCACGTAATTTAGGGACGCTCCCCTAATGACTTAAAAGTGAATACTGGTATAAATAAAAATCAAATTATTTAAATTATTATATTTGCTTCAAATATTGTGTCAATCTTTGAAGATTAACGAATATAATTATTATTAAATAATTTTTGTAATGATATAAAAATAGTAACAAGGTAATGACAATTAGATCCAATGTGGGGTGTGGACATCTTAAGTCAAGTGGGGTCCCAAGGTGCTTTAGTATATATAGGCCCTCTTTAAGAGAAATTTAAGATTGGTATTAACAGAAACGAACAACATTTAAGTTAGTATAATTTGTCATTTGAAAATTGACAAACAACATAAGATTTACTAAATTATTTTCTGGAATAATCGATGATTGTCTATTCTTCTACTGCTACTATTATTATGGAACAGAGGGAGTTTATTATTTTTTTTAATTTTATTTCTCATCTATAAAAGGAAAGAGCGCCCTAAATTCAGGCCGAGGTCTGTCTCTCGAGATTTCTTTGTCATTTGTCTTGTATTGAGTTCGATTTGATCTTTCTGTGATACATAAGAACAGAAAATGAAGGTTACATTGGTCAAGACATGTTAAGACCGGATTACTATAAAAAATGTTGTCTAAGTCAAGTTACCCCATGCCATGGGCCAATTTTTTAAAAAGACATCTATTTTTTTAATGAAAATGATGAGAGGAGAAGTTACACCAAAAAGGTGTACCCCCTAAAGGCCTGGGTTGGGCCCTCCATCGTAAAAAGAAGAAGAAGTGGAGATTTTGCGGGCTGGGCAGGGGTCGAAGATATCTGTGGATACGGGTCTTAAACATCTGAAGGTTATAAGTCGCGGGAAAGATGGTGGCAGGGAGCGAGTTCCTTCCAGTCTCTGAAGGTCATAGGGATAAAAGAGTTGGCGAAAGCGCTTGTTCGATTTTTATCCAATTTGAAAGCGAAGGGGTGCTGAGCGTTCGAAAACCGCGTGTTTCTCGTAAAGAGGGCTTTAAGGGGGATAATTGATTTCAGCTCGACTGAACAGACACCATGATAGAATCTGTAGTACAGGGAAAGGGCTTAAACGGTTCTTCGATGAGCCAGGGAGTCGAGTGAGTTGGTTAGGGCCGGGTCTCCTATTAGTTTAATTGCTCGCTTCTGAATCGCATAAGAAAACAACGCGAAAACACTAACTAATTGAGAGTGAGTGAACTCACTTTCAGTCCTGAGAAAAAATAACGTAAGGCGAATCCCCCGAATGAATGTAAGCCAACGAAAGTCCGATCGTGAGAGTTGGTTTAGTTGAATCAAGCGCGTACCGTTTTACACGGTAGAAAAAATTCTCTAATTGATTACCGCTTAACATTAGCTTTTAGCTATTATTTGCTATGTAAAGTAAACAAAACAATTTGTGACAGATTAGTTAAGAATAAAAGAGGTTGTAATAGTATAATAATTGGATCTTTTACTAATCATCGGTTCGGCTGCTGTCGCAAGGGCAGGAGGTCCCATGTATTGGGGGGCCACTGGACTATAGCCCAGCGAGCCCATGTGTAAAGACAGCTCTGCATATGACTGAATTATATGATTGTTGCAACTTAGGACGAATTTTCTTAAACTTAACCTTTTGTTCATAAATTTCTTGTAAAAAAATCTAAAAGCTAAATGGTCACCATTTAAGAGTGGATTAATTGGTCATCATTTAGACCAGTGTTTCTCAACCTTTTGTAGAGCAAGGAACCCTAGAGCAATTATATTTATTTCTGAGGAACCTCCTAGCAATAAAATATGAGATTTAATTTTTTGTCAAAATATCAACATCATGCTACTATTATAGCTTCCAAATATAACATACCGCCGCCGATAATGGTGTTTGCTTGCTGGTAAAATTTGCTAGATTTTGGGGCAATCGGGTACAAAAAACGTGCATTTTAAATTACAACACCTAAGATTTTTATTTTAATGAATAATATTATTATTAAATTTTTTTGGTAATGTCATTGGGATACCCATATGCCCCTTTCGGATCGGACAGGTTTTTTTACATATTCAATGTATACTCATAAATAATATTCTCATCTATTTGAAAAGCAATATTATTTCAAACGTCATTAATAACAAAATAATAATAAAACAATTTAAATGATGTTTTCATTTTGTTACTAATGTAACGTAATCGTTGTATTATAAGAAAGTTAAGGACTTTAGAGCAACAAAAATGGTATCTCTGAGACAATACTAGTAATAGTGATGTTCATCGCATTCTTAAGTATCAATGGTTATATTTGGCTATAAGGTAATTCTAAGACTCTAAATTTAGTATTTTTTTCTTTACATCACAAATTTTTTGAGTGATAGTACTAACTACTATTTTTTCTTTTATTGACCTCTAAGCGGGGAACCCCAAACCCTCCTTTGTGGAACCCATGTTGGGAATCACTGATTTAGACAATAAGGCATTTTCTTTCTTCCACTACGTCAGACAACAATAATTATAATTCCTTATATTTTCAAGTTATTTATTACTACCTCTGTCCCATAATAATAGTAGCAAGTGAGTATTTAAACGGAAATATATGTCGTTGCCTTAAACCTGGTAACTCACAACAGGGAAATTTTACAGGGCAAAGAAAAAACAAACAATATTTAATATTGTTGTTATGGAAAGTTACTACGTTTTACTTGGACACTTATTTTTTTATGATAATGATGAGAGAAGGAGTTACACCAAAAAGGTGCAACCCCTAAAGGTCTGGGTTGGCCCCTCCACCCAGAAAAAAGAATTTTATGGGTTGGGCGGGGGTCGAAGGTATCTGTGGATACGGGTCTTAAATAGCTGAAGGTTATAAGTCGCGGGGAAGATGGTGGCAGGGAGCGAGTTCCAGTCTCTGGAGGTCATAGGGACAAAAGAGTTGGCGAAAGCGCTTGTTCGACTTTTAACCAATTTGACAGCGAAGGGGTGCTGAGCGTTTGAAAACCGCGTGTTTCTCGCAAAGAGAGCATTAGGGGGATAATTGATTTCAGCTCGACTGAACAGACACCGTGATAGTATCTGTAGTACAGGGAAAGGGCAGAAACGGTTCTTCGATGAGCCAGGGAGTCGAGTGAGTTGGTTAGAGCCGGGTCTCCTATTAGTTTAATTGCTCGCTTCTGAATTGCATCCAGTGTATCAAGAGAATGCTTGGAGGCTCCCCTCCACAGATGAGAGTCATATTCGAGACAGGGACGAATTTGAGCCTTATACAGTATAAGAAGTTGACTGGGAGTATAACAGCGTCTAGACCTAAATAGGAGACCAAGCTTGCGCGCTGCAGCTTTAGCAATGGTTGAGATATGGTCATTCCATGAAAGGTCAGGTAAGGACAATGCTGCATCTCTTTTCTTTCGAACGGTATTAATATGTCATATATGATAAAAGATGGATTTACCAGGTTTACACTCCACGGGCCAGTTGTATGTCGTTGGTAAACTCTTTTTAAACGTTGACAAAGGGTAAAACTTTAAAATTCACGTTGTGCCCGATGGGATGGCCAATCAGATGACAGGCACTTTCATCTGATTGGTCATCCCACCGGGCACAAGGTGAATTTTAAGGTTCTACCTTTGTCAACGTTTAAAAGAGTTTACCAACCGACATACAAATGGCCCTAAGGCGACGATATACTATATAATAAAAATTAGGAATATTTTTAATTTATTGTTTAATTTAATCTAGTTTTTTGATAATAAATTATGCTTTCTATGTTTATTTTCTTTTGCTACTATTATTATTTATTTATTATGGGAAAAATTAAATTCTTCTACTGCTACTATTATTATGGAACAGAGGGAGTATTATTATTATTATTTTATTTCTCATCTATAAAAGGAAAGAGCGCCCTAAATTCATGTTATACCCCAGTCTCTCGAGATTTCTTTGTCATTTGACTTGTATTGAGTTTGAGTTCGATTTGATCTTTCTGTGATATAGACAATGGAGGTTACATTGGTCAAGACATGTTAAGACTTGATTACTATAAAAAATGTTGTCTAAGTCAAGTTAACCCATGCCAGGGTTATAGTGGGCTAATTGTTTAAAAAGATATCTACATTTAAATGTCTAATAACAAGATAAAATTGGTTCATGTGACAAGAATATCGAGGTGAAAATCACTTTTATCAAATAACTTCATATTAAATAAAGCAGTTTAATTCCAAGTTCATTTTAAAAAAGGCTTAAAATTGTCCCATTTGATAATATATAAAAATAAGGATATAAAAATTATCTATTAAGTAATTTATAATTTGTCATAATTTATATATATCTATAAAATGATAAAAAAAATTATATATAATAAATCAGGTGTTAAAATATTCTAAAATTTGTTTTGAGATAATAAGTAATCAAAGCTTAAATTTAGTTGTAAACAAATGTTCATTCATAATCAATTGTTATTTATGCAATTCGTTTATCATTGAGCATATTGATCGTTCATTCATAATGTTAGCCTCCCACTACCAGACATCCTGTCGGCCCAGCCCATTCACAAAATTTCATTGATTTATATAAGGAGCTACCAAGGTACGAAACAAGCCAATTCTACATGCTAATTGTCAAGGAAAATTTAAATACCTGCTCCTCAAATCTAGTTATGAGTGAAGATACCCACTCAACAGGTCTTTGTGTAGCCATTGTCAAATTTTTACTCGTATTTTACCGTCATTCATATTTGGTTACTCTCCATCGAGCGCCATGTTGGTTACACTGCCGGGAGTTTACGGAATTTGCCGAGGATACCCGATTATGCTCCGCTCCATTCAACATCCTATTTTAAAATTAATCAAATTCGATTTTTTTTTTTTTTGAAATTTTAATTGAATAAAAAAAATTAAATCCTAATACAGGGGTGCTCACAGAGGGGGTTGAAAATCGCACTTTTTGGCCTCTGGGCGCAAGGCAGTGGCGTAGCCAGACTTTTGGGGCGGGTGGGGCAAAACTGCTCTGACAAAAATTATTACCCCGAGCAAAATTATTTGAATTAAGCGATTTTTTTTCTTTTTCCTGCACTGTTAAAAATTTCTTATATAATTTTACTATAAAAAAATAGAAAGTCCGGCTTCAAAACTTTTTCATAATATTACATACAGTCATGCGCGTAGTTAAGGGGGGCAAGGGGGCATTGCACCCCCCTAGAAAACTCCTTGCCTCCCCTAGAAAAATCAAGTCAATATCTCAATAACTATTTATGCTATGAAATTAATTTTATTCTTAAAAAATCAATACAGATTGAAAAATGTAGATCTCAAAAAAAATTATCTTTCCATATAGTCCATATAGAGTAGGGGGTTTCAGCTTACATTAATCGCGATTTTTTAAAAATCGTTTGGTATGGTGTGGGTATGCCAAATCTAAGTTTGCGACCTCGAAAGTCTGGGGGACCACTTTTGACGGTCGAAAAACCTCGAAATTTTCGGACTTTTTTCAGTTTTTCGCTTATAACTCGAAAACAGTTCATATTTTGTAAATAACTGTTCTATAGTAAATTAAAAGACTAATTTTCGCGTGGGAGCATGGAGTTAATTAAGTCCACGCAACTTCTGATAAGAAGAAGGCGCTACGAAGAAGAAGAATTTTCGCGTCAATTAAAAAAGAAATGCAAAATTGTTCCAGTAGTTGAAAAATCTAAAAAACATCTATTAGATAAATTAAAGCTCTTTAAATTACTCGTAAAATGATAACAATTTCATCTATTTAGGTTAATTAGAACCGGTACTAGCGCTTGTCAAAAAACACCCCCCAGGATCACTTTTGAAAATCCCTAAAACTCGCACTTTTTTTCGGTTTTTTCCCATTTTGACCACGAAGGAGCACGTTTTCAACAAAGACGACTTTATACACTTTTAAACTAAATTAAATTTGCTATAATTCAAACAAAGTTTCATATTAATTGGATAATGGTAACCCGTGCCGCAACGAGGATGAAATTTTGAAAAAATGCAATTTTTTGCAAAATATCTCAGTTTTTCCTTCATAAAATGAAATCCACTCATCTTAGAAATTTGATTTCTATCTCATTGTCTAGAAAATTTTGTTGCCTTGAACGTTTACTTGGACCATTTTTTTGTTAAAACTCTTTGATTTATAGATATCCTACATTTTCCGGACAGGGTGGTTCAAGTAAACGTTCAAGTCAATAAGATTTCCTACAGAATGAGAATGGAATCAAGTTCCTAGAATTAGTAACTTTCATTTTATGAAGGAAAAACTGAGATTTTTGCAAAAAATTGCAGTTTTAGATGGTTGGGCGAGAACAATTTGGGTTGGGCGGTCGCTACACCTCACTCAACCCTGGCGCCGGCACAGCGGCTGCCCCCTAGGAAAATTCCCTAACTACGCCAATCCATGCAGTATTGTAATCTTTATTTTTTAGTAATACGTATCCCAAAATGCACAAAATATAAGAATACCATTTTTATTTTGAAAATAAAAACCACTCAAAATTAAAAATATCAACTATCAAATCATATCTAGATTGTCTATAACTTTTCACTTTTTGTTTGTTTTCTGATGACGAAATAAGGCATCAAAATAAAATATAGGTACAATATAAACTGTTTAATGGGATTTAAATCATATATTAAAAGTTATTCCAATCTCTAAACTTTTAATTTTCTTTGGTTGTTATAAAATAATTAGTTTGGATTGATATGGAAAAAATTACGAAACCCACAATTTGTGAGTAACACTTGCACTTAACAGCTTTTTTCATTAAAATTTTGTCTTCATAATTATAAAATTGCTTATGACACTTCATAATGATTTAATGATGTATTAAATTTTTTTTATAAAATTGTTTTTCTTTTATTTTAAAATTTTCGAGTTACCAGTTTTTTTTTGTACAAAGAGCAGCTAGGTTAGCTATTACCAAGTTTGATTTACCTTAATAATAACTAGCCCAACACCTCTTTGTACACTCAACATCAAAAAAACTGGATATTAGAAAATTTTAAAATAAAATGAATAAAAATAATTTTTTTCAATTTCAAACTAATTGTTTTATAACAAATATAATAAAATAATATTAATTAAAAGTACTCCGACAGAGCTACAAAGATAGAAAGTTGAATGATTTGTATACATATTTGCGATCTCTACTAATAAGTCATAAGTAATTAAATCATTATTGCCCAAAGTACTCACATTTAAGGTTCTTTCCTGATTAATTGTTAATGAGTCCAAAATTAAGGGAGGAGGAATTCTTTCGTAAATGTTTATAAATTATTTTATTAAATATTAAATATAAGATAGGGGATGGCCACATTAGTTTATTTTACTTACTCTATTTTTATCTGAGCCTTTGGTCTTTGAACGATTTAAAATCTTAAAATGTATCTTGTATGCAATTTTTATATAAATAGGCAGGTACAAAATATCACGGATAAGAAAGAAAACCGAACTTCTTCAAGATATACTAAGTGAATTATATTTATATTTATTTGTTTTATAGAATATAGTGAGTGATATCTGATTAATAATAAAATAAACATATTAATATTTCAAATGACTATGGATAAAGTCTATCAAAGATCGGTTGCATTTTATTTATAAATAAATAATACAGGCGTTTGTTCTGACAAGATAAAATCAATAATCCCACCTAAATCCTCATTTTACGAAAAACACGATTTTCAGCCATTCAACACCATTTCGTTGTTACTATACAACTAATTCCTGTCTGATTAATGAACAGATCAAAGCCGTAGCCAGAATATATTTTCGGGGGGGGGGGGGGGGGGGGGGGTAGTTACCTACCGAGGGATAAGAGGACTAGGAAACATGACATCCCTGATGCCCAGATTGCTTTTTTTTATCAGCATTTTTTTTATTAAATTTTTATTAAACGTTTATTTATATCCTGTAAAATATCGATTTTTCCCTCAACATTTCGGTGTGTGTGGGGGGGGGGGGAGTTAACACCTCAACCCTCTTCCTCTCCGCTAGCGACGGCCATGGAACAGACATAGATTATGTTCTGGAAGATATTCATGGTAAAATAATAAAATTAATTAAACATTTTCGGCTCTATTACAATGATTCCTAATTTTACATTTTTACATATAAAAATCATACCAAAAAATCTAAGCTAAATTTAAAATTTAGAAGCGATAAGGAATTCTAGAAACCATTAGGATTAGGATTAAATGCGTTTGTTCGATTTGTTTCTAATTAAATTAGGGAAGTTATTTTTGATTGTCATTTAATTAATCATCGTGGGGACCTTAGTAATTATTCATTCTTCTAAGTGAGGGAGTCTAGGATCTAAGAGAATGAGTGAGTTTTGATTGATACATTGGATACAAAATATTATTTTTAAAAAAAGAACAAAAAAATATATATATAGGTATACTTATATTAAATTAAATGGTTTGATAGAAAAATATAAATTAGAGACTCTTTAATTCAGGTCCTGCTAGAATGAAGTATTTTACAAAATTGAATTTCTAACTTACGACAAGCACATGATTTAATTCACTGCACATAAAGATTAAACAATTTAAGGTGATTCGGAAATAATTGTTTATTTTTTGCCAGAACTCTTTATTATTCTTTGCACGTGAGCAGCCCTTTGCTTAACTTACTTTAATTGTGAAATTTCCAGAAGAGTTAGTAGTGGTTTGATTTTCGAGCGTGTTTTGTATTTTAAATAAAAGGAAAAATTGAAATATTTTTGTAAATTAATTAGAAAATTAGTTTAAAAAAATAAAATGTTTTCGAATTTATTTTGTTCATAATTCTTTGAAGGAAAAAATTATATAGTGTGTTCATAAGGAGGGTTAACTAATTCAATAGCTAAATAAAATCCACCTTCATTTTTTTGAATCATGACAAATTCTAATGTTTTAGGCGTGGGACACAATAAAGTTCAAATGGGCTTCTGGACTGAGTAGCAAATTCGAGAATGTGCAAATATGTATTTAGCAGCCAGGGTGGGTAAGAGAAGAAATGTCTCTTTACCTTCTCTGTATAGATACAGTAATTTCTGGAATAGCTCTCTAGGTTCCCCAATATCCTTAATAATGATGTACCAATATAAATATCCCATTATTTACGTCTTTATATAATACTTCTCTAAGATTTTTAAATTATTTTAAATATATTCAATTGGAATGTTAAAAGATATTATCAAGACTGAATAAAGTTGTTGAATCCATAACAAATAATTGCGACCCAGCGTTATGATAAAACACTCAAAAAGAATTATAAAAGAAAAAGAAATCTATTTTATATTATTGGTTTCATCTATCTGAAGTGAAGGTTCAAAGTATCTATATCATATAAGAAAATAACATTTTAATTAAGAATTTTGTTTCTTCTCTGCGGGAGAACAACTAGAAATGCCAAAAAGTTATTTTTTTGTCTCATTACATATTTAAACAAATCAGTTGAAATTTCATATCTGTATTATCTTTATATCAAATAATTATTATTAGGAAATTTTCATTTTTAAGTGTAGTTTATTTGAAGTCTAAATTGAAAAAACTCTAAATACTCCTTTGAAATAATTTTTAAAAATATGAAATTAATAAATATTATAAAATATTATATTAATAATTATATTCAATTTTGATTGAGTTCCTTTTGAGGAAATGGTCAAAAATCCCGAAAACCGTCTAAAAAACGAGGTTTCATGCCGGGAGCCTTGCGGCCTAGCCTCTTAATAAAACAACCCAAAGGAATTATAAATGCGAAAGAAAACGATCTCATTTTATCGATTTCATCTATTAGGTTGAAGTAGAAAATAGTATTTTGATTAGAATTTTGTAGTTTAAAAGAAATTTTATAAAAAGATTCAATTTCTTCCCTCTGGGATCGAATCAACTAGAAATGTCAAAAAATTTTATTTTTTTCTCTTTAAATATTTTATTCAAATCTATTGAAATTTCATATCTATTTGTTAGTTACTTTTAACTTTTATATCAAATAATTATTTTTAGGAAATTTGAATTTTAAAGGATAGTTTATTTGAAGTCCAATTTGAATAAACGCTAATAACTCCGTTGAAATTTTTAAAAAATATTCAATCAATATATTTTATAAAATAATTAATTATTAATAATTTAATTTAATTTTGAATGAAATCGATACAGTACTTTTTGAGAAAATCCTCAAAAACACTGAAAACCGTCCATGAAAGGCCGTTTTAGAAACATTTTAAAATTCACTTCCATGTCACAAGTCAATGTTTCGTTTCATATGACTTTTTAAACTTTTTTCAAAGGCATCTCATTCTTTCAAAAATCATCGTTTTTTTGACGGTTCAGGTGGTTTTTGACTATTTTCTCAAAAAGTACTTACTCAATTTCGACCAAAATAGAATTAAATGATTAATAATTAATTGTTTTATAATATCTATTAATTTCATATTTTTAAAAAATATTCAACAGAGTCATTAGCGTTTATTCAAATTGGACTTCAAATAAACTATCCTTTAAAATGCAAATTTCCTAATAATAATTATTTGATATAAAAGATAAATAAAAATAACACAGAGAGATGAAATTTTAATAGATTTGAATAAATATCTAATGAGAAAAAAATAAAACTTTTTGCCATTTCTAGTTGATTTGCTCCCGGAGAGAAGAAATTGAATCTCTTCATACAACTTCTTTTAAACTACAAAATTCTTAATCAAAATGCTATTTTCTTATATAATAGACATACTGTGAATCTTCAGATAGATGGAATAGGTAAAATAAGATCGATTTCTTTCTCATTTATAATTCTTTTAGTCTGTCATATCGAGAGGCTGGGTCGCAAGTCACCCGGCATCAGCGAGTCATTTGTTACGGTTTCAGCTTTTTACCATTTTCTTAAAAACTAATCAATCAATTTAGTTCAAAATTGAATATAATTATTACTAATCGATTATTTTATAATATTTATTATTTTCATGTTTTTAAAAATTATTTCAAAGTAGTAATTAGCGTTTTTTCAAATTAGTCTTCAAATAAACTACCCTTTAAAATGCAAATATTCTAATAAACACTATTTGATATTAAAGATAAAAGAAAATATTTCATAGATATGAAATTTCAATAGATTTAATTTAATGTGTGATTAGAAAAAATTAAACCCTTTTGCCATTTCTAGTCGACTCGCTGTCCCAGTGAAGAAACTGAATGTTTTCATAACATTTGATTTAAACTACAAAATTCTTAATTGAAATGCTATTTTCTTATATTAGAATGATTACCCTAATAAGGGCCTATTGACTGCAATTGGATGAGAGGCGAAGTAAATAATTACGTAAACGAGATTCTAACCAGTCCGCCACATGTCACCCGCGAAGCCTTAATATGAGTCTTACCACCTCAAAATATTTTTACAAGCAATGATTATTATAAATATTTTCTAATTTATAAAGTTCATATATATATATTTATTTAGAATTAAAGTGATGGGGAAAACTACCGCCCACTGACCAGAGCCGGCCCACTTAGAGGTTTTATTCGGCCAACCACGAGGTTTTAAATCAATATTAATAACAAATTTTTCAATTTCAATCTTTAAAAAAATTCATTTATGAGCAGGTTACATCTTGGTGGTATAGGCGAAATTTTCCATATATGCGAACAGGAGTTTTCAGCTATTAAATTTAGAAAGAGTTGTATTTAGAAACAGATTGACACTTGAGCTTTTAACATCGCTACTCAGAATCAGTACATCCCGGTTCGAAACAGATTATGAGGAACTAATATATATATATATTATATTCCCTGATCCCTTTAAAAAGAAAAAGTATTCTTCAACTTCCCGTTGTTGCGTTTGGAATCCTTTATAATGTATTTAATAGTTATTCTCATTTAGAAATAACCCAATTTGAACAGATTAAAGGTTTGCTTCTGACCTGACTAGAATGCAGAAAGGATTACCTTCCAGTAATGAGCTGACATATACATTAAACACATCCAAAATCCTCTCGCACTTTTCACCCTTGGCTAGTGAACCATTTAAGCCATTTATTTCAAAATGTCCTTTGCTTTTCGTGATAGCTGCTCAGGCAATTTTATACATGTTTGTACTATTTTAGTCCAATAAATAGTCAGATTAATCGGTATTTAAGGGCATTTAAAAATATAATCCAACTTGAATAATTATAAAGGGGATTATTTCTATTGAATGGATAAAAAATATGACAATTTTATAATTTTTCTACAAATGTATAAAACCGGGATTAGAAAAGTTATGGAATAAACTAAAAGATAGAAAGATTTTATTTATAATACTGAGATTAAATATTCTAAAGATAAGAGTAAATAAATATTATATTTAATATTGATTTACTATGAGTTAAGGATTCTTGGTCACTTGTTTCACATTAAAATTAAAAAATTAAAAGATAAAAAATAACAATTATTTTCTGTACTTCCTGAAGATGGGTTGATAGCCACGAAATATATATATTGAAAAAGAAAATTTTTTACATCTTTTAATTTTTTAATTTTAATGTGAAACAAGTGACCAAGAATCCTTAACTCATAGTAAATCAATGATTAAATATAATATTTATTTACTCTATCTTTATTAAAGATGTTTCACCTTTTGCACTAATACCACAATCTCTACTAATTATTAAATATGCTGATGTGATCATCCACATTACTACTCTAATATGCACCTGGTCCATCGCCTATAAATAATATTTAATAAAATAATTTATAATAATTTGTCGAAAGAATCCCCCCTCCCCTATTAACACCTAGATTCCCAAATTTCATGGACAAACCTATTATAGTTATTTATTTATTAATGTCTGAAAAGTACCATTTTTAACACTGACTCACTGACTGACTCACATATCAAAAACCTAGAGCTGAACCTTCGCTGATCCTAGAATGCTGAAATTTGGCCTACTGATAGTGCTTGTGCTACAATTAGAGGAAAAAAATCGAAAAAGTGAAATTTTCCCTTTTTCAGTACCTAAAATGAAGGGGTGAAATTTATTATAGGCTTAATTAGAATATAGTGAAAATACAATTAGGCAAGAATGCTGAAATTTAACATACTTGACATATTTATAAAGGAAAAAATTAAACAACCGAAACTTTCGATTCTCCGGGACCCGAAATGAAATGGTAAAATTTATGAAAAACGGTCCGAGTTTTTAACAGATATTTTATGAGAAATATTTAATAATTATTAATATAAATGCTTAAATGTAATTATTTAGATAAATTAAAGGATAACACTTTACAAAAATTAATGATATCTGACCAAAAACATAAATGTGAAAAAAGGGCCAAGTTCGGTATAAACGGCTTCGCCGACAAAAGAGTTGAATCTAAACGGGTATCAAGTTCCATAGCAGTTGCTTAAATCATAGCTATAGGGATGAACAACGATCTTCAATTGATTTAAAAGAAAATTATTTACGTTCTTTGATATTAAATTTATAATTTGGCAATTTTATTTCCAACTAAATTTTTTGTAGTATAAAATAGAAAAAATATCAAAGCTAATTTTTAAGCTTGTATTTTATTCTCTGGGTCGTTTAAAGATTTATTTAACTAATTTCATGTTAAACCAAAGATTATGTGATTTAGGTATAATTCATGTTGAAAAAAAATTACCAAAACTTTAGATTTAGAGGACATAATAAATGCATTTTCACTTAAACATAAAAAACAAAACAAAACGTGATATTTCTCAAGACTCGCCCACGTGAGATTGGGTGAGATTCGGCTCGACCCCCTCCCCCTAAAAGCCTCTCGTAATTAAGGGACTACCCCTAAGAGCTTAACCCTTGACTTGTCAACATCGGGTTCAACTCCTCAGTCGCTTTTAATTCATTTCTATTTTCTTTTCTTTATTTTTCAAAATGTTTTTACAAAAAGTGCTTCAGCCTAGCTTAAGTTTCAAAACTCGTTCTTCTGCTACTTAACATTGCTGAAATCTTGAATGTAATGGTAAAAATATTAAAAATATTATTTTACAAATTTTTGTTCTCGATTGGCTATCAAAGAATAATTGAAAATAATAAACCGATAAAGTAGGCTGAGAGAAATTCTAATAAATAAACTCAAAAATTTTGTACTGGAAAAAGAATTTAGACAAAAATTTAAAAATAAAATTTTATTAAAAAAAAGAAAAAATAATAACTTATCATGACGGAAACTAACACACAGGTATTTAATAAAGTAAAAGAATGAATGAATGAATGTTGTAACGAAATAAGAATTTTAAAAATGTTTTCATTTAATTAATTGGGTTATAATCTCCAAAAATGAAGTAATAAATTCTAGAATCTTCAAAGATCATTTAAATGTCCCACTACGATGGGGTAAGAGTTTTAATGCGTTCAAACGCAAGATTTTGAAAAAAAAAATAGTTTTTATTTTTTTGCATCGAAATTTTCTCTGGAGAGAGACGGACTGGTAGAATTTTTAATTGAATGTAATGGAAAGCAGCCCAGGCGTAGTGAGAAAAGAAAAAATTAACACATATCAAATAAGGTGTAATTTATTGGAATCCTTCCTCCTTTCCTTTCAAACCGACGTTTCGGAGGATTCCCTCCCTTCTTCAGGGTTTCAAAGGGTCAATGAATGAAACATTTTATTTGTTTCATTCATTGACCCTTTGAAACTCTGAAGAAGGAGGGAAAAATCCTCCGAAACGTCGATTTGAAAGGAAAGGAGGAAGGATTCCAATAAATTACACCTTATTTGATATGTGTTAATTTTTTCTTTCCTCACTACCTCTGGGGTGCCTTCCATTATACATTCAATTAAAATTAGTTTTTATTTTTTTTCACAATGTTCCATCACTTCAAAAAAAAAAAAAATGAAAAAATTCCTGAGTGTAAAACTATAGAAGACAATTTCTGACAAAGTTTGGCGGTGGCCACTTTTAAAGAACACGGCAATTCTACGGTAACTGTGGCGCCGCGATCTGACGATGGATTCTTATAGTACTCACCAAAATAGGACGAAAATGAAGAATACCATTTTTCGAGATTTCACTTAGTTTTCGAGATATCCAGTTTAAAAAATACTGTTTTTTGTATTTATTTTCTTTTATTTTTCAATTGTTTTTTATTGAAACCACGGAAATCGTAGTATCACGGGTCCCGGGTGGCGCCGCTACTGACGACGGATTCTTTTAGAAAATAAATATTAATTAAAAAATAATTAGTAAATGCCCAAAAAATTCGAATATGTAAAAGCCGCTGCCGGTTCGGTTAAGGTATATTCAGTTCGGCTCGGTTCGTCTCGTATATCTTCATTTTGGGCTGGCATTTAGGCTATTAGGTTGACTGATCGAGCCAAACTGAATATATCTTAACCGAACCTTTCAAAGTTTGATCGGGAACCTATTTTTTTATCTAAATGAACCAGGATGATGAATAGACCTGAACCTATGTAGAGTTCTAAAAGTGAAAATTGCCAACTCCCACTGGCGCTCATTTGAGTCAATTTGAGACATCACAGTCCAATTTCATTTCATAAACTCAATTTCAGTTCAAATTTATAGCTTAAAATTTTATTTTTACTTTCCTACTTATTTTGTCAGTTCTAAAAGAATCCGTCATCAGATAGCGGAACAACGGTGATACTATACGGTTTCCGTGGTTGCAATAAAAAAACAAATGAAAAATAAAATAAAATAAATACAAAAAATACTATTTTTTAAACTGGATATCTCAAAAACTAAGCGAAATCTCAAAAAATGGTATTCTTCATTTTCGTCTTATTTTGGTGATTACTATTAGAATTCATCGTCAGATCGCGGCGCCACAGTTACCGTAGAATCCCCAAGAACACAGTAAAAAAATGATTATAGTTTTATTTCTGTATTATCATTGGTATCACTGTCGGCAACCAGCAGTAATGTTGGTAGCAATATAATACAGTCACACATCTTATCACCTTATCAGTTAATTATGATCATTCAACCAAATGACAATGTAATTACTTGTAACATAAATTGACCAATATTATTTAATAAATTAAATAATAATACATGGTGCCAGGTAGACTAGCACAGTGAATGGCGATGACAAGATTATAATTAATAATACAGCTAGTAAGCTGTCAAATAAATCTTACTATACGGTCTTAGATATGAAAGATGGGTACTTTCAAGTGAAAATCACCGATGAGAGTTCGGATTACTGTAGCTTTGGAACGCCCTTTGGACGCCATCGGTTTCAAAGACTACCTTTTGGAATTAGCTCGGCCCCAGAAGTGTTCCAAAAGAGGAACTATGAAATGTTTGGAGATATTGATGGTGTAGGTATATATTTTGACGATTTAATAATTACTGAGTCAACAGAGCAGGAGCATGACAAGAATTTAAGGGTGGTTCTTGAACGGGCAAAAAAAATATTGGTCAATTTATGTTACAAGTAATTACATTGTCATTTGGTTGAATGATCATAATTAACTGATAAGATATGTGAATGTATTATATTGCTACCAACATTAGTGCTGGTTGCCGACAGTGTTACCAATGATAATACACCCTCCCCTTAAGTATCTAGGCCCAACCTTTGGGGTCGCTTTACAAGGCGGCCGCTTCTGGTTGTATACCCAGGCGCTGGTTCCTGATTGACCATACCATCATTAGTATCAATGCCGGCAGACTTGGCAGGGCTCTGATTTTAGGTCGAGTTTTCACAGTTTGACATGTTGTATTCATTAACATCTGACTGAACATTGAATTCATTTTGCAATTTCCTTAAATCTACACGATTCCGTCTTACAATATCACCACTTTCCAATTGCACATTGTATGAATGGGGGCTGCCATGTTTACTCAAAACTCGATTGTTATTTTTGATTTTAAGTTGATTCCTCCATGTCTTCAGCAATGGTTACCAATAATAATCGAAGCGTCAAAAATCTAATGTAGAATTATTATTCCTCAAGTAATAGATGAGAATCAATTACTATTTTTGAATTTAAGTCAACATGGACTGAAAACAGCAATTGATATCTGATTAATAATAAAGGAATAAACATATTAATATTTCAAATGACTTTGGATAAAGTTTAGCAACGATCCGTTGCAGTTTATTTATATTAATTAAAAAATATATGTTCAATGGTAAATACCCTAAAAATCATTCCCTCACTGTGTCCCAACCGCCAAATTCACATAATATATTCAAAGACCTAATTCTAAAAGTTTCTTATAACTGTCTACTATCTTATTATTTATTCATATATAACAGTACTGGCTATACATAAATGTGTATTTAGTTTAAACACGACAAACAGGAAAAATCCCAAAATATGTTTTCAAATTCGTCCTTAAAAAACGAATCACTCCCTCATCCTTGTGTAAAAGTAGGATTAAAACATAATTTCAAATTATAAAAATTTCCACCAAATAATCAAAGTCATTTTTCAATTTTTTTTGAGAATCAGCCATATATTTACATATAAGTACGAAAAGCTATTTTCAAGTATAAAATTAATCCACTATCGTTGCTGTAGAATGTTGAGGTATTTCGGAAATACCTCAACATTCTACAACAACGATAATATATATAAACGGAAACTTTTAAGGCTGATCACTGTGGACCCTTCCACGAGTCTCCATTACCCTATTATAAAAATTAACGAAAAGTAAAATTAGAAGCTCACTATGAGCTGAAAAATAAAAATAAAAAGTTGGAAAGATATGGTTCAAGCTAAATTATTTCGAGGTAGGCCCAGGCCTTATCCTCCCCTGAGCACATCACTGTTAAAGGACTTCTACTCCCTAATTATATAGTATTTAAGTTGATTATTTTTTTATGCATCATAATTAATATATGAACTTTTCATTGTTTTTTTATTTGTTTTTTTTTTAGCCTCAAGAACTATTTCATAATTATTTCTACGATATAAGAGAAATCATAAAAAGTTATTCTTTGAGGAAATGTCTTGATGAAGGTAAATTTAAAAAAGAGATATTCGATCAACAAGAGGTGTTGGAATTTATTTTTCGGTTTAAATGAAAAATCTCCAAATACTTATTTGAATATAAAAGTGGACGGAAAGGATCTAAAAAAAAGATTTAGTTCTGGTAGAAGGTATAATAAATTGTTATGA
Organism: Forficula auricularia; assembly: GCA_024734495.1. Taxonomy (NCBI): domain Eukaryota; kingdom Metazoa; phylum Arthropoda; class Insecta; order Dermaptera; family Forficulidae; genus Forficula; species Forficula auricularia. The sequence goes on from JALMQS010000225.1 coordinate 21,749,097, forward strand.
TAAAAAAAAATGATATAATTTGAAATTATGAAAATAAATTGAATTTTAAATTTATTTTATTGAATATTTTATAAAATTATTATAAAGATTACATTATATAGAGTAGATTTGATACAAGAAGAAGTTGCACCAAGAAGGTACAACCTCTGAAGTCCGTGGTGGACCCTTGTAACGTGAAGATAAGGGGAGATTTAGGGATTGGGTAGAGGTCGAAGGTATCTGTGGATGCTGGTCTTGAAAGTTTGAAGGTTATAAGTAGCTGGAAAGACGGTCGGGGGAAGAGAATTCCAGTCTCTAGATGTCATAGGGATAAATGAATTGGCGAATGCGTTTGTTCGATTAGTATCTAGTTTAAGCGCGTAGGGGTGTTGAATTTTAGAAAATCGTGTATTTCGGGCAAATGAGGCCTTTGGTGGGATTATCGATTTTATTTCGTCAGAACAAAAGCCATGGTAATATCTATAAAAAAGGGATAGGGCGGAGACAGATCTACGATGGGCTAGGGAGTCGAGAGTGTCAGTTAATGTAGGATCGCCTATCAGTCTGATAGCTCGCCTCTGAATTGCATCTAAGGTATTAAGAGAATACTTGGAGGCTCCTCTCCACAAATGCGAGCAATATTCAAGACAGGGGCGAATTTGAGCCTTGTATAATATAAGGAGTTGAGTGGGGGTGAAAAATCGTTTGGTTCGGAAAAGAAAGCCAAGCTTACATGCTGCAGCTTTTGCTACTGAGATAATATGGTCATTCCAAGAGAGGTCAGAACCTAAGGTGACACCTAACATTGATATTTTATTACGGAATTCCAATGAGCTCGAATCAAAGGAAATGTCCGGAAGGTTCCTATCTGCGCGCCTAGAAATTAGGCAGCACTGTGTTTTGCCAGCATTAAAGTTTACCAAATTGTGAGATCCCCATTTTTTAAGCATGCTTAAATCTGAATTTATTGAGGAGGCTATGTTTGCGCGATTGTCTAGTAAGGATTGAGCGTTGTGGAGGGTGCTATCGTCAGCGTAACAATGTATTGGATTGGAGGGCAGATTTAATAGGTCATTAATATAGATAATAAAGAGTGTGGGAGAGATGACTGAGCCCTGAGGAACTCCAGCATTAGTATTAAAGGACGAGGATGATATTCCGTCAACCTCGACTTTAATAGAGCGGTTTGAGAGAAAGCTCTCAAGCAACTTGCAGAGGCTCGGGGGAAGGCCAAATGCAGGTAATTTGGCAAGAAGATTTTTGTGCCAGACATGATCGAAGGCCTTTGAAATGTCTAAGCCTATTACGAAAGTCTCTTTACCAGTCTCTAGTGCTTTCAAACACTCCTTGTGAAACACCACCAACTCCAACCTAATTTAATTTTAACAATGTTTCACTATAAACCAATACTCGTGTTCCCTAAATTAGCCTGGTTCATGGGCAAGTCGTCAAAATGTGACCTGAGCCTCTGCGTACTTATATTTTATCCACCAACTACATATTTTAGCTTAAGAATTACTGTGTAGGGGCATATATAATTATCAGAATTGATAACAATAGCTAATAATATTTTTAAGTAATTTTATATTATGTGGTTTAGGGACCGATTGATTTTGATAACAATCACCGTGTGATAACATTATCTGTGAGTATTAAAATTTAGAAATTCAATAAATAAGACAGTCAATTAAATAAATAATAAATTTGAATATTTTATTACAATATATTTAAATCTCATTAGTAGGCGGCTCTAAACATTGCTGGTGCGATAATTCACTTCTATCACCACATTTACAAAAAAATTTGAGTCTTGAAAAAGCTTTTACTTTTTACTCCAATTAAAAAAAAAATTGAATTCTCTAATTGTACTTTTTGAAGGATGCTTTCACAAATAAGAACAATTTTATAAAATTGATAAATTTCTATATATGTATTGGCCAGCCACGGCCTCCTGTCCCAGCTCTATTGCATTAATAGTGAGGGTATTGGGTAGCAGATCAAAAAATAAATTCCCCTTTAGGATTCCCTTATCAATTTCAGTGGGATATCAGCAATAAAAGTAGGATTGGGAAAAAACTCTCGGTACACTCCACGAGCTTTGCTCATCAACTGTAGATATTTATTTTCTATCTGTCTAAATAAAGAATATAAGAAAAAAAATCGAAAAGCTCAAAGGCCATAGGGGATATAAGCATACTGAATCGGTCCCCGAGAGATAATTTATGATACTTAGGTGATAAGTAGGTACTAATAAAATAATAAGATCCTGAAAGTTTCAGATTCCTAACTAATTTGGTTTTTGAGAAAAAGCATAATATGTAAAAAACAGAATTTTTTCTCAGGATCTTCTGAACGGATTAATCTAAATTTTTAATATGTTTCGGAGACTGATAATAGCTTTTAGGAAAAAAGTTAGGGGTTATGTAGGTTTATAAGCTCCTTGAAAAAAAAATATTTTTCTTTTAATTTCAATTTTTAACCATGATACAATTTTGGCATAATTATGAAACTATTTTTTTTATTCAAACCTTATCTATTTCCATATAATACTATGACCTTTTCAAATTTTGAAAAAAGGTACACCATAGTAGAAAAAAATAAAAACCACTTTTTGTCCCAAATAATGATTTTTTTTAAATAAAATGAAAGCTAAATACATATAAATAAAAAAATTCATTATTTGGGCTAAAAAGTGATTTTCATTTTTTTCTACTATAGCGTACCTTTTTTCAAAATTTGAAAAGGTCATAGTATTATATGGAAATAGATAAGGTTTGAAAAAAAATTGCATTTGTGCCAAGTTTCAGTTTTATAGTTAAAACCTGAAAAAATTGTCAAATCTAACGATGTTTCTGGTTCTTGACTCATCATAAAATAATATAATAATCATGATTGATTAAACCGGAATAGAAAAGATCAAACTATTCCATATCCTTTCAGACAATATAAATGAAGAAGATTCCTTGAAAGATGAGTCGAGTAGAAGTAAACGGGTAAAGCTGTGCGACTCTATGTATGGTAGGTACTATAGACAATTTATGAGAGCGCCTGTAAGTTAGGCAAGCGGAAATACTAATCGATGGATTTGAATTTATAAAATGATGAATGAAATAATAATAATAAATATCCTTGATTGTATGAATGGGAAGAGATTTTAAACTGATAAATTTTATTAATAAGAAAATTTCTAAAACTCTTAATAATAAGAATTACACGTAAACAAAAATCAATGACGTTGTCTGCTTGATGCGAATAAAAACATATATCAAATAAAAATATGTATATATAACATATATATTATATAATCTATTTGTTAGAGACTATAATTTTCAATTTTTAACCTTCAATCATCATTGTCTTTTTATTAGACACATTTTATCTTTTATTTCTCATCATTTCAATTACTTGATTGAACATATATAAATTCGTATTGTTGTTATAGCAAGTTATACACATAACAAATGAATTAGAATGAAGAAAGTTTAGAAAAAGATGCTTATATTTCAAAAAGCTCTAATTTAGATGAATTTATTAAGAAACCAATAAATCTCCATTGATTTTCTATTCATTATTATTGGAGTAAATTAATAAAAGAGTAACTCTAGCACTTTATGATTTTATGCAATGGCTGCTTACCGAACTGGATCCTAATGGTATCATAATCTGTAAAAAGTTAATCAAAATCGGTGTTTTTCAAATGGGTAATTTTCGTAGACCGCGGGTCGGGCTCGCTGCCTTGTGCCGGCCCTGTCCCTATTTCACAAAACAACGGACTTCCTTCAGTTGCTTTTAATTTAAATAATCCACTAGTCAATTCATTGTTTAACATACGCCTTCTGGTTCACACCGGCTTTGGTGATAAGCCTCGCCGTGTCCCGTTTTTGGCCAATATATTAGCATATTAATTCTTAATACACATTAAAGCCAAATTTGTAATATTTTTCTCTATCACACAATGCATGTAAAACACAAAAAACAAAACACACAAAAATAGATTTGTTTTAATGATGTGAGAAGAGAAACACCAGAAGGTGCATCCCCTAAAGGCCTGTATGGGATGGCCCCTCCATCGTGAAAAGAACAGAGTAGAAGAAAAGAAGCCGGGATCACGAGCCAAATCTCAGAAAGTTAGATACAATCTAATATCAATTTACTAAGTTTTTAGGAGCTTCAAGCAGTGATAAATTCTCCGTTCGATAAATTAGGTTAAATTTATCTCCCAATTAATTAAAATAAATAACTCAAAAGGAAAGAATTTTGCACTTAGATAACCTATAAAAAGATATCTGTATAGTATTAATAAGACATACAGAGATCACAGGTCATCCTGGCTGGGCGAAGATTGGAATCATACTTAATTTATTTTTTAATTAAATATATTTAATGATAAGGACAAAAGAACATCTCAGCAACTCTGAATAAAAGACTGTTTTCACTATAAGATACAAGATGTTTTGACTTACAATTTCAATGCTTAACTGGCGAATAATAGATTCAGGCACTTTTGATATTGGAATCCATAGAACAAAGAAACAGCACTTTCTCATTTTTTTTCTTTTTTTTTACTTTATTTCTTTCTTTAATTGATTCGGACTAATACGAACAAATGATTGTAGAATTAGAAAGAAAATTTAAATACAAAAATGCATTAAAACGAATTTCATTGGAAATGGATTTGATTAAAATAACACTAAATCTTGAATTGAAATTGCTAGTCCAATTACGGATGTTTGATTTTAATTAGAGAAAAGAAATTGGAAATTTCTTTTTCTTTCTCCAAGAAATATTTATTAATAGAAATATTCTATTCATAAGAGCATATAAATAAGTATCAAGGGTTCTTGACAGTTTTATTTCTATTGTGAATTGTAGGAAAAATTAAACCTTTCCAATCCTTCCAACGTTGATTGAAATATTTTGGGGAAAAATTAATAATGCTATGTTATGTATGTCACGAATTACTAGTTACCTACCATATCATGAGATCATAATAAGAGAGGATCAAAGAGCTAAAAGGGAGATCAGACAATAATAATAATGCGTAAAAGCCAAGTTTTAGAAAAGTAATTTCAACTAAAAATGTGAAATAAATGAATATAAATGGACAAGTAAAATGAAAAACATGCGTTTTAATTGAAGTTACTAAATTCTTTATTATTCATTTATTAAATTGATGATATTGAACTTGGCAACTCATTAGATCTCACTACTTTTTTTGGCAAACGGTTTTTATTAATCGAACTTGGCTTTTTTTTACACAAGTGTTTTTGTTGAGATTTGAGGTACATAACATACGAATATTTGTTGAGGATTATTAAGAGAAGTGTATAAAAATTTAAAAGAAAAATCTAATAATAGTATATGAATTTATTAAAAATAATAAATATGAATTTTATTTTATTTTTTAAATAATAAATATTGAAGAAATACTCGATCGAAAAATGAAAATTTGAGGAAAACAACTGAAATAATATGTGATATAAGAGAAATCTTTAAACCAGGGATGGCCAACCATTTCAGCTAGGCGGGCCAAATTTCAGATATAATATTTCCTGCCGGGCAAACACTTGCCTAGTCTAAAGTAAAAAAAAATAAAAATAAACAGAAATAGGTATATTATTTTTTTTTTGAAGAAAATAAAACATAACTGAGAATCAAACATATTTATTAGACAATTTAAAAATATTTCAAAGTGAGATGTCTGACTTTGTTTTGCAGAGCTAAGTGCATCAACATTGATCTTGACTAATGTGGTAGCTACACGGAAACAATTTTCTAAATGAACATCAGTAATTCGTGTTCTCACTTGTGATTTGATGTGCTTCATACAAAAACTGGTGAAAAAATATATACTAGTCCAGCGGTTCCTAACCTAGGCGTATTTACACCCATGGAGGTAAAATAACTACTTTTTTTTGAAAATGATGAGAGAAGGAGTTACACCAAAAAGATGCATCCCCTAAAGGCCTGGGTTGGACCCTCCATCGTGAAAAGAAGAAGAAGAGGGAATTTTATGGGCTGGAATGGAGTCGAAGGTATCTGTGGACGCGGGTCTTAAACAACTGAAGGTTATAAGTCGCGGGAAAGATGGTGACAGGGAGCCAGTTCCAGTCCCTGGAGGTGATAGGGATAAAAAAGTTGGCGAAAGCGCTTGTTCGATTTTTTTTAGTATAACCTTAAATGAACAATTTGTATATATACGTTTACTAATAATTACTAGGGCAGTTCTAGTGTACAGAGTCTTAAAAAATTTTCCCTTTTTTTATTATTTAATGTGCGCGTGAGCGATTCTTTCATTAAAATCTGATGGACTTTGCTGAGATAGCACTTAAACAAATAAATAATAAATAATATTAAATTATTTTTTCCAAAAAAAAACTGGACAAACACTTGGACACTTGAACCATACTTTCAAACCGGGACAGTCCCGATCAAACCGAGTCGTATGGTAAGCTTATCTAATAGATATCTAGATATCACTGTTGTTCACATAAGCAGAAGGAAATAATCTGAGCTGTCAGATCGGACTTTTTAAACTTTGAAAAAGCTTATATGAACGTAACTTTCAAAAATTTGAAATCACAATGAATTAATTTAACTTGATTTTCATTTAATATACACCTTTATATTATAAAACTAATTTGTATATAGAAAAGGAAAATTTATCTAGTTCTCAAAGTATATTTGTTTTTATTGTCATAGGATTAGCTAATAATATTTATATTTAAATAGTAATCATACCATCAAATTTCTACAAATCCAAACTGAAAGAACATTGAGGATTTTTAGTAAAAAAACAAATGGTAAAGAATCAATAAGCCTAATAAATTTTAAGTTTTATTTTCTCATAATATATATTTTTTAACAAGGGGTAAAGACTCATGGCTTGTTTGCTCACAAGAGTAATGAAACCGAAAAGGTTAGGAACCACTGTACTAGTCCGAAATTCAGGGCCTGTCAACGCAACCAGCAATGCAGGGCGTTCTATTAGAATGCATACCCTTCAATTTACAGGTGCGGCGATGAATTACTTCAATCAAAGGCTTCCTTAATTATGTCATAAACACACCTACATGTCTTTCTGTATCTTTTAGCCAGCCGTGAAACCAAACAAAAATTAAAGAAAAAGTTGAAACTTTTTCAAGACTCCGTATGCCCACCAGTTAGAGTCGCCTTAATAATAAATTTATATATAATAAACTTTTCCTCTTATCTACTAGCCTTATCTCTATAAGAGTTCGGCCTCCTGAAAACTCTCCCATCATATTTGACGACCCTCTGTCAATTCTGAGCCTATGCCGCATAAGTGTTTCCACATAGAGAATCCATCGTCAGAGGATGTTTGTAAAACACAGGAGATTATTTTATCTTTGTCGAAATAGGTTTTATAGAACTCTTCCAAGCCAACTTGATGAAATTTCTCTTTAATTGTGTATCACAACACATTTCACAATGTTCCATTTGTAATCTTCCTGGTAATAAATTCACGTCTTCCGTGAAAGGCGTTCCAAATGCTCAAAAAAGCATATGATGTTTTTTAAAATCCTGAAATCGATTTTCAAATTTGAGGTTTAAGCAGATATCAAAGAAGCGTATTTATCAGACGCCTGATTGCAAATGATAATGTAGGAAAGTGAGTAAAGTTTTTTGTCCTCAATTGTTATTCCCAAAGGCCAAATTTCATTTGGAATGAATAAATATGATCATACATCTTATTAATTAATTGATCTTTCTCTTGTAGACGAGCATTAAAGGGTTATTTAAAATATCTCAAACTAATGAATTTTTCAAAAAATGCGAGATACATATTTCAAATTTCCCTTAGCTATAATTTAAAAATATATTATACGAACGACTCATGATGTAAAGTTCTTTTGGTGGTATGTACACAATATTTATATTCATTTGAACCAGCTCCGCTGGCCGCAACATGATTCGCAGAGAGGCGCATGCGACCCGCGGGCCTCGTGTTGGCCACCCTGCTTTAAGCACTGAGAAAATGTACATAAGGAAGTTTCAGAAGAACAAAAAATATTATTAATTGATGTTTTGTTTCTTAATCTGGGAATACATTTTGGAAGACTAAATTAGATTTAAAATTAAAATTATATTTTGCCGAGAGTAGCATAATTTGGTATTTAATATATATCTATATAAATATATTCGTAAATAAACTGATGTGGCCATCCTCAAGACTTTACCATTCACCTAACTTATATTTAATCAATAAAAATAATTTTTAAGAAAAAAATAAAACCGACTTCAAAAAATTAAATGAAACAAATAAAATATACTAAAAAGTATAAAATAATTATTATCTTATTTAGTTACAACTAAACGACGAAATATTAACATGAAATTACTTTTTGAAGTCGGTGCCAAACATATACGTTTTATGAATTGCACTCGACGAATCTTAGTTAGTACTGAAGGAAACAATAAAAGAGTGTGTCTTCTGCTGGAATTATAAATTTTATTTATTTATAACGAGACTATAGTTTCGAGGGCTTTGCCCCCTTCATCAGTCTATTACAATGGATTCACAGGAATTAATTTATGAATCTTTTAATTTATGAAATATTAACATGAAATTACTTTTTGAAGTCGGTGCCAAACATATACGTTTTATGAATCGCACTCGACGAATCTTAGTTAGTACTGAAGGAAACAATAAAAGAGTGTGTCTTCTGCTGGAATTATAAATTTTATTTATTTATAACGAGACTATAGTTTCGAGGGCTTTGCCCTCTTCATCAGTCTATTACAATGGATTCACAGGAATTAATTTATGAATCTTTTAATTTATGAAATATTAACATGAAATTACTTTTTGAAGTCGGTGCCAAACATATACGTTTTATGAATCGCACTCGACGAATCTTAGTTAGTACTGAAGGAAACAATAAAAGAGTGTGTCTTCTGCTGGAATTATAAATTTTATTTATTTAAAACGAGACTATAGTATCGAGGGCTTTGCCCTCTTCATCAGTCTATTACAATGGATTCACAGGAATTAATTTATGAAATATTAACATGAAATTACTTTTTGAAGTCGGTGCCAAACATATACGTTTTATGAATTGCACTCGACGAATCTTAGTTAGTACTGAAGGAAACAATAAAAGAGTGTGTCTTCTGCTGGAATTATAAATTTTATTTATTTATAACGAGACTATAGTTTCGAGGGCTTTGCCCCTTCATCAGTCTATTACAATGGATTCACAGGAATTAATTTATGAATCTTTTAATTTATGAAATATTAACATGAAATTACTTTTTGAAGTCGGTGCCAAACATATACGTTTTATGAATCGCACTCGACGAATCTTAGTTAGTACTGAAGGAAACAATAAAAGAGTGTGTCTTCTGCTGGAATTATAAATTTTATTTATTTATAACGAGACTATAGTTTCGAGGGCTTTGCCCCCTTCATCAGTCTATTACAATGGATTCACAGGAATTAATTTATGAATCTTTTAATTTATGAAATATTAACATGAAATTACTTTTTGAAGTCGGTGCCAAACATATACGTTTTATGAATCGCACTCGACGAATCTTAGTTAGTACTGAAGGAAACAATAAAAGAGTGTGTCTTCTGCTGGAATTATAAATTTTATTTATTTAAAACGAGACTATAGTTTCGAGGGCTTTGCCCTCTTCATCAGTCTATTACAATGGATTCACAGGAATTAATTTATGAATCTTTTAATTTATGAAATATTAACATGAAATTACTTTTTGAAGTCGGTGCCAAACATATACGTTTTATGAATCGCACTCGACGAATCTTAGTTAGTACTGAAGGAAACAATAAAAGAGTGTGTCTTCTGCTGGAATTATAAATTTTATTTATTTATAACGAGACTATAGTTTCGAGGGCTTTGCCCCTTCATCAGTCTATTACAATGGATTCACAGGAATTAATTTATGAATCTTTTAATTTATGAAATATTAACATGAAATTACTTTTTGAAGTCGGTGCCAAACATATACGTTTTATGAATCGCACTCGACGAATCTTAGTTAGTACTGAAGGAAACAATAAAAGAGTGTGTCTTCTGCTGGAATTATAAATTTTATTTATTTATAACGAGACTATAGTTTCGAGGGCTTTGCCCCCTTCATCAGTCTATTACAATGGATTCACAGGAATTAATTTATGAATCTTTTAATTTATGAAATATTAACATGAAATTACTTTTTGAAGTCGGTGCCAAACATATACGTTTTATGAATCGCACTCGACGAATCTTAGTTAGTACTGAAGGAAACAATAAAAGAGTGTGTCTTCTGCTGGAATTATAAATTTTATTTATTTATAACGAGACTATAGTTTCGAGGGCTTTGCCCTCTTCATCAGTCTATTACAATGGATTCACAGGAATTAATTTTATGAATCTTTCTTGCTGGAATTATAAATTTTATTTATTTATAACGAAACTATAGTCTCGTTATAAATAAATAAAATTTATAATTCCACCAGAAGACACACTCTTTTATTGTCTCCTTCAATATATAAAAATTCTGCTACTCTCGGCAAAAAAACTTTCAACTTAGTACGTTTGGCGGGTACGCTCGCTTAGTATAGTACTAGTAGCTCGGTATAGTTTGTTTGGCACCGACTTCAAAAAGTAATTTAATGTTAATATTTCGTCGTTTAGTTGTAACTAAATAAGATAATAATTATTTTATACCTTTAAGTATATTTTATTTATTGCATTTAATTCTTTGAAGTCGGTTTTATTTTTTTCTTAAAAATTATTTTTATTTTTCTCTTTTTAGTTATGTTATTAATAGTGATCATATCATCAGAATTTGACCAAATTAATATGGTACCACCCCTAAGATACCCCTTTCCAATAAAAAAGAATCATCGAAATCGGTTCATAAACAAAGAAGTTAGGCCTGAACAAACCTAACAAAAAAGGTCTAATACCAATAACAAAAAAACGGGACCAATCGGAAGCTAGACTGAACCCAATGCAAATTTTTTTCAAAATCGGTTCATTATTGGCGGAGATATGAGGTAACATTTCTTAAAAATATATTTAAGGTACATACTTATTCTCTAGGTTGAAGAAATCAATTTTTACATCTTTAAAATGATCGATACATTTTGTAGGACTCTAAATATAACAGAGCACTACTAAAGCTGTACCCGGCAGCGCCTCCGGCACGCCTGTCCCGACCAGGCCCTCCGGACGGCTTGCCTGGCGGGCGGCGTCTCGGAATGAAAGTATGAGGTGTCCAAAATTGATTACCTTTTATGTAAATTGTTTTTTATATATATATATATATATATATATATATATATGTATATATATATATATATATATATATAGTTGACCCGGCCACGCGTTGCTGTGGCTAAAGTTTTTGTTATATTACATTATAGTAAACAATCTAAGAGGAACGATAAGAGAACATCAGTCACGGAGTCCACTATGCTTTTTCACACAGATAGTATTTGTAAAATATGGTGATCTCCTTATTTGACTTTCTACTACTATAACCCTTTAGTACAATGAAATTATTTACGAACAAAGACGAAAATGTTGATGTTGGTATACAAATTCACTGGATTGAGATTTGAAGGGGAAGTACGTTGAACACAATTAATTAAAATGTTCTTACGCTGATGATTAAGCAGAAATCAATACAAAATAAAAATTTATCAGATTTATTATTTCCATTTAATTTTATAACAAATAAGTATATTACAGTATAATACAGTAAATAACATGTGACGCTTAAACTCATGAATGAGGTAGGCAAGGCAGACAGTCTTAAACTTTTAAACATTAATATCTATTTTTTGAATTATAAATACTTTCAATTTCAATTTAATTTAACACCAATCGGTGCACAATGTTTTTGGTTAACCTGTCTTTAGCTAACACAAATAGATTCGACGGTTTCCCAACACGTGAACACGCAACATATAGTTGCCCATGAGAAAAACATGGATTTTCCAAATCTAAACCACAAATGGACATTGTTTGACCTTGAGATTTATTTATAGACATGGCGAAAGCTAAACGAATTGGAAACTGTAGCCTTTTGAAGGGTATGGTAGAATCTGATGGTATCATCGGAATACGTGGCAGCAGGACCATTTTTTCTTTAAACTTCCCAGCCAAAATGGTTGCTTCAAGAATGTTTCCGGTGATCTTTTTGATGACCAAACGCGTACCGTTACATAATTGAGGTGGATTCAAATTACGGAGGAGAATAATAGGGGAACCAATCTTTAATCGAAGATTATGTGGTGGCATTCCAGGGATATCTAATGAATTTAAAAAATTCAATCGGAAAATTTACACTTTCTTTTTCATCAACAACAGTATCGATTGATTTAAAAGACATCAGATCGCCTGGTAACAACTGTTGTATCTGGAAGTTAATTTCGTCAACATCAACGTTTTTGGCTGCCAAAATCGCCCGTTGACTGAGCCATTCATGATTCAAATAATTATTCTGTATATCCGGGAAAATACTCTGAATCAATTCATTTTTATCCTGAACAACAGTGCAAAAATAATTTAATTAATAGTTTAATGCATCGCGTATTTGGTTGCAGTTCTATTTTACCGTTCCCAATATCTAGTAGTTGTTCGGAAAATATTTGTGCTGATGGATCATTTTGCAATTGTACTCGCATATTTATGGTCAATCTATGTGGCCGGCTATGCTAACACCAAAAATTTAAAAAGTGGAAATAATTGAATTATACGGTATTTCGTTCACTACAAAATAAATTTAATTAATTTTATAGCGTCAACAACACGTGGTAATTATGCTGTTAAAATGTAGCTTATATGACACGTTCTTAGATTTACCATAGCAGCGCCATCTATTGATTACTTACTCAACCCAGTCGAAAGGTATCGACATCTGTTAGAATCATTTGGAAATTGTGACTGTCAAATAATAACAGACAAATAATTAGCAATAAATTAAAATTGCGACTATAATTTGAGATTTAAACTATCCTACCTCTCAAGTTGGATCGAACTGCACATGGTGTGCGAATTTTATTATAATCGGTTCAGTGGTTTAGGAGTCCATTGAGCACAAACATTGTGACACGAGATTTATATATATTAAGATATTTTACACTTTCAGCAGAAGAACACATAGAGCGGGTGGCGTATGATTATTTTTTGTAAATATAAAAAAAAAAAAAAATTGTGAGTCAGGATTAATCCTGGCTCTCTCAGCCGCCCGCTCTGAATCTGAATGAATTTGTTCTGAAGCTGAAAGTGTGAAAAGTTTGTAAATAAACTTGTGTAATTTCTTTTGTCTTTGTAAGAGGCGGCTCCGCTCCTCGGAGGCCCAATAAACAAAATATAAGACACTTATTGACAAAAAATGTACTATATTTATTAATTTAAAAAATAAATACGCTTCAAAAGGACCGACCTTCCATTCAAAAGTTACAAAGTCCAAACATACACCCATTTAACATATACACAAACAAATATGGGTTAAGCTCATAACACCCTTATTTTTTGATTGGAGGTTAAAAAGAAAATATTTGATGAAATTTATAAATTTTTATTTTTAAAGTAGACTATTTTTCAAGAAGAGGCGCTTATTCTTTTTTCTGTTTGATTGTGGGACTCTCGAAGTGAGATTTACAATTTGAATCAACCTGTTGTTGTTACCATTTAACACGATTGTTCCATTTCCACTTTACTCGCAAATACTCTCGATTGAATTTTGCCTAGAATATATTTTAAGTGAACTAACTGAGCTTCCCAGAACCTTTTCACTGGAATGCTATATATAGGTACGTATAGCTTAGTTTATATCATATTTTAATGATACAATAGCTTTATAAACAAACTTTTCCTTTGTAAATGAAACTAATTTATAGCTGGTATAAAACCATTTACACAAAGTTGTGTTATGTTCGATTGCTTGGAATTGTGCTCTTTCGAGATCTATTAATTACCAACCATGTATCAAGGGAAATTTTTAACAATCATTTTATTTGGTAAATAACTAGTGCTGTAGATTTTTACCAAAATTAAATACGAAAATTCATTTCAGAAATTAGAATTTTGAATTTTTATTTAAATTCGACGATATAGGTATTAAGATTTTGAATTAGAATATATTTTTCGATATAGAAATTCCTATTTATTTTAGGAAAGGACATACAGGGTTTACATAAAGAAAATAAGAGAAAAATATTTACTTTTATAAAAATACATAAAAAAAAATTAAACGTAGATGTTGTTTAATATATAACAAATTGATTTTTTAATTTTATTTGCACGAAATTTTCTCGGAGAGAGACGGACTGGTAGAAATCTCAATTGAAAGTAATGGAAGGCAGTCAAGGGGTAGTGAGGAAAGAAAAACACATATCCAAATAAGGTGTAATTTATTGAATCCTTCCTCCTTTCCTTCCAAACCGAGTTTTGGAGGATTCTTCCTCCTTCTTCAGGGTGATGACCCGTTGAAACCCTAAAGAAGGAGGGAAGAATCCTCCGAAACGCCGGTTTGAAAGGAAAGGAGGAAGGATTCTAATAAATTATACCTTATTTGGATATGTGATATGTGTTAATTTTTTCTTTCCTCACTACCCCTGACTGCCTTCCATTACTTTCAATTGTGATTTTTTAATTATTTATATAAAAAATAAAAAGAAAGCAAAAAAATACAAACTTAAAATAATTTATGGCTTTTATGTAGGCGGATTTATGCACAGGCACAGTAGACACGTGGGGCGTAAATTTTTCCAAACGCTTTTGTTTTAAATTAATTATAGTTGCAGGATAATCAGAGAAAAAATATTTTTTAAATTCCAAGTTTTTTTTCATTATTTCCGTTTTTACTTTACCATACAGGAGTAGAGTCATATATTGTAATCGTGCATGAAAAAAAGTGCTTTTTTGCTTTGTTTTTTAGAAATATTTCAAAACCGACTGAAAGTATACGCCTCTAAAATTTTGTCGCAGAGGGGTTTCAGGGATTAATATATAGCTATTAACTGAAGCAAAAATTTACCGATCATCGCTCGGTGGCCAGGTACTAAATATTATTTTCGTAAAATTAAATATAGAAAAAATCTTCATGAGGGCGATCGGGCCCCTTTGTAAACTTTTCTCGCTTCACCCGTTTCACACTCCTTTCCTGGGTGAGTTACCTAAACCTTGTATTTTTGGATCTGATTAAATCATAATTATAAAAACAATTTATTTTAATGACAAAAAATGAATAATGCAAGAAGATGAAGAATCATCTATCCTCTAACTATAATTTAAGATTTGATTCTCGCATATTTCGTTTGGGTCGATTTCACTTGCTAAACTTAAGGGAAAGTAAAAGTGTATAATTTAAAAAGGAAAAAACAAAGACAAACAAATGTTAATAAATGGTAAGCATGAATTTTAAATTTAAAAAAATAATAGAATGTATATCTAAGAAAATAATTAAATCCAAAAAAAGTTTACTTTACACTTTATATTTTATCCATATCGTAATGTAGCGAAGCCCTATGCGATAAAGTGCATGTATTGTTATTTACTTATTTTTAGCATTTTTATTTATTCACTATATTTTATTTAAGCTTATTTATTCATTGGCAAAAAAAGACTTAAGAAACAAAACGAAATTGAAATGTTTTTGAAAGAACTTTTGGAGAATTATAAAAAAAATCCCCTCAACTGTATAAAACTTTAAACTTTAATCTCACCAAAACACATACAGAATTGGGAGGAAAAAGTGAAAACTATTTTAACACTATACTCCCATCGGAAATTTCCCAGTTGAGCTGTCGCAGGTAGCAAAATTTCCTAGAAGCATAAAAAGTCCTGGAAAAAACTTTTCACATTTTATTCCAAATTTCTTTCTTTTTTTCTTTATTAGGTGGCCAGAGGCCATTCCCTTAAATTACATAGAAAAAATATAAAACCATTTTACAATAAAACTTAAAAAACAAAAAAGAATTACAAAATACAATTACAAAATACAAAATTAATAAATTATACATAATTGTTATATACATATATTAAATATATATGTAAAAAAAAATTAAAATTAAAAATAAATAAATAATAATAATAACAAAGTTCTTTTTAGATCTTGATATTAGCACGGATGAAAAATTGATGCACTCTTTAACTAAATTCTTAGTGGGATTTTTCAAAACGTGTTCGATGCGTGGAGGGGATCTCTAAAGTGTGGTTGTATTAATTTTTTCCGGAGGGAATTTCGGAGGGGACATTTTAAAAGGAGATTATGTGGAGTTGCTTTGGTTTGTGAACAGGAACAGTTTGGAGATGGAGCAAGTGAAAACCTATGAAGGTGAGCATCACAACAAGTATGGTTGATTCGGAGTCGTGTAAAAGTAACTATTTCATTGCGCGAAAGATCAGGAATGGGTGAAAACAATGGATTAGATGAAAATGGTTTAAGTCTGCAGAACCTCTAGTAAGACTCGTATAAGCCCAATTGTTAGCCCATTCCTGTCGACTCTTTGATTTCATATGTGAAAAACACATCACTCCAAGGAGTCGCTTCTTGAAGTGGCTTACCAATACCTATATGCTGCCTTCTTGGCTAAATAGTCTGCTAAATCGTTTCCGGAAGCATTACTATGTCCTTTTGTCCAGATTAGTGAAATTGTTTGTCCTTTGTCATGGGAAGAATTTAGGAGATTTAATTTGTCTGCTTCTAGTTGACCTATTTTAATTTGGACCTTTGATCTCTGAATGGAGAGAAGAGCAGATTTTGAATCTGTTATGACATCAGCAGTTTCGGCATTGCTGCCTATTATATAAGAAATTGCCTCTCTTATTGCTATCATTTCGGCTGAAAATATTGAAAAATATGGGGAAGTATTAGAAGGTTAAAATTAGAGGTTGAAGCGTCATAAATTGCACATTCAATATTGTTTGATCTTTTAGAACCATCCGTATAAACTATTTTACCCGTTCTTAAATTTTGATTATAATTTTTGATCATGATTTTGATTGGTCTATTCAGAGTTTTCTTGTCAACCTGAAATAATGGAATAGAGACGCTTTTTTTATTGTTATGTCAATTTATTTCTTAAAAGACCTGTTTGTTTGTTTATTTAGGCTTACCATAAATAACATCTCGTGAAAATCTCAAAAAATAAACAGATGTGACCATCCACATGAGTTTACCATACGCCTAGCCCTCTCTTATATTTAATAATTAATAATAGTATATTATATCAAGGGAGAGAAATGCCTTATTTTTATCGAGGTGCACAAAGTACCGAGGTATAAATAGCATTCTCTCCTGAGGTGTATAAACTATTTTTTTTACGGCCTCGTATTTAAAACTAATATTCAAATAAAATATTGACACATTAATTTTTCACAATCAAATTAAATTAAGTATATAGTTGCCTACGTATTCCTTGTTTTCTTATTTTCTTGCTACAACAACAAATTGCATTTATTTTTTGATAATAGCAAACTGTAAATCTGTGAAAAAAGGATGAAATTGATTACGAAGAACCAGCTGAAATTATGGAAATAGCAAGTGAAGCTATATTAAACTTATTACCATTGAAATAATGTATATTAGCTCCCGTAGGAAATAATGTGATATTTCTTTCCCTAATTTGATGTCATAGAAACTAACTTCTACACCCGGTCGTGAAAAAATAATTTATAATCATTTACGGGGGGGGGGGAGGCGAAGTGTCAAAAAATTAAAATCTAGGCCCTTGGACCAAACTCAACCAAATTTTATATACATACCTAATCAGTGGGCTCCCAGAAGACTAAAAATGCAAAAACTAACCTCCCAAATTAGGAGGGGAAGGTGTATACACATAGTTGAAATTAACCATGTATATAATCATGAAATGTAATTTAAAAGGTATCATTTAATAAAATTTGAACCAATAAATAATAATAATAATAATAATAATAAATAATCAAATAATACCTAGGGTTAAATTGAAAGTTTTTGTCGAGAGTAGCAGAATTTTTATATATTGAAGGAGACAATAAAAGAGTGTGTCTTCTGCTGGAATTATAAATTTAACTATAGTCTCGTTATAAATAAATAAAATTTATAATTCCAGCAGATATTGGGTATTTTGAAGGAGACACATAAAGAGTGTGTCTTCTGCTGGAATTATAAATTTAACTATAGTCTCGTTATAAATAAATAAAATTTATAATTCCAGCAGAAGACACACTCTTTTATTGTCTCCTTCAAAATACCTAGGGTGATGGACATACATATATAATGATCTTATCAATCAAACGTCAAACCCCACTCATTGTTATGCCGACGATAGTACTCTGCACGGCAAACCCTTATTCCCGAATAATCGAATCAATGTTGCCTCAATGTTTCCTCAATCACTCTCGACCTAGACAAACTGAACAAATGGGGGTCTCGAAATTTAGTTAACTTTAATTCAAACAAGACTCAATCTTGTCTTATTTCTAGGCGCGAAAATAAATTTCCCTGATATTCACTTCGATTCGAATATCCTGAAAATGTGTGACAGCCTATCCATGTTGGGCGTCTCTGTGGCATCTGACCTCTCTTGGAATGAACACATCTCCTCTGTGGCAAAATCTGCAGCAAGGAAGATTGGCCACTTATTCAGGTCCAAGCGATTTTTCACGCCCCTACATCTTCTCACCATCTACAAGGCCCAAATCCGCCCCTGTCTCGAATACGGCTCTCATCTATGGAGAGGAGCCTCGAAATATTCTCTTGCTACCCTGGATGCAATTCAGAAACGAGCCGTCAGACTAATTGAGCGATTCTACCCTCACCGACTCCCTCGACTCGCTAGCTCATCGAAGAAATGTCTCTGCCCTTTCCCTTTTTCTATAGATACTATCACGGCAGGTGCTCTGATGAGATAAAATCAATAGTTCCCCCCAAAGCATGCTTTGCGCGTAGCACGCGTTTTGCCGACTCCCAACACTCTTTCGCGGTCAAATTAGAAAAGTGCCGGACCACTTCATTCGCCAATACGTATATCCCCATGAATTCAAGGAACTGGAACTCTCTCCCAGCCTCCATCTTCCCCAGCACCTATAATCTTCAAACCTTCAAAACCCGAGTGCATAAACACCTACGTCTCCACCCTCTCACTTAATCAACTTTCCCTTCTCTTCGGAAATAGCAAGGGTCTTTCGAGATCCATAGGGGCTGCATCTTTACTGGCGCGCCCCTTCTTCCATTCGATTGCATTAAAAAAAATATATATAATATAGATAGGTACAGTACAGATACAGGCACAAATGCCTTTTTGTAGTATGTGATGATCTATCTAATTTGATATCGAATGGCTGTCGATAATTATAGATTTTTGATTAAAGGGTAAGAATCAAATAAAAATGAAACTTCGTATCTCATATCTCATAGAAATAAAGTACTTTTTGTCAGATAAGGTTTTTTTACTTATAGAAGAACTCTCAGTATATATTTTGAAAATTTTATAACATTTTTAGTATGTATTATTTTATCCTCTTTTCTAAGAGAAAGTCTAAAGAGAAAGTCATTTTCATTTCAAAAAAATAGAAACAAGTATATTAAAGAATTGGAATTTTGGATAATCAACTGACTAAAAGTTTTTTATACTGAGAATATTCTTGTTAAAGGATCAAACGCTTAGTCACTTAGCGGAGAAGCTAAATATTCATGATTTCCTTCTCTTACAAGCCTTATCCTTGGATTACTTAAATTCATTGTCATTTCACATAAACAACTCGAAGAGAGAGTTAGCTTCTCGTGAGAAATTTATTTAAAAAATGTTAGAGAAGTTAATCAAGAAAGGAGAGTTGTCTCTACAAAAGAAACTGCTATGTGGAGGATATTTATCGTATGTATTTAAGAAAAAATCCGAAGAAATTCTCTTTAAAAATATTTATAAATTCTAAAATTATCTAAAATTATTGGATAAAAATACTTGGTAGGTTTCACATTAAGATATAAAAAAATAAAACGAATTTATTTTTGGAGAATCTTTAATCTCGATATATATATTTCGGGTGACTAACCCATCTTCAGGAGAAACAGAAAGTAACTGACCTGGATAAGTCGAAATTGAATACAAGTCAATGGTAAAATTTATTTTTAAGATAACATCTTAGACAATTAAGCTCTTTTCAAAATTACTTAAACTTCCTTCACTCTAATATAGAATTCACTTCCTAAATTGGAAATAAAACCCTTTCTTTCTTGGACCTCCAAATAACTATTTCGAAAAACAAACTTAATTACAAAATTTTTAGAAAAGATACTTTCACAGACACAGTGATTCCATTTTCGTCTAACCACCCCAGTAACACTAAATTTTATTCGATGATCTACAGACTTATTTCGATACCAATGGACACTTCAGATTTTAACAATGAACTAAATATCATTTATAATATAGCTGTGAATAATGGCTACAACAAACTGATAATTAATAAAATTTACAAAAAAATTAATCTAAAAATAAGTATCTCTCACACCACTCACTAAATCCCCGAACTGATAAAATTTTTAAAAGACTCCCCTTCATTTCGAACCATGTTACAAACCCTATAGCTTCAACTCTTAGAACGTCTGGTATAACTCCTGCTTTATATAGGTTCACAGCTAATTAATAATAAATTAGACAAAATTGACAAATTAGATAAATCAGGTATATATAAATTGACTTGTGATAATTGCGATGCAATCTACATAGGACAAACTGGACGCTCTTTTAGAACTCGCTACTCGGAACATGAAAGAGCCTTTAATAGTCTTAACAGATCAGATGATATTAATATGGAATCTACTTCTACCTTCGCCAATCATCTACATTTGAATAAACACACCTCTTCTATTAGCCACCTAGTTCCGTTACATTTCGAAAGAAAGGGCTTACGTTTAGATTTTTTAGAGTCAACCGAAATAAAATTAGATCTCTCAAATAAAACGAATATACTAAATAATCAATTAGAAGTTAAGAAAAGTACAATCATTGATTACATTCTTTAAATATTTGCAAATTTGTTTTGTGTGTAAATTCTCATTTCTCAGAAGACCATTCAAAATTAAACAAAATAGACTTCTTCCTCCAATAATTTTAAATATTTACCCTTTTGTTATCTTAAAAATAAATTTTACCATTGACTTGTATTCAATTTCGACTTATCCAGGTCATTTACTTTCTGTTTCTCCTGAAGATGGGTTAGTCAAACCCGAAATATATATATCGAGATTAAAGATTCTCCAAAAATAAATTCGTTTTATTTTTTTATATCTTAATGTGAAACCTACCAAGTATTTTTATCCAATAATTTTAAAAAAATGTTTCACCAAGTACCAACACCAAAATCATTAAAAACTATCTAAAATTATCTTTGAGGACGTCGAGTGTTAGCTAGGAGATTCGTTGCATGTCGATAAATATTTAAAATTATTATAAAATTCATCATCTTCAAAATTATAGTTTTATAATAATTTATAGTAATTATAATAAAATATTTATACTTTTTAAAATCATAGGCTGGTTCCTTCCCCCTTGCCCTGTCCGTCTTTCCGGTTAGATAAAGCTAGGGTGTCCATCTGTCCATACGTCCCGGTTTTAACTTTCTGATAGTGAGTCATTTTCATTAGGTCTTATAGAGTGATTATGCGAAATTTCGTAAGAAATCGATCAAAGGGTCTAGAACTTATATTAATAGTTCTATCTTTTTGAACCCCCTCCAATTTTTCCCCTTTCCCAAAAAAATACAATAAATAATAATTACAAAGTTAAATTTAGGGAAAGAAGAAAAGATTATTTTTATTTTAGACAAAAGGATCAGTCGGGGCTCGAAGTTTGGGTACAGGGATCAGTAGATTAGTGGATATAGGAGTTCAAGCTCTTATGACAAAGCATTGCAGTACACATGCAAAGATCCCGGGTTCGAGCCGCGGCTGATTCTTTTGTCTATAGTAAAAATAATCATTTTCTTCGTTCCCTAAATTTAACTTTGTTTAATTATTTTATAAAATAAAGACTGAAAATTATATCAACTAATATTTTCTATGTTTATTTACAACTATTCTTTTTTACAACAATGATAATAATTCTAACAAAAACATAAACAAATATACTCTACAACATCTCCCTTTTCTGAAAAGAAACTATATTTTATTAGTTTTTTGATATGAACAGAATTTCTTCTATAGCACCTTTTATCTTCCGTTTCAACAATATAGAAGAAATTCTGTTCATATCAAAAAACTAATATAAAAAATAGATTCTTTCAGAAAAAGGAGATGTTGTAGAGTATATTTGTTTCAATTTAGCTATTATCGATGAACTTGTCTTTTTATTAATTTCACATAATTCGATCCAACGAGAAAAATAATCCACTACTACCAAATAATTTTTTCCAGCGAATTCGGCTATATCCATTCCAATTTTATTAAAAGGAATTTTTAGAAATTTCTATGACTATTTAGAGGTTCTTTAATATTCGAACGTTGATACTTCTGGCAAATTTTCATTTTTTCATCAACAAATGGTTCATGAGATTTTGATATATACTATCAATATTATCTATTCTTTTGATTAAATCTAATTCAAGACAAGACTTTTAGTCCTAAAATTGGAGTAAATTTGCCTTTAACATCTAAAAATTTTATTAAATTAACTCGAGAGTCAGACTCAATCTGAGCTTCAATGTATCCAACAGGATGAATTTCATATCCGCCAAAAGTTTCTAATTTAGCTGAATTTTTCTTAATATAATTCTTTAGACCATGTAATTTTATAAAATCATATGGTACAATATTAACTTGAGCTCCTGTATCCAATTTCATTTTTATATTTATTCCTTCTAATTTAATAGTTTTGTACCAAGCTCTTTCGTCTATAGAATTAATCAAAAATAATGTATCAACACTCACTGAAGAATCACTGGTCACTTCTTCAGCCAATTCATAGCAACTACTATTTTGCTTGTTTGACCTACATGCTACCGCAAAATGATTCGGTTTTTTACATTTTAGGCAAATTAATCCCATAGCAGGAGATTTAGATCGATGATGTTTTTTACATCGACCACAAGGCTTATTGTATAAGTTATTATCATTATTTTCCTGAAATTTTAAAATTTCCCTTTCCTTTCCTGATTTATTAAAATGGCTTACTTATTTCTTCTACACTTAGATTATTATGTAGTAATTTTAAATTTCTTTCAGTTAATTGCGCTGCTTTACAAATCGCTATAGTTTTTTCTAATGTAATATTATCTTCTCTCAACAGACGCTCTTGAGTGTTTGTACAATTTAAACCTAAAATGATTTGAGTCCTTAATAGTTTATCCTCTTGATCGTTAAACTTACATGATCGAACTAATTGTTTTAATTTTGCAAAATATTCATCAAAAGGTTCTCCTTCCTTTTGTTTTCTCTTGAAAAATTTAAATATTTCCATCACTTCATTCAGTTTAGGTTTGCAATGTTCTTCTAAAATTTTTAGAATACTGGATACTGTTTCTGAAGAATCGCCAGATTCTAAATGTTCTTGGGGCTTCAACGAATGATACAGTCTTAGAGCCTCGGATCCTAATAGATTTTTCAATCTAGCCACTTGAATCTTTTGAGATTTCTTGTCGGTTTCAGTTGCGATAAAATAAATTAGTATTTCTTCCTTAAAATTTTCAAAATTTTCAGCAATATTGCCATTTATATTTAATGGTCCAGGTTTATTAAATTCCGACTGCGCCATGTTTAATTATTTTATAAAATAAAGACTGGAAAATTATATCAACCAATATTTTCTATGTTTATTTACAACTACTCTTTTTTTACAACAATAATAATAATTCTAACAAAAACATAAACAAATATACTCTACAACAAACTTTGTTATTGATTGTCTTTACACGGCCTCATTGTGGTCGCGCCCTGGGTGAAGAGAAAATTATTTTCGACCTTTGGGGTCTGCGATCTATTGGGAGGCGCTGCGATATTTAATTGTTTAATTAATAATAATTACTTTTTTATTATAAGACTCTTTTATGATAAATTCAATTTTTTTTTGTTTATTTTTTTTTTGTTCAAACATTTTATAATTTTAATTTTTAAGAGCCCCTCTCCTTAATTTTTGTTCGATTTGAACCAAAATCTAATCAGCTCTTAATCTTCAATATAAAGAATCTTCACGTGAGATTCTGTTTTAATATTCACACTTGTTGTTGAGCAAGGGCTTAAACAAAATTTGGCAACATACTAATATAACTAACTAAGGTATTAACGCGTATAAATAGACACTTTGACAAAATAATTAATATTTTGTAAAGTATAATTTTTTCGATTTTGACTCATTTGGGCTCTTTTGTAGACAAAAACATCATGATTTCGTTCAAATAGTTTCAGCTGTTTTTGAGATATTTGGAAAAAATGGCACTTTTTTGGGCCTTAGAATTTCTAATCCTATTAAGGAGGTCCTTTCGCTCCAGTTGAGTCAAAAGAAGTGTAGTATCTAATATTTAATAAAATAAGTTAAAATACAAATGAAAAATAATAGAATTAAAAAATAAATAGTATGAAAGCCGTAAATGTTTGAAATAAAAACAATTATAAAAAAAATAATTAAATAGAAAAGTTAGTTTGATTTATTAAAATCAGCTGATAATAACACTTGTATGATTTGGCAATGCGTTGTATTAATATTGTTTAATATGTTTACATCCAAAGCATTTAGGTGATTTTTTAAAGTAAATATCTAAGTAAATTCGTCGGTCAATGATATATTTTATTGCAAAAAAGAAACCGGCATATTTCAAAAAGCTAATGTTTGACATTTAAGGAAAGCGGTGTTGGTTTATAGTTTTTAAAAACTTCTGGAGCTAATTTTTACTTTTTCTTTTAACTTTATCTATTCAACTAATAGTAGTATAATTCAAGAGAAAGTGTCAAGATCTTAATTTTCCATAAGACTCGGAGAAAATGTTTACATTAAAAAATAATTATATTTTCAAAAATTTGCTCCCTATTGTGTGATTGAAACTTTATCAAAGCAAAGATAGAGACTTAAACTATTATAAAAAATTAAGTTTTAGTTATAATCTAATATTTTTTATTTAAAATTGGGGGGAAAGGATCTCCTTAAGATAAATATATGATCAAATTTTACAATTTTCAGGATTCCGTTCAAACGCAACCCTATTAGTGTCGCTGGAATGTTTGTCCTTCTGTCAGAATATTGTAAACTATTTTTTGTCGAATATCGTTTTTTTCTTCTACTTTTTAAAAATATACACAGTGTTTTATTCACTTTAATAAAAACTAAAACTTTTCTCATTGCGTTTTTTATGAAATCAAATACAAAAGATATTTCTATTTGAAAAAGTCATCGGAGACTCAGTATGATAAATGAAAGAAGAAAAAAAGAAAAGAAAAGATGAACTGGATGGCTTCATTTTGTTCACAAAGAGCATTGATATGGATTTTTTTTCATTAAAAATATTTTGAAAATCATTGTTGATGTAAAATAAGAATAATAGAAAAAGGTTCCTAAGTTCATCAAATAATTGATTAAAAATACTTATTAGTTTTATCGCAGGATTGGATGAAGGTAGTCCGGAAATAAACAAGAGACTACTTCCAACAAATAATATTAATTTAAAATATTTTTCCCTTATAATATTGTTTCGAAACCAATGTTTCGGAGGATCGTCCCTCCTTCCTCAGGGTTCGAAAGGTCCAAAAAGGAAGCCTTACTTATTGCCTCTCTCAGTGTTATAGTTGTTGGTATGTAGAGAATACTTTAAGACTTCCCATTATCAGTAGAACAGAGTATTGATTACTTATTATTAGGTGATAAGATTTCTTTAGTTTAATATATATTTTTAAGAAATTAATATTTCTTTAAATATCTGACGGCCTAGTAACCAACAGTAATGGAATGAAATATTTGCTGCCGATCAAGAATATTAATATTAGAATAGGTACACTAGATTAATCAGGTTGGAATAGAAAGCTTTCTATATATTTACTATGAAATTTGTAATCAAATAATAAATACCAGTAAAAGTTAACAAATAAGTAAAAGAGATATATTTAAGGACTCTGAATTTAGTCGAAGTTGAAATATGCTACTCTTTACCTGACAAAATGAAAATGACAGTATAATCTGGGGGAATGGCAGTGCCCCAGCCAAGTTCGATTCGAGCGCGGATGTGCGCACTGCCGGGCTACCCTTACAGGAAACAACTCAGGCCATTTGACGCCTCTGTAACTTCGTAATGGAAACCTCTACATGGCTGAAATTTTTTTCCAGAATACTGGTCCAAAAGCTTAACTAAATTACAAATATTTCTACTGTTTATACCATCCAAGTTACAAGAAGCCAAATATAGGCTTTTTCGTCACTGACTGACTGACTCACTCACTCACTAACTCATCAAAATTCTAGAGTACTTCCGCTAACCCTAGAATGCTGAAATTTGGCAGGCAGGTAGAGTTTGGGGTATAATTTAATGGGAAAAATCCAAAAATCAAACTTTCCCTTCTTCAGGACCTAAAATGAAGGGGTGAAAGTTATAGAATTAATTAATATAAACTAAAAATTCAATGAACCTAGAATGCTGAAATTTGGCATACTGCTTAAGCTTGACACATTAATAAAGGACGAAATTGAAAAAATCGAAACTTTTCCTTCTTCAGGGCCCGAAATGAAGGGGTTAAATTTATAGGATAAATCCAACTTACAAAAAGAAGTGAAATCTCAACAAAAACACTTGTGTAAAAAAGGCCAAGCTCGATTAATAAAATCCGTTTACCAAAAAAGTAGTGAGATCTAATGTGCTGCCAAGTTCAACATCATCAATTTATTAAATGAGTCGAGAATATATTAGTAACTTCAATTAAAACGAATGTTTTTCATTTCACATGTCCAACTATATTTTTTATTGATTTCACATTTTTAGTTGAAATTATTTTCATAAAACTTGGCTTTTACGCATTATTATGTATGTCACGAATTACTAGTTACCATATCATGGGATCTTAATAAGAGGGGAGTGGTGGAGGCCCTATGAAACAATAATAATAATAATTTAATGAGTAAAAGCCAAGTTTTAGAAAAATAATTTCAACTAAAGATGTGAATTTAATAAAAAATATAGAGGGACATGTGAAATGAAAAACATGCGTTTTAAGTGAAGTTACTAATATATTCTCGACTCATTTAATAAATTGATTGTTGATAGGCAGCACATTAGATCTCACTACTGTTTTTGGCAAACGGATTTTATTAATCGAGCTTGGCCTTTTTTTACACAAGTGTTTTTGTTGAGATCAAACTCCTTTCCTATATAAATATATACCTAATACCTATCTATATATTTACACTTTTAGATTATATAGGATCTCTTGTGAAAGGTCTTAAGACTATTATTAGATATGGCAATTTTACTTACTATTTTACGTATAAATACTTTTCACTTATTTATTATTTATTTTTAAACTCTTAGCATTAGATAAAAATTAACTTGTAACTTTGTAAAACATAAACAAAATGATTAATAATTGTGTTTTTAATTGAAATAAATTTATTAAACCAATTATTTTACATGAATTAATGTATACATTGTATTTTAGCTTCGACTCCGAAGATTACTTCTCCACCATCGAGTGTCCTTGATCATCTTTTTAATCCTTGTTTTTAATAAGAGGAAAAAACTAATTAAAGAAAAAAACCTCTTTTCCGATAATTATTCCAATTCCATATTTCTCCTTCCTTAATTTCTAATAATTGTGTTATAATGTAATAAATAAATTATCATTTCTTTTTTTGACTAATGTGCTTATGGTATCAATACTATATGATATAAACAGAAATGTTTTGTAATGCAATCAAATGCAAGAAGGGGCACACAAGTAAAGATGCAGCCCCTATGGATCTCGGAAAGACCCTTGAATTACCGAAGAGAGGGGAAAGTTGATCAAGTGAAAGGGTGGGTGCGTAGGTGTTTGTACAATTGAGTGTTGAAGGTTTGAATATTATAAGTGTTGGGAAAGATGGAGTTCCAGTTCCTTAAAGTCATGGGGACAAACGTATTCTCTTATTGACCAAAATCAGATGGGTTTATTAATAAGGAAGTGAATGTATTACTGTAAAACGAGGTAACTTAGGGACACTTTTTCAGGTTTTTCATGACTCCTGTCAACATATATTAATATGTTAGATTGTTGAGACCATAGTGTTATATGAAATTAACTTTCTTTTTCAAAATAAGGACATGATTTTTCTCTAGGGCCCATGACGCCCTCGTAAAAACTCTTTCATTGTCCCAATCTTACCCCATGAAGTGGGGTAACTTTGGGACAGCAGTGTTCTTTGCATAGAACTCTAGGAAAAATTTGATCTGTGAACTTGGAAAATTTACCTTCTACCAACTTGAGTAGGTGGGCTGATTTTCTGAACCATTTCAGTATCATTCAAGTAAAAAATTTCGTCGGCCTTAGCTGGCCATTTCTAATTTTGAGCAAACTTCTTCTTCGCAGAGATGAGTAATTCTTCGTCATTTTTTATTTCCATTTGAATTCCGTCTTAGATAAATTCGTACGTTCTGTTGGGCATAAGCTGTCCCTCTTATTTTAACAGAACATAACATCTTCATCCGTCTTCGCCCTTGAATATGATATCGTCGGTGATCTTACAAAACCTCGTAAGTTCTAAATTCATTAGATAAGGAGATACAATATATGAATTATATTAAGTTTCAGTAACTGAGATATAAGATGCCAAATCATCATCAACATTGAGTACTCAGTCATGGTTTGACACAACCACCCATCTCTACTCGGCTATTTCCCATGCCAGCTCTTTGAGAGCTCTCTAAATGTCTCGCATCCCATATCGTCGCTGATCTTACAAAACCACGTAACTCCTGAATTCATAGTTTTCCAGAAAACAAGAAAAAACATTTTAAACAACAATACATACAAATACAATGCAATATTTATTATTTGTCAGTAGCGTGAAATTAAATTGGAATAGAATAATAAGGTTTTAATAGACAGATGCGCCGTGAAAAGTTGGTCGGTTGGTTGAGCCAAGTGATAGTCAGGGTGCAAAAAAAGGGAAAATAATTCAAAGGTCAACAAAAATAAAAATATGCTAGCAGGAAAAATAATAACAGTGATGATGAAGTGATTCCAAAAATTTTACAGCTGCTCAAAAACACACTCAAACTTTTATGATAGATTTAATGTGAATAAATAATCAGCATATTATGTATAAAATTGAATTTAATAAGAAGGTTATTGCTTACATCTGAAAGTCAAAATATAAATAAAACAAGAAAAAAATTAAATGAATGGGAAAATGGGATCTTTAAACAGAGAGATTTATTAATTTGAGTAATAAATAGAAGCAAAACAAATTATCAGACAAATAATTGAAAAGTTCAATAGAATTATGAATAGAAATTATCAAATTATTTTTATTATTTTTTTTTTTTAATAAATTTTATTAAACCAATTATTTTACATTAATTGATGTATACATTGTATTTTAGCTTCGATTCCGGATATTACTTCTCCATCATCGAGTGTCCTTGATCATCTTTAGTCCTTGTTTTTAATAAGAGGAAAAAACTAATTATAGAAAAAAAAACCTCTTTTCCGATAAATAATTATTCCAATACCATATTGCGGAAATTAATCCCATTCTCCCATTCATTTTTATTATTATTAAACCAATTATTTTACATGAATTTATGCATACATTGTTTTTGAGCTTCGATTCCGGAGATTACTTCTCCACCATTGACTGTCCTTGATCATCTTTTAGTCCTTGTTTTTAATAATAGGAAAAAACTAATTAAAAGAAAAACCTCTTTTCCGATAATTATTTCAATTCCATTATCCATTCCAATCCATCTCATTTTTTTTTTTTTTTTTTTTTATAAATTTTATTAAACCAATTATTTTACATTAATTAATGTATACCTTGTATTTTAGCTTCGATTCCGGAGATTGCTTCTCCACCATCGAGTGTCCTTATTCATATTTAAGTCCTTGTTTTTAATAAGAGGAAAAATCTAATTAGATAAAAAAAACCTCTTTTCCGATAATTATTTCAATTCCATTATTCCCCAATCAAGTCGATTGGATCCTCCTCTCATTTTTATTATTATTAACAGGATAAAATTATATGTTAATTAACCGGAAAGTATTTAGAACAAATAAATGAATAAATTTAAAATTAATTAATTAATAGTATGGATAACAATAATTGCAATGAGAGAAAAATATTATAATAAAATTAATTATAATTAACAATTTTCAATTAAAGCTATTAGTAGTAACAGGAACAAAAAAATGTTTATTTAGAATTAAAATAAGAGCTGGTTAGCCTTTAAGAAGGCGGCCATATTTATTTATAAAAATAAGTAAAATAGTTCAAAATAGTAGAGTTATTCAAATAAATATGGTAAATATTTTAGTCTATCTATACTAAAAAATATTAACATAAATTGGGAAAAATTGAGTGTGATTGCGAAAAAACAAATGAGTTCGAGAGATTCTTAACGTAGATGAGATGTAGAGTTCAAAATCCAAATGGATCATGTTCAATGAGAGAGTTTTTCAGTTTGAAGGAATTGAAGAATAGTGTAGGAAAATTGGATAGGATTAAATAGTTTCACTTAGCAGTTTGTTGACGAACCCGTTGAATTTGAAAATTTCTCTTAGGCCAATTCGTACAACCAATAAATCGAAAATGTACTTCCTTCCACTGAAGTTAGCACGGGGAGAGAGCAAATGGTCCGGGCAACCAGGAAACAGGAGTTTGGAAGTCCAGCTGCGGCGTTCAGACATTAAATATCAACTCATTAGTAGATATTTTATCAATATACAATTGATATGGGGAAGGATGAACACCAGCAAACAAAAATAAGAGAGTAAAATGGGAAACTGGACTCTGATTAGCAGAACATGATCTGAACAGATTCGCTGTTTGTACAAGAATGAGAAAAAATATTAATGATGTAAATAAACATGGATTTGTTTTCGGCTGTTCCGCCCGGCGGATGACTTTTGCCCTAGCAATTTCGCATGCCAAAAATCGGAAGAACGATGCTCACGCATCCTCGCCATACACCTTAAGCACACGGTTGCGACTGGCGCAACCAGTCGGTATAAACGTATAATACGTATTTGACCAAAAATCAGACTTAAGAGGTTTTGTAAGATCAGTGACGATATGTTTTTTGAAGTTATCTGCGTCAACAATCCTTTATGTCTGTTCATAAAACCCTTTGTTCAATCATTTCCAGGCAAGTTGTTCTTGAATCGCAACTTTGGGACAGTCCCAATGTTAGCCCGCTCATTGCTGAAAATTCACAAAGTTGAGGTTCTTAAATTAATACTAATAGAATTAAATTTATGAAAAGCACGCGAAATACATGTCAAATGATGTAGTTCTAAATACACAACTGCCAATAGTGAAATGTTCACAGTTTCTCGAAGGTGAATGAAAGTTTCAGGAAAAACTTAAATATGGTAGACAAGCGGTGACAAAAAGATGTCCTGCACCAGAGTGCATCTACAAGCTCAAATATATGCGGCCAAGTAGAACCACATTCCAGAAAATGCAGCAACACTAATGGGGAGCAAATTCATAAAGCATGATATTGGAGGGATATCAAAATGTCGAATGTCCCAAGTCCCCCCCCCCCCCCCCCATAGTCCTAAAGTTACCCCGTTTTACGGTATTCTTATTGGAGAATAAATTTCGTTTCCCGATAATTTTCTGATAATATACATGTTAAGAGGAGTATATTCCTTGATTTTACATGAAATTATTAATTCTAAATGTCTCGAAGAGATGACATGCCTATAGTGATTTTCACCACTACCATGCATTTTCTGTTTCTCAATGTGTGAATACAAATGTTGCCACTTAAAAAGAAACGTTTAATATTGTTAGTTTTTAAAAGTGTTGACATTTGATGACTTCAATTTCTCTAGACAAGAAGTTAAAAAGTCCAAAAGTAAAAATGGCAATTATTTTGTTTGGAAGAACAAAAGCATACGTGGTAACTCAATAAAAACAAAAAAAAACCCAAGATACATTTTCTGAATTCGAAATATATTATTTAAAAACTTTACAATAAAATAAGAAATAACAAAGCAAAAATAAAAGAGAATAGATCAGAGAACAAAGAATGTGAAATGATTAGCAAATCTCAGCCAAGCTTATATTAAAAAAAAAAAAAAAAAAAAACTGATTATATTTTGGACTTTCTAGCTTCAGATCTTCCAGATGAAAAATGCGAAAAATTAGAAATATGTGGATCGTTTTTAATATCTAAGCTTCACTAAGGCCAGTTGCTAATGTGACGCCCTGAGACAAAATTTTTAAATCCCTCCCCCCCCCCCCATACCAAGTTATCATCAAAAAATATTCTCCCATGTTAATATGTATCTCATTATTTATTTTATTTTATTTCATAAATGTTTTATTACAAAATAAATTAATATAAAATAGACGTCTACAAACACATTTACAAAAAAATGCACTTACCGTAGGGAAAAACGTTTTATACATATACTTTTATATTAATAATATTTTATATTATTTTATTTATTTTATTTTCACTTTTGTTGAAGCCTCACACAGTCTGGCGAAGCCGACGTATCCGTGGGAGATCTCAAGTTTCAGATTTTTATATAACATTTAGGGAAAGCGGTGTTGGTTTATAGTGAAACATATTCAACACAGGAGTTTTTTAACGGGTTATATAGTGGTGTTTCACAAGTAAAACAATTAAAATTAAAAAAAAATTAAAAAATTTTCTTTAATTATATTTTTGGAGATTTTTTATTTTTCTCTATACATATTTGGGGTTACGAGCCCATCATCAGGAGTTTAGCAAAAGACTATAGAGAAAAATAAAAAAAAAACTCCTGTGTTCAGATTTTTAGTTTAAACCAGACTTTTGTTATAGGCTAAGTTTGCCCAGCGTGTCCTGAATATTACAAGGATTTTCATTTTTTTCTTCCCATTTATATATATTTAATTAATTTCTAATAAAAAATAAATAAATAAATAAAATATAAAATAATAAGATAAAACAAATCTTTATGTTATAGAAATTTGTCTTGGAGGCACCTTTATATAAAAGTTTCAACGAAGCAATTAAA
This sequence comes from Forficula auricularia, assembly GCA_024734495.1. Lineage (NCBI taxonomy): Eukaryota > Metazoa > Arthropoda > Insecta > Dermaptera > Forficulidae > Forficula > Forficula auricularia. The sequence continues at coordinate 21,782,226 of JALMQS010000225.1, forward strand.
AAAAAAAAAAAAAATAAATAATAAAACAAAATAACTTCCCTCTTAGAAGTTCTATAAGCAAAACATTTAACACCCATTAACAATCAATGTATTTGTGATAAATTGAGCTTTAAAAAAGTTTTCGGATTAAAAAAAAACACACAAAAAACGTTAACTCAAGCTTCAACTCATTTAGGGAACAATTTAAAATCCGTATTTAAGAACAAATTAAATACGTATTTTTATTTTCATTTTATAGGCCAACTAGTTTCCATAATATATATTAGATAAAAGATAAAATGAATATAATATAGGTACCTGTGTTCATTCTCAATATTGCTAACTTTATTATTTGGGGAGCTGTTTATTAGTAAAAGTAGTAAGATTTTTTGAAACAATTAAATGGTGGAAACAAAAACAATAGTGCATCGCATTATTAAGCTAATTCCAAATACATATTTAATTATTTTTAAACGAAACACCCTATTTATGTTTTAGTATACTTTGATTCTTAACCAAAAAGTCCTAATCTATATAGGGTCCGCCATCTAACGTTTTTTTTCAACTAGTGCTTATTTCGTGAATGGTAACACTTAGCTCATGTTTGATTTGACAGATAATTAGTTTTATCCTTCCGCTGAACGAATATGGTTGTGTATACGCTTGAACAACGCTGGGAAATATTGCGACATTACTTTGAAAATCATGGTAATGTTGCAGAATGTGTGCGAAAATTGCGTACGGATTTTGGAAGAAGAGAAGCACCGTCAGCTCCGTATGTTCGTTATCTTGTGAAAAAAGTGAAAGAAACTGGCATCCTCATCGATAAACCAAAGCGTGAAAAGCCAAAAACAGTGCGTACACCCGAGAATATTGCTGCTGTGGCAGAAAGTGTGCGTGAAGCGCCATCAACATCAATTCACCGTCGTTCTCAACAATTGAACATTTCGGAGACATCATTGAGACGAATTTTGCATAAAGACCTTGGTATGACGCCATACAAAGTCCAATTGGTTCAGGAGTTGAAGCCAACTGACCATCCAATGCGTTTTCGCTTCGCTAATTGGGCCTGCGATCGACTTACAGAAGATGCCGATTTTGCCAAAAAAATCATCTTTTCAGATGAAGCTCATTTTGATCTTGGCGGGTATGTAAACAAGCAAAATTGTCGCATTTGGGGCACAGAAAACCCGCACGCATACATTGAAAAGCCGACGCACCCAAAACGAGTCACTGTTTGGTGCGGATTTTGGTCCAGAGGCATAATTGGGCCATTTTTCTTCGAAAATGAGCAAGGAGTGGCCGTTACAGTCAATGGCGATCGTTATCGGGCCATGTTGAACGAATTTTTGTTCACAAAAATTGAAGAGGAGGATATTGGCAACATTTGGTTTCAACAGGACGGCGCTACGTGCCACACAGCCGAAGCTACACTCGATGTTTTGCGCCCTGTTTTTGAAGATCGCATTATCAGCCGCAGAGCTGATGTCGTTTGGCCACCTCGGAGCTGCGATTTGACACCGTTGGACTATTATTTGTGGGGTGCCGTCAAAGATAAGTGTTACGCCGACAAGCCAGAGACAATTGACGCTTTAAAGGACAATATTCGTGAAGCCATTGGTGAAATACAGCTGCACACAATCGATAATGTGCTTAAAAATTGGACCGATCGTGTAGGCTACTGCATGGCCAGCCGAGGCAGCCATTTGAATGAAATTATTTTCCATTATTAACCGGAAGGATTGTACTTTCAAATAAAAAAGAAATTTGAGAAAATATTCAGTAGTTTTTTTTATAGCATTAAAAAAAAAGTTATTTGGCGGACCCTATATATAAAATTATGGTTTTGTCTGTACATTGCTCCAAATAACGCCAAATTTTGGTTGCACACGTTTCAAGCAAAGTTATGAACGAAAACACCCTCAAAAGATTCCTGTCTGTATGTCTGTCCGTCTGTCTGTACGTTTCCGTCGTTTCCGAAAAGTTGCTCACGATTCACGTAAAAACGACTGAAGGGATTATTATGAAATTTCATATTTACATCAGATGTCTTCTAACTTACGTTTTTAGCTATATAACGCTTTGATATTTTGACTCAGAAGGCGGTTTGGGGGGGAGGCGCTCGAATGAAAATTATCAAATAACTCCTAAACTATTGACTCTACGGTTATAAGACGGAAGTTATAAGACTGCGTCTTAACCCCCCCCCCCCTTGGTGGTCACCCCTGGGCATATAATAAATTGTAAAATATCTCATTATTTCAAAAGTTGTTTATGTTTGAATAATAACCACTTAACTCAAAAAATGCAAATTTTACAGGAAAAGCAAAAAACGTACCAGTTATTTAAAAGTAATCATACTCAGAAGTCAGTACCTAAATTTGTTATATTTTATAACACGTATGCATAATACCATCAATTGTTAAAAAGTTTATATTTTGTTTTTTTATTATGACTTACATGGTTTTCCAACTTCTAGGCAAAATGAGTTGTGAAATATTTCACCTTAATTTTTAGTTACGAGTATATTTATCACTTATAAACCTTATTAGAAATAAAAGGTTTACTTAATAAAAAAACATACATCTTGTAAAGGTACAATTATTGTAATATTCAAAGAAATTATACATTTTATTATTATACTTCATTACAATGAATAAATGTTCTGCTGGTTCACAATGTTTATCTTAGAAAATGGATCTTTTAAAAGTGAAAACCTCGTATCTTTGAATTATGAATATTTCGCATTATGACTTGGCCACTATTCACATAGGTATATACGTGATTTTCCTTGCTACACCCTAACTTAGGCTAACAAAAACTCTTGATTTAGAAGATTATTTTTTTGACACTCAAGTATTATGAGATTCTAGATTATCCATTTAATAACGTATAAATGTTTTTTTTGAGATACGGCGTTTTCATTCTAGGCCATTGAAATTGGTTTGTTTCATTAAAATAAACTGCACCGGATCTGTTGCAAACTTTATCCAAATTCATTTGAAATATTAATATGTTTATTCTTTTGTCTATTAATCAGATATCACTTGCTATTTGCAGTTCATGTTAACTTTAATTCAAAAATAATTATCAATTCTCATTTAACAGTCGAGGAATGACTATTCTACATTAGATTTTTGATGCTTCGATTATTATTGGTAACCATTGCTGAAGACATGGAGGAATTGACTTAAAATCAAAAATAACGATCGATTCTTATTTAATACTAGAGGAATAACCTTATTGCATTCCATTTTTGATGTTTTGACTATTAATGGCAAACTCTACTGAAAACGTGGAAGAATCAACTTAAAATCAAAAAGACTAAATTCTTTTATGGTAAACAACTCAAGCTTGAATGGTTACCAATAATAATCGAAGCGTCAAAAATCCAATATAGAATGGTTATTCCTCAAGTACTAGATGAGAATCAATAGCTATTTTTGATTTTAACTCGATTCCTCTATGTCTTCAGCAATGGTTACCAATAAAAACCGAAACGTCAAAAATCAATATAGAATGGTTATTCCTCAAGTACTAGATGAGAATCAATCGCTATTTTTGATTTTAACTCGATTCCTCTTTGTCTTCAGCAATGGTTACCAATAAACCGAAACGTGAAAATCCAATATAGAATGGTTATTCCTTATACTAGATGAGAATCAATCGCTATTTTTGATTTTAACTCGATTGCTCTGTCTTCAGCAATGGTTACCAATAAAAACCGAAACGTACTTTAAAATATGATTTTACTAAAAACTTTATTTAACCTTTTTTGTGGTCCCCCAGGTACTTAATTAGGCTATTAAATTTCATCAAAATTGGTTAAGTCATTTTCAAGATATTTAGAAAAAACTAAAAAAGTACTGAAATAAAGTACTAATGTTTGTGGACCGATATGTACCAAAAACTAATCAGCGCTTCATTTTGTTAAACTAATGGTAGGTTTTCAATTTCATTTCAATCAGCGCAAATGTGTGGAAAAATCGTGGACGAAAAAACCGATAACATCCATCCATCCATCCATCAGCACGCACTAAATGAAAAAATGGCACTTTTTGGCCTCTCAACGAGATTCAGGTAATTTTTGGCAAAACCGTCACGTGCTAAAATTCAATCTCATTGAATACTTCAATTTGTGACCTTAATTGAGTCCATGGGTTCCGTAGTCTTTACCTGAGGACCCTTTGAAGTCGCGCTTGCCGCGAGAGCGATTACAATACTTTCTCCCATACTTCGCATTGGATAAAGTAAAAATATAAAAATAATTTTTATAAAAAAATAAAACCGACTTCAAAAAAAATAATAACTCAAAAATAAAATAAAATGCACTAAAAGGTATAAAATAATTATCTAATTTAGTTACAACTAAACGATGAAATATTTACATGAAATCATTTATTGAAGTCGGTTGCCTAAACATATACATTTTATGAATCGCACTCGACGAATCTTACTTTAGTACGTTTGGCGGGTACGCTCGCTTATATAGTTTGTTTGGCAACCGACTTCAAAAAGTGATTTAATGTAACAATTTCATCGTTTAGTTGTAACTAAATTAGATAATTATTTTATACCTTTTAGTGCATTTTATTTTATTTTTGAATTCTTTTTATTTTATTTGTTGCATTTAATTTTTTTGAAGTCGGTTTTATTGTTTTTTTCTAAAAATTATTTTTATTTTTCTCTTTTTAGTGATGTTTTAATAGTGACTTAATATTATACCTTGCATGCATCTCGAAAGAGAATGCGTCGGGCGAATGAACCAGAAAATGATAATAAAATTCAATTCATAAATATAGAAATTCTCTCGAAACGTTTGCGGGTTTTAAATGAATGTTTTAAGATTTTTTTTATAAAAGATTTTATTTATTATAATTTCGATTATTTGCTCATAAGAATTGGAGATTTACGTTATTTCGTCATTGATCATATCATCAGAACTTGACCAAATTAATATGGGACCACCCCTAAGGTACCCTTTCCAATAAAAAAGAATCATCGAAATCGGTCCGCGTGGCAAAAAGTTCTCGTTGAACATACATAAAATAAATAAATAAATAAATAAAAGGTATCTTGACTATCTTGGAGCTATACTGATCCAAACGCAGAAAGAATAATTAAAATCTGTTCATAAACAAAGACATTATGCCTGAACAAACATAACAAAAAAGGTTCAATATCAATGAAAAAAAAACGCGACCAATCGGAAACTATACTGAACCCAATGCAAACAAATCATCAAAATCCGTTCACAATTGGCGAAGATATCAGGTAACATAGACACAAAAAAATTCAGTAGAAACCTCCTCCTTTTTTGAAGTCGGTTAAAAATATGCTTTTAAAATATCTTAAAAATCCAATTCTCATTCCCTATAATTTAGATTACTATTAACTTTTCCAATGCTGCACTTTATAATTTTTCTAAAATGACTAATTAGTTGGGATAGCTGAATCAAACCTTCAAACTGGAACAGGGCCGGTAAGATGTATGGCAAGCCTATACTGAAAGGCCAGCTGTTGAATGTCACCGAATTTGTTTTTTCACATTTCTTCTTCTTCGAGTGCCATACCCGAAACGGGTGTCGCCTCTCTCCACATATACCTGTGCTGAGTGTGTTTAGTTGTTTTTACACAGATATACGGGACCTACCTTTTAACGCCGGTTCCGAACGGCTAATTTGGAGAGGTTACTAGGCAATTATACTCTTGGCAGGTTGCCATTACTTTCCAAGAGGAGGCGACTGCAAATATCTATCTGCCGAGACTCGGTCTCGAACCAGCAATCTTCGAGTCAGCGGGCCAACACTCTACCCACTGACCCACAGTCGCCTTTCACATTTAGCAGTCAGATAATAGTTTTGGCTAGGGTGCTAAATCATACACGCTAAAGCTATTATTTGGTATGCCAATTCAATTTTTCTCACGTATAGAATAATATAATTAATTGATACAAATCAAAGTTCGGGGAGAAAATGAAATGAAATGTTATTTGTTTATTGCTCAATTATTTTCTATTGAAACTGTTTGTAATCTCCAAGGTGCTTCTAGATATCTGTGTCGGATGTTTCTGAAAGGGATGCGGGGGAGGGTTTTTCGGAGAGACACGAGATTCCCAAGGAGGGAGCAGGAGGGATGCTGTGGGGGTGGATGGACCAGGGGGGCCAAAGAGGAGGGTTCGAATGCGCGGCTTTACACTGAAATTTCAGTCCGCTTTTGGCTTCCGCGGCGATTACTTCTCTCTCTCTCATCCGACACCCTTACATATTAATTCTTAATAATTAACTTTTTAACGAACGCTTCGAAAAAATCCCCTACAATGTCTCCTCGGCTGCTATTATTCACTTTAATTACTATCACTTGCGGTAAGTAATTTTCACCAAATTCATTCATTTTAAAATATTTATTTATTTTAATATATACCTATTCCTTTTTACCATTTGTATTAGAAAATTTTCAAATCAAAACTAATAAAATATTAAATAAGAAATTAAAAAAAAAATCAGGCATTAAATTCTCTTAATAAAATTAAAAGGCCCATAGTAGTAAAACGCTTGAATTTTAAGAGTATGTTCTCTGCATGATATAAATAAATATACTTGAACACATATTTATGTATCAATTAAGAAAATATAATTCATTTATAAAAACAATCTCAAAACGTTTATTAAATTTATTAAATGTTTGAGAATTTAATAAACGTTTTGAGATTGTTTTTAGAAAATAATTGTAGCTTGTTAATTTTATAAAACAATCAATAATTTATTTTTTCAATACATATATATCAAATATACCTATATGGTATGTATAAGCACAAATATGGGCATATTTGTAATTTAGTTTCTTAGAGACTAATTTTTCGAAAGCGTCACCGACATGTACAATCTTTGAAAAAAGGTTATAAATTTTCAGAATATTAATCCATATTACCGAACAACTATTTAATTACGGCTTGATGGTCTAAAAAGTAATCTAAATATAATATTTATAAAAAAACTGGAAATAAGAGCAGAGCTCTCAATTTCTCATATTTATATTTATTTATTTATTTATTTATCTTAAATAGAAGACATTCTATTTGATTTATTCGTATCTAGAAAATATATAATTATATATAGATTGTTAAATTTCTTAAATTAAAACAACTAATTATTCATTGTATTATGCAAGAGAAAAATTCAAATTACTGAACTTGAATCTTAAATAAATGAAATCAATATTTTATCATGCTAATAAATTTATTAAATTAAAAATTAAAATAATTAATCCTGAAGGAAAGAAGATCTTCAGAAAAAATAGGCTTAAAAATTTTTAATAAAGAAAATTTCCAAAATATACTCATTTATTAGAAATAATCTTTTTATTTAATATAATGACTGGACTGACTTACATTCAATTCTCAGCTTAAAATAATAAAATGCTCATCATCAAGATCGTATTTCCATTGCAAAATGCATTTTCGACTATTGATCGATCTTCGAAATTGAAAAATTTTATATAATAAAAAAGTATAATTTGTCTCGTAAAATTTTTGTACACCATCGTTTTGATGCATTTTTAGATCTTCCTTATTCTCGCTGAATTCGTTTCAAGAAAATCGTTATCATTTTGAAAAAAATTGAAAAGCTAAAAGTTATTAAAAATGTCTTCGGGGGTCATATTCTTACTTTGTAATTAAACCTTCTAAATTTAATATTTCATATTTGTATATGTTCAACGGTTTAGACGGAAAATTGGTTACCCACACATATATGCATACACACATAGGTATATTCTAATAAATCAATTTTTTGCATACAAGCGACTTTGAAGGGGTAAAGAACTGTAAAAATTTCAGCTTCAAATTTTTAAGAAAAGATTTCTATTACTTTATATAGAAACCTTCTTTCTATTTGTTCTAGAGCAGGGCTGGCTAAGCCGCGGGCTTCCTGTGGACATATATAACATACGAATTTTGTGGGGTTTTTAAATCGAGTATTTCAGAATGTATTTTAAATCGCATTAAATTAATTAAAAGGATAGCGTTCCCTATAATTGCACAAAGAATAACATAATAATAATAATAATAAACTTCAACAAGAGAAATTTATTTAAAAATAGGCGACATGAAATGCAAAAATCACACTGAAAGAAATTGCCATTTATATTTGTTTGTTATTTTAAAATAAGACTCGAAATTTTGTTCGCTTTATGTGACTTGACTAATCATTTTGATAGATAAAATTATTAACCTTATGAAAATGACTCACTATGTGAAATTGATAGTGGCTAAAAAAGAGCGTTGGGGTAAGATTAGAAAAACAGAGGTTCGCCTGTGTGTTCTAAGTTATGCATTCAAATCGAACGCTCTGAATTGCGGGTTGCTTCATTAGGCGTTAAATATTAAAACCTTGTGTTTTTGAATATCATTAAAATAAAAATAAAAAATAAAAACATAATTCTAATAATTTTGATAGTTAAAACTAATTTTAATTATGGTTATTACCATACAAATACGTACATTTACCAGGTGTATGCATATGAAATGAGCCTTTTTTATGAAAATAAAACACTGTTTTTAAATGGAAAAGAAAATAAGCTGACGTGTTCTGATGTGGCTATCCACTTGACTTTACCACACAACCTGGCCCCTCACTTATATTTAATATTTAATAAAATTATTTATAATCATGTAGGGGAGGAGGATTAGTTTTTGCATTTTTAGACTTCTTGGGTTCCACTGATTATGTATACAAAATTTGGTTGAGTTTGCTCAAATGTCCTAGATTTTTAATTTTTGACCCTACACACCCCATTTTGGGCGGTTAGTTTTTGCATTTTTAGAATTCTGGGGTCCCACTGATTATGTATAAAAAATTTGGTTGAGTTTGGTCAAATGGCCTAGGTTTTTAATTTTTAACCCCCTCCATCCCCCCTTAATTTTGAGTCGATATGAACCAAAATCTAATCAGCTCTTAATCTCAATGGACCAAAACTACGTGTGAAATTTGGTTTCGATATTCAGACTAGTTTTTGAGCTAGCTCGTCCACAAAAATTTGGTAACGCACAGACTAACAGACAGACTAACAGACATTTTGACAAAAAATTATTATCTCGAAAAATATAATTTTTTCGATGTTTACTTAGTAAGGCTTTTTTGTAGAGCGAAATGCCATGGTTTCGCTCAATTTTTTTAATCGAAATAGTTTAAGCCGTTTTTGAGATATTTCGAAAAAAAGAAGGAAAAAAACACTTTTTTCATGCACGATTACAATACTTGACCATCTGTATATATCTCCAAAAAAATAATAAAAAAATTAAAATTATTCTTATTTGTGTGGGACCTTTGGAAATGTTTAAGTCGTCAAAGCGGCCCGTGGTGCGATTTAAATTGGTCAGGCCTGTTTTATAGTAATGGAAATAAATTTAAAATAAAAACAGAAAAAATATTACGATGGAAATACTTCTCCTAATGAAGAGTTGGTTATGAGATTTGGTTCCCTCGAAATATGCTTTTTCGTTAAAATGCTTTTTATATACCTATGTTATTATAATTTCAATTCTTATGAGTTATGATTTAATAAATAATTATTTACCAACAAGTGTTTTGGGAAGAAGTTAATTTAATTATTTTACATTGGGATAAAATTTAGTTTGATTTTTTTTGCTTTCATATCCTAAAAAATAATTCAAAAGAGATCAACCAAAGTAGCAAACAAATAAATAAATATTTTGTGAGTTATTAATTTCATTGATAAAAAAATTTAATCCAATCTAATCAAGTCTGAATCTGAGAAATTTCTAAAGGAAATTCAAATAGTTTCCGTTAAACAATTTTGTATCTGATAAAATGACAAACATAATCAGTGAAAACACACTTTGCCCCCTTTGACCCCTTTAGGGGTCGAATTTCAAAAATCCTTTCTTGGTGAGCCCCTATGTCATAGACGTAATATCCTCTCAAATTTCATGTTTCTATGTCCAGTGGTTCTGGCTGTTATGATGATGAGTAGTGAGTAGTGATTGAGTGTATCGGGCAAAGAATTTTATATATATAGACGAGCTTTTCTTGCGTGCCTTTGGCACGCCCTGGCGGGCGGCGTCTCGGTCCAAAAATTTTATTCCTCTTAAAAAACCACACTCCAAATGTATACTTGTAAACTCCCGAAAATACATAGTCTCTTAAAAGTTTCGCCTCATTTTCGTCCTGACACAGCTACAGAAATGAGGCTCTACATATGAATCTGGAAGTATTCTTTTTTCTATAATCTAGAGCATTGTGATATTTTTTGTGTGGAAATAGATTTATTTAAATAAGTGGGATCGTGTGAGGAGGAGAATTATATTATGTCATTTTTTTTAAATTTGGGATCGATAATCGATATAAGGCTCCAAATATTTAAAAATGTTTGTATGACAGGTTGCTCAGTATTGCCATGAGAAACTCATATGGGCATGCGTGTCTTAAGTCGTTCAATTTTGTAAAAATAAAAAAATAAGAATAACAAAATTTAGATTTTTAAAAAATTATAAAAAGTGGCAAATTATTAAAAAATAAACAAATAATATATAAAATATAAATCAAATAAGATGTGATTGATTTCTTTTTCTGTGCGCAAAAGAAAAGCGAATTGAATATTTAATTTTTGAGTAGTGAGGGGGGGGAGGAATAATTATCAATATATTTTAATGTTTCTTAATTTAAAATCAATTGGAGTCTTTCATTTCAAAATTCGAGTCCAAATTAGGATTATATTTCAAATTTGCCGCAAATATACCGACGGCGCACCCTGTCGGCAGCATTACGTCAGCGTTGCGGCAAATTAATCTAGGCAAATATATATAGTATTATATATATATCAGATTAGTATTTCTATAGAAATAATCAAACATTTCTATAAATTATATGAAGGAAGTTAAATGAAAAATGATAAGATTAGCATTAGTGAATAGTTTTGAAGCCTCCTTCAAAAAAAAAATAATGTCCCGAAATAAACTTACAGTATTCAGCATTTAATGATTGACATTTTTACCAATTATTAAAAAAATACACGCGTAAAATTTTTAGCACAAATAAAAAGTAGACATTGGTATGAATTAAATATTTATTTGAACGACTAACAAAATATCATTTCAAAATAATTTGATATAATTTAATTTTTATACATACATTTCTTTTTCAATGTCATTGCTACTTTAATTAGCAAAAATCAGAGACGCTAGTTGAAAATTGTATACTTGAAATGATTAGGGGGAATATTTCTATTACAAAAATCACAATAAGGGTGAGATTTCTATAAATATAAATTAGTTATATAAATTAGTAATTACATGAAATGGATAGCAAATTCATCCCTCCTGACATCTAGAAGCAGAAAGTCGCGTTCAGAAATTTCCTGTGTTTGTTGTGAAAGAATTTGTGAAATTCGTTTATTATCGTCTAATGAACGAGAAATAAGAATGATTTGATATCTCAACAATTTTCTAAGATAAAGCTGTTTTTCTTATCCATTCAAAAACATTTGTCTTGATCTTTAATTTATGATAATTTTTGGCAAGTTCCTTAGCCCAATGGATAAATAGATCGTCTGAGGGGTGCATAAGCTTCTTGGTTCAAATCTGGTTGTAAACTTTTTTCATAAAAGAATAAAAAATAATCGTTTAAATATATTTCATATATATTTTTTCAAATAATAAATTAATTAATGATAAATATAATAATATAAATTTTAATTAATTTTACCTAAGGAAGAACTTTTTGAAAACATCAAAAAAGTAAGCTAAAACGTCTTAAAGTAGGTTTAAATGGGGATCTTAATCAATTATTATATAGTGCCTGGAGCACCGACCGACATTCTTACGTACGTAAACATCAACTTCTATTGCTTCTATTTTAGCCAAAATCTTGTGGTACTTTATGTAGCCTTTAGGTAGCTTAAGTTTCAAATTTCAAGACTCTGCGACTTTGCGAAGACGAGATATGAACGATGAAATTACTTATTTTGTGACATGACTAATTTAAACCCCCTTCCTTTATTTCAATCGGATTAAAAATTTGACACAACTAATAACTCATGATACTTGATAAGTACAGCAATTTTTAGCGAAATCGTTATAGCCGTTTTCGAGAACCCGATTATATACGATATATACAAGAATTGCTCATTTAATAATATAAGATAATATATAAGATAAGAGTACCTGGAGCCACCGAGCGATGCACGGTAACCCCTGACCCCACGCCTCCCGAAACCATACACCTCTCCCCCACCACTGCACCCCTACTCCGGCCCACCCGACCCCAACCGCGCCTCTCACCCCGTATCCCCCACAACTGCACCTCCTACATCCACCCCCCGCACCCAGTTTTTGCATTTCTATGTGTAAATTTGTTTACTCGTACACCAATTTGCCTACATTCGTTCATATTGATAAACATTATAAAAAATAAATACGAATGAAATAAAAACATAAAATTAAATAAGATTTGTTACCAAGTTATATAAAAAAAACCACTTCAACCACTTTATTTGTAAACACACCTGTTTTGTTATGATTTATACACCTGTTAATTAAAAACAAATAAAATATTCCTATTGAACCAATTATTTTACATGAATTAATGTATACATTGTATTTGAGCTTTGACTTCGGAGATTACTTCTCCACCATCGACTGTCCTTGATCATCTTTTTAGTCCTTGTTTTTAATAAGAGGAAAAAACTAATTAAATAAAAAACCTCTTTTCCGATAATTATTCCAATTCCATTATCCCCTCTCTTACTCATTCCCAACCAAAAAATTCCTAATTAATAATAATAATAAATTTTATTGAATCAATTATTTTACATGCATTAACGTATACATTTTATTTGAGCTTCGACTTCGGAGATTACATCCCCACCATCGACTGTTCTTGATCTTCTCGGGCTTGCGATAATGTTTTTAGTCCGTGTTTGTAGTAAGAGGAAAAATTTACGAAATAAAAAACCTCTTTGCCGTTATTTATAAAAGAAAGGAAAGAATCAGAGAAAATGATGATGCTATGATGAAAGATGAGTGTTAGGTCCTGTAGAGTTCCAGTATTAGGGGGTTTAGACTATTTTGGGTCTTTAGTTTGAACCGATTGGTAATGTCGCTGTAGATTGTCCAACAATCTCTTCATTCCTAGACCGACTAGGATAATTTCGTTCGATATTCCGGGAGGGGGTAATGTAATGATGCGTAGTGTCCTGGATTGCACTTTCTCCAATGCTTCTAGATTTGATCTTGAGGCGTAAGGTAACCAGGCATGTACCGCATATGCCAAAATAGATTTCACTAACATTTTATATAATTTAAATTTAGGGAACGAAGAAAAGTTTATTTTTATTACAGACAAAAGGATCAGCCGGGGCTCGAACCCGGGATCTTTGCATGTGTACTGCAATGCTTTGTCATAAGAGTTTTAACTCCTATATCCACTAAGCTACTGATCCCTGATCCCAAACTAATACCCTTTGTCTATATGAATTATCGGAGATTTCTTTTTAATCCTCTCCTCGTTCATTTTTTTCGCAGCCTAGGCCTTGATTCATTAATTAAACAATTAATATAATGTTTTTTTAATTTTAATATTATATTTATATAATGTTAATTTACCTTCAAGTGAAAGTGAACTTCCAGGACGAATTAAAGGCCAAATAACTCTGATAGCCCTTCGTGTTTTCTCTTGTCAAAGTCGTGTGAGCAGCCCAATTAGCTCTTCGATCCAATAAGACACCAAGATATTTGGACTTTAGACTGCCATTTTAAGTAGGAATCATTAATTTTTAAGAGTAGTCTCGAGATATTTTCGCTTTTTTGTAAATAAAATTGCTTCACATTTCTTTGGATTTGTCTCACTAAACTTTTAAAGTTTACAAAAAATTCCTATTTTTTTTTTTTTTTTAATTTTATTAAACCAATTATTTTACATTGATGTATACATTGTATTTGAGCTTCGACTCCGGAGATTACTTCTCCACCATCGAGTGTCCTTGATCATCATTTTAGTCCTTGTTTTTATTAAGAGGAAAAACTAATTAAATAAAAAAACCTCTTTTCCGATAATTATTCCAATTCCATTATTATTTCTCCCTCTAATTCACAAAAAATTCCTACTTTTTTTTTTTATAAATTTTATTAAACCAATTATTTTACATTAATTAATGTATACCTTGTATTTTAGCTTCGATTTCGGAGATTGCTTCTCCACCATCGAGTGTCCTTATTCATATTTAGTCCTTGTTTTTAATAAGAGGAAAAATCTAATTAGATGAAAAAGCCTCTTTTCCGATAATTATTTCAATTCCATTATTCCCCAATCAAGTCGATTGGTTTCCATCTCCCTCTCTCATCCTTTCAATTCTACTCACATTTTTTTTATAAATTCCTATTAAACCAATTATTTTACATTAATTAATGTATACCTTGTATTTTAGCTTCGATTTCGGAGATTGCTTCTCCACCATCGAGTGTCCTTATTCATATTTAGTCCTTGTTTTTAATAAGAGGAAAAATCTAATTAGATAAAAAAACCTCTTTTCCGATAATTATTTCAATTCCATTATTCCCCAATCAAGTCGATTTGGTTAATCTTCCTTCCTCTCCTCTCCTCACAAAAATTCCTGACTTTAATATATATATATATATATATATATTAATATTTGCTATATACCTATTAGTGGGTTTTTAAAATTAAAAAACCAATTAATAAATAAAAGATAATTGAAAGAAAAGTGTAAACAAACTTTTTTATTGAGATTTTCATCTATCAATAATTACTTTAATTAAGAAAAAGATCAATTAAGATTAAATTTGTCGAGGTCCAGACCTAGCCAGATCGTTTTCTCATCCTCAAAACTTGTTAACAGATTTTGATTTCATCAAAATCGGTAAGAACCGTTTTCAAAATAGAACTAAGATACAAAATATATATATATAATATATATATAAACAATTTTTGCTCGTTTAATAAGAGTAGATAGATAGATAAGATATTTTAGGTATGCGAGTCCGATTCAACGACTATTAAACTTTGCTGTGTTAAAGTGATAGAATGCCATTTGAAATAATCAGGTTCAAATTGAGATCAATATTCCCTGTTCGTCTTTAACAATTGTTCCTTATACTAAAGTCAACATGAATGCATTTATTAAAATATTCCAATCATCTCCCAAAGAAAAAAATAATTAAATCCATTTTTTCCTTTTATTTTTATAGGAATCATCGAGTTCATCAATATTAACTTTTCTAATATTTTTAATTATTTGTTTTTAAAATGACGAGAATTCGCAGTCAAATTATTCTCAGTGAAAACCCTTTAAAGACAGAATGAATTTATACTTAAATTAAAATATGTCACATCTTTTTTCTAGGAGATTTCAAAGTAAGCATTTTGAATTTTATGGAGAATTATAGTATAAATCCATTATAAAATCCATCAATGCATAAGTAAAAAAAAAAACTAATTGGTCATGTTGAACTTGGCTCTCATTACTTTTTTTGGCAAACGATTTTTATTACTCGGATTTGGCCTTTTTATACACATGTTTTTATTGGGATTTCACATTTTTGTAAGTTGGATGGCAAATTAGCATGCAAGCTGAAGGTTTTTTTCGATTTTTCACTTTATTAGTGCTTCAAGCTATTTACAGTATGTCAAATTTTAGCATTCTAGGGTCGTGGAATTTTCACTATTAGTTAATTTAGTTCACAAATTTCAGCCCTTAATTTTAGATGCTGAAGAAATTTAAGTTTTCAACCTTTATGAATGCTCCAAACTCTACTAATATGGCAAATTTTCGCATTTAAATTTTTACTTGATGAGATTAGAAACTTCATTCCTTCATTTAAGATGCGCGAGAAAAAGGAACGTTTCGTTTTTCGATTTCCTCCTTTATTAATGCGCCAAGGTCACAACCAGTATGTCAAATTTCAGTCATTATATTTTCACTATATATTTATTAATTTAGCCCAGGGTTCCCAAACTTTTCCGAGTCCCGGCGCATTTTTTCAAATAAAATTTTTCCATGGTGCCCTGCCTTTAAGTAAAATTATGTCTAATCATGAAGTAGAGATAAAAATAAATAAATTTTTAGCTTTTCACTTTGTTATTACTCTATCCAATGCGAAGCATGGGTAAAGTATTGTAATCGGTCACATGGCATGCGCGAATTCAAAGGCTCCTCAGGTAAAGACTACGGAACCCATGGTCTCAATTAAAGTCACAAATTGTAGTATTCAATTAGGTTGAATTTTAGCACCTGACGGTTTTGCCAAAAATTACATGGGGTCTCGACCAGAGGCCAAAAAGTGTGATTTTTTCATTTAGTCTGTGCGGATGGATGGATGGATGAATGTGTGTGTAGTCGTTTTTTTCTTCCACGATTTTTTCTACACCGTTGAACTGATTGAAATGAAATTGAAAACCTATCATTATTTTAACAAAATTAATCGCTGATTAGTTTTTGGTACATATCATTAGTACTTTAATTCAGTAGTTTTCTCTAAATATCTTTGAAAATGACTTAACCAATTTTAATGAAATTTAATATGCCAATTAAGGACACTGGGAACCACAAAAATTGTTAAATAAAGTTTTTAGTAAAATTATATTTTAAAGTAATTTACTCTAGAGTAAGATGGTACTTTTTTAAAATTCTTTATTATTTTATTTTATACATGGACCGGAAATAGCCAGTGATATCTGATTAATAATAAAGGAATAAACATATTGATATTTCAAATGACTTTGGATAAAGTTTAGCAATGGCCCGTTGCAGTTTATTTGTCTAGTTAGGCCAAATTAATGTATTGCTTCAATTAATTATCAAGCTTCGAGGCGCACCTGTGAAGAGGCTGCGGCTCCTGGCGCCGCGGCGCACAGTTTGGGAACATCTGATTTAGCCTGATTCATCCCTTCTTTATTAATGTTCATTGTATTTGTACTATATGCCTATAAATTTCACCCCTTCATTTTAGGTCCCTAAGAAGTTTCGCTTTTTTCGATTTTTTCCTTTAATTATACCCCAAACTCTACCAGTATGCCAAATTTCAGCACTCTGAGATCAGCGGAAGTACTCTAGAATTTTGACGAGGGAGTGAGTGACGAAATAGCCTATCTTTAGGTTTTTGTAACTTGGACGGTATAAAAAATTGAAATATCATATTTGGTAATTTAGTTAAAGTATGGACCACTAGTAGGGAAATTTTTTTTTGAGTTTACTCCGTAAGAATCGATATAAGGAGCCCGGTATGGAAAATTATGGGTAGTAAAATTCAGTCAACGGATGACAGCGTTACGTTTTTCGTACGCAAACTCTTCTGGTGGTGAAAAAGGGCAACATCATTCAAACATTTTTTAGGCGCGGATTTTAAAATTGACATTGAAAAATTAATCGAAAAAATATTATTATTATATTAGAAACTTTATTACTTGACATTTAGAAATTTTCATTTAATTAATCTCAAAAATTAAATGATGATTTTATTTATATATATCATATAAAATTCAACCCTATAATTTGATACGTCTTTCTCTAACGTATTATGGTTAAACTTAGATAATTAGACAATCACTATAACTATTCATTTTTTATATTATATACTTATATTATATTTATACTTTATTGTTATTATTTTAGATATATCATACATATTATATTATATATATTGATATTTCAAATGACTTTGGATAAAGTTTAGCAATGGCCCGTTGCAGTTTATTTGTCTAGTTAGGCCAAATTAATGTATTGCTTCAATTAATTATCAAGC
Organism: Forficula auricularia; assembly: GCA_024734495.1. NCBI lineage: Eukaryota > Metazoa > Arthropoda > Insecta > Dermaptera > Forficulidae > Forficula > Forficula auricularia. The sequence continues at coordinate 21,799,981 of JALMQS010000225.1, forward strand.
TTCGAGGCGCACCTGTGAAGAGGCTGCGGCTCCTCGGGTGCCGCGGCGCACAGTTTGGGAACATCTGATTTAGCCTGATTCATCCCTTCATTTAGGGGCCTGAAGAAGGACTTTTTTTAAATTTCCTTCTTTATTAATGTTCATTGTATTTGTACTATATGCCTATAAATTTCACCCCTTCATTTTAGGTCCCTAAGAAGTTTCGCTTTTTCGATTTTTTCCTTTAATTGTACCCCAAACTCTACCAGTATGCCAAATTTCAGCACTCTGAGATCAGCGGAAGTACTCTAGAATTTTGACGAGGGAGTGAGTGACGAAATAGCCTATCTTTAGGTTTTTGTAACTTGGACGGTATAAAAAATTGAAATATCATATTTGGTAATTTAGTTAAAGTATGGACCACTAGTAGGGAAATTTTTTTTTGAGTTTACTCCGTAAGAATCGATTTGCATATAAGGAGCCCGGTATGGAAAATTATGGGTAGTAAAATTCAGTCAACGGATGACAGCGTTACGTTTTTCGTACGCAAACTCTTCTGGTGGTGAAAAAGGGCAACATCATTCAAACATTTTTTAGGCGCGGATTTTAAAATTGACATTGAAAAATTAATCGAAAAAATATTATTATTATATTAGAAACTTTATTACTTGACATTTAGAAATTTTCATTTAATTAATCTCAAAAATTAAATGATGATTTTATTTATATATATCATATAAAATTCAACCCTATAATTTGATACGTCTTTCTCTAACGTATTATGGTTAAACTTAGATAATTAGACAATCACTATAACTATTCATTTTTTATATTATATACTTATGTTATATTTATACTTTATTGTTATTATTTTAGATATATCATACATATTATATTATATATATTATATTATATATAATTCTTATTTTAAATTTAATTATAATATTTATTTAAAATTTATATAACATTTATATTATAGATTTTATTTATAATTCGTGGGTATTGATTTGTGGGTAAGATTTGTGAACCACATATCTACCAACGTTCATGTGTCTTATTTCAGTTACCATAAGCCTCTAGTCACAGTAATTAATAACGACGGCGCTATTGATCTAATTAATATTTGAAATTTTATTTAGGTATTTTCACTGATTCGTTTATTTATCATTTGATATGGTATTAATCTTTTTCTTAGACTAGTAAGCCTTTTTTGTGCCTATTTAGACAGTCGATCTGAATGAGTAAACTCCAGTCGTGCGTCGGAGTTGACACACACATTTTTAGCTCTGTAGAGGTTTCCAATGCAAAGTTACAGAAGCGTCAAATTACTTGAGTTGCTTTCTATAAAGGGTACTTCTGGCAGTGCAAGTCCGCTCGAATCGAACTTGGCTGGGGCACTGCCGTTCCTTGACAACGAAAGATAAGAAACAATTTCATATCTCAAGTATTTTCTAGGTTATAAGCTTATAACCTAAGGAAACCTAGGTATGCCTAAATAAGCCGGTCAGTGTATCCAGAGAAAACAATTTAGATAAAATCAATAATATAATAATCATGAAGTGTCAAGCAAAAAATATTAGAGATTAAAAAAAGTTTTAATCCTAAATATGCGATGCAACCCGCAAATTAAAGGGTATTCTCATTTTGTAGACTTTCAGGCGGCGCTTTGATTTGATTTTTTAGATAGCATACCTACATATTGTTAAAGCTAAACAAATTGATTAAAATTAGTTAAAAATGTACTACATATTTATTCTATTAGAATAATTCTATCTTTGGAGAGACACTAGTCGAACTTAAATTGAGAAGTGATGGAAGGCAGCCCAAGGATAATGAAAAAATACAAATCCGAATAAAATAAATTTATTGAAAGCCATTTTTCTTCTTTAAAACTCCATGTTTCGGAGGATCTTCCCTCCTTCTTCAGAGTTTAAAAGGGTCAATTAAGGAAATATATAAGAAATGTCATTCTTCTCTCCTCCAGCAGTGCTGGAAATTTGCACTTTCTTAAATAGAATTTAGGATTAATTAATAATAATTGTTGTTTACCAAAAAATAATTTATTCTTTTTGATTTTAAGTTTTCATCAGTGGTTACCATTTATGGTCAAAACCTCACAAATGGAATTCAATAAGGTCATTCTTTCAGTATTATATAATAATCGATCATTATTTTTGATTTTAAGTCGATTCTTTAATGTCTTCGGCACTGGTTACCAATGATAATCTAAAAGTCAAAAATGCAATTTAGAATGGTTATTTCTCAAGAATTAGATGGGAATCGATCAATATTTTTGATCATAAGTCAACATTGACATCAAATAGCCAGTGATATCCGATTAATTTAATAATATAGGAATAAACTTATTAATATATTAAAAGGCTATGAATAAAGTCTATCAACGATCCGTTGCAGTTTATTTACGGTTAGTTTGTCTTTACGGACATTAGGCACCGTAAACTTGTACATCTGGACCAGTAAAATCGATTGTTGTGGTGGGCGGTCTAAATGGAAGGTTGATCGGAGTTGTTACTTTAATTGTAACTTTAATTGTAACGGCTAGACCCTATAAGGTTATATGTTATTGACGGGTATTCAGAAATAATTTATTATATTATTATTATTATTACTATTTGTAAAAAAATCTCGTTCTATTCAAGCTTTCATTATTTTGTTCCCTCTCTAGAACCCAATAATATTTCCTCTTAAAAATCATACAAAAATAATAACGTTTTTTGATGAGAAATTGTGAATTGATGAATGAAAACTCTCTCGTAATAACTATTCAAGCTGCACAAATCAATAACGTTTATTTTAATCCTCAATATTCGCAAAGCAAAGACTATGGTATGAGTTTTTATTACTTTTTCTAGTTTTCCGATCAGCATTCTTTTATTTATTCATCGAATATTTTTCATCTTTAATTTAATAATACAAATTCAAACCAAAACCTAGCTGTGAGCGAGGGGGGGGGAGTGTTATTATTTTATATCTAAGGAGATACAAAATACTAATTAGAAGATGCAATATATGAATTATATTAAGTTTCAGTAACTGAGATATAAGATGCCAAATCATCATCATCATTGAGTAAACACTCCTAAGATTGGTTTGACACAACCACCCATCTCTATTCGGCTATTTCCCATGCCGCTCTTTGAGAGCTCTCTAAATGTCTTGCATCCCATTTCGTCGCTGATCTTACAAAACCACGTAACTCCTAAATTCATTGTTTGCCAGAAAACAAGAAAAGCCATTTTAAACAACAATACATACAAATACAATGCAATATTTATTATTTGTCCGTAGCGCGAAATTAAATTGAAATAGAATAATAAGGTCTCAATAGACAGATGCGCCGCGAAAAGTTGGTCGGTATAAAAGTATAATACGTATTTGACCAAAAATCGGACTTACGAGGTTTTGTAAGATCAGCGACGATATCCCTAATTATTTCGTCGAAATATTATAATCTAGGGCTTCCCCTTCTATTTTTCTTTTCACCCCCCCCCCTCCAAGATATCCCTAAGCAATCCCTCGTGTCTCGGTGTGTTTCCCATCATATCTGACCTCTTCTCTTCTTTAGACTCTTCCACAAAGTTCTTTTTTTTTTTTTAATGCAATCGAATGCAAGAAAGGGCGCACCAGTAAAGATGGAGTCTCTATGGATCTCGAAAGACCTTTGCATTACTGAAGAGAAGGGAAAGTTAGTTAAGCGAGAGGGTGGAGCCGTAGGTGTTTGTGCACCTAGTTTTGAAGGTTTGAAGATTATAAGTGCTGGGAAAGATGGAGACTGGGAGAGAGTTACAGTTTCTTGAAGTCATGGGGACAAATGTATTGGCGAATAAAGTGGTCCGGCACTTTTCTAATTTAGATGGGAAAGAGTGTTGGGAATCGGCAAAACGCGTGCTACGTGCAAAGCGTGCTTTGGGGGAAATTACTGATTTTAGCTCATCAGAGCACCTGCCGTGATAGTATCTATAAAAAATGGAAAGCGCAGAGACATTTCTTCGATTCTTTCAAGTACTTCTTTATTTATTTGTCCAATCGTCCAGGTTTCACACCCGTACATGGTTATAGTCCATACATATTATGTCTTCAATAGCATCTTCCAGTTTTCTAAGCTGATTGAGGAGGAGCATAGCAGTTTTTGTTTTGAATTAAACCCCATTTTAGTTTGGGCAATTCGTGATTTAATTTCTTTTTAGCTGTTTCCATCATCCCATCATGTGATTTTACTTCCTAGATACCGGTATTCCTTAACACCTTCTAGATTTTATTGGTCAATTTTGATGTATTCCTGTCATGAATTTATAATTATTCTCATTAATATATCAAAGAATAATTGACATATTAACGAGAATTGTTTTGATCGCACTTTTTGAAAAAGATATTTATCGCAAGACTACTGCGGCTGAAGTTATTTGAGTCTGCGGAGTCTTAAGTCTGGACCAAGAGAGAAAAGATATGATCCATTTAGCTACAATCCAACGTCATTTTGCGTATAGCCCGCATGACACTCGGATGGATCACCAAATGAATTTGAAATCTAAGATGTTATATATTCAATCTCCCAGTTCAGAGCGCCCGATCTATTAGCATATATGTTAGTTGTTTGCCATTAATTAATCGTATGTTTCCTACATTTGATTCAATCGCGAATCAAATGTAGGTGATTTTTGTCAAATATTGAGGGAAAATAATATCTGAACTTATATATTTCTAACTTGAACGATTAATTAATGGCAAGCAACTAACATATGACATCGTACACTCGGGCGCTCTGTACTGGGAGATTGAATATATAACATCTTAGATTTCAAATTCATTTGGTGATCCATCCGAGTGTCATGCGGGTTATACGCAAAATGACGTTGGATTGTAGCTAAATAGATCATATCTTTTTTCTCTTGGTCCAGATTTGAGACTCCGCAGACTCCAATAGTTTCAAGCGCAGTAGTTTCGCGATAAATATATTTTTAAAAAGCGCGATCAAAACAATTCTCGTTAATATGTCAATTATTCTTTGATATATTAATGAGAATAATTATAAATTTATTTAACATCATTATTTCAAGTTAGAAATATATAAGTTCAGATATTATTTTTCACTCAATATTTGACAAAAATCACCTACATTTGATTCGCGATTGAATCAAATGTAGGAAACATACGATTATTCCTGTCTTGTTTGTTCTTTCTTTGTACAAACTAGGAACTTGGTTTTAGTCTTGTTTATTTTCATTTTGATTTTTTCTATTAGGATTTGCCAAATACGTATTTCAATTACATTTTTGAGATATCGAATATAAATGTTAGGGATTCATCAATCTATCTATTTAAGTGTAAAGCTATTTTTAAGAAAACTAACCGAGGTAATAGCTTATAATAATATTGTGCTGTGGATCATCCTAACTTAAATGGGGAAAGCAATGAAAAATGGAAACATAATTTTTTTTTCTAATATACATTCCCTTTCTAACACACTGTTCTGGACTAGAAAGAGTAACTGGCGGGATCATTTGTTCCACTGGGATGATATCAAATGGGATAAAATTTTTTGGGCTTTACCAAATGAATGATCTATGATGACTACAATATTTATATAAAAACTTTTTAAAATAAATAAAACATTACCTAAATAAAGTTAAGACAATACAGATTGAATATTTATTGTCGAAAAATGTTATTTCAACTTTTCGAATTTCGTTTTAATAGTAATAATTCAAATTAAATTAAATACTCAAAAAGTAAAGATACCAATTATTTTTCCGTGCTAATATCTATTACAATTGTACTTGTTATTTTGATTTCAATTACTTGTTTACTACCAATTTATGATTACAACATGCCTCCCCGCATTTATCCTACAGTTCTGCCAGTTCTGAAGCTAGTAAGCATATCATATAATTTTACAATTAGTTTTTTCTTGTGGACATTTTGTTACCGGAATGGAACTTTCCAAGCTTCCGAACAAGAGTTCGAAATTCAGACTAATATGCAAATAGAATGAAAATGTTTTTACACAAAATAAGCAAAAAAATATATATATATCGTCGCCTTAGAGCCTTAAACCTGCTAACTCATAACAAGGAAATTTTACAGGGCAGAGAAAAAACAAACAAAATTTAATATTGTTGTTTAGGAAAGAAACTATTTTTTACATTTTTTTCTAGAACTTACGATCGTAATTTTGAGTAGCAGTTTTATTTGGACGATGCTGCATCTCTTTTTCTTTCGAACAGTATTAATATGTCACATATGATAAAAAATGGATTTAGCAGGTTTACACTCTAAGGCGACGACATAATATACTCGTATATATTCACTAGCCTTGCTACATTTTCCAAGCGAAACAATTAATTAGTATCTTTTGTAAAAGATATTAATTTGCCGATGGTAATAGATTCAAATTTACTAGAAAATCATAAGATGGTGTCATCTATTAAATCCGATGGAATGGAATATTTTTAATTTATATGTCAGAGGGGTTGTTTTTCACCACATCGGGAATCGAGCCAGGTGGCCCGGATTGCTGTTACTGGCACTTGGGTTCGATTCCCGAGGGGGTGAAAAACAACCCCTCTGACATATAATTGAAAATATTCCATTCCATCGGATTTGATAGATGACACCATCTTATGATTTTCAAGTATCTTTTTATTACTTGTAACTGATTAGCTGATTACTATCCATTTTTAGCCATATTCAAGGTGATTGTAAAATGGCAACAAAAAAAAAATTAACAAAGCCTATTTAAACTAATAATTTAATGAGTTTTTTTTAAGCGGAAGTAGGTTTCTAAGGACCCAGTTAGAAATAGGGATTGAGTGAAGTATCTTTCGAAATATTTTTTAAAAATAATAAGCTTTTAATGAAACCCTGTTTGATTGAAGTTTTTGTTTTTTAATTAAAAAACAAAAAGGCTTATTATTATAATAAAAAAAAACATTTATTGAATTTCCGGTTATAAAAAACTAGCACTCGAAATTTTTTATTCATTTCATAGCATCAGAAATTATTTTTAAAGTTGATACAATTTTGATGGCTGTATATGTATATAATTAAGTAATGGAGAGGATTCAGCCAATGGGTAGCCTCTGCTGAATAAAATAAAATAAATAAATATTTTCAGCTCTTAGGAACTGATGATGGCATTATTTAATTAAAGCCGAAACGTTTTCCATAATTGGGAGTTTTTATTCAGCAGAGGCTACCCATTGGCTGAATCCCTCTACATTACTTAATTATAAAAAAATATTTTTAAATTACATCTTGATCCACTTGTGACAAAAACGAAGGAGAACTTTGCGATTCATTCACAAAAGATTTTGAAAAAGTTTCTTAATTAACTAATCATTCTCTTAATTTTTTTTTTATTTTTTAAGTCTTATAGAATGCAATGATTATTTTTTCAAACAATTTTATTTAAATGAAAAAAATAAAAAGTTAAGATAATAAATTAAAAATTGCTTTGAAACATAATAATAATAATTTTTGTTTTTAAGCTAAATTTTAGGGATAATCTAAGGATATTTTTTCTTTGTTAACCTTTATGCCTGAGAACTAAGGAGATAAATTATATGCTCTGGGCTCTGGTCAGAAAGATGCCCTCCCAAGGCGAGGCTTCGCAGCTGGTTTTCAAATAATATGCTTTTAATATCTGGTGGCACGTCCAGTACCCCAGCCAAGTTCGATTCGAGCGGGGATGCACACGTGTGCACTGCCAGACTACCCTTTACAGGAAACAACTCAGGCCATTTTGGCGCCTCTGTAACTTCGTAATGGAAACCTCTACATGGCTGAAATTTCATATTTCTACTGTTTATACCATCCAAGTTACAAGAAGCCAAAGATAGGCATTTTCGTTACTGACTGACTCACTCATCAAAATTCTAGAGTAGGTACTTCCGCTAACCTAGAATGCTGAAATTTGGCAGGCAGATAGAGTTTGGGGTACAATTAATGTGAAAAATCAAAAAATCTAAACTTTCCCTTCTTCAGGACCTAAAATGAAGGGGTGAATGTTATAGACTTAATTAACATATACTAAAAATTCAATGAACCTAGAATGCTGAAATTTGGCATACTGTTATAGCTTGACACATTAATAAAGGAGGAAATTGAAAAATCGAAACTTTTCCTTCTTCAAGGCCCGAAATGAAGGGGTGAAAGTTATAGGCTTAATTAACATAAACTAAAAATTCAATTAACCTAGAATGCTGAAATTTGGCATACTGGTAAAGCTTGACACATTAATAAAGGACGAAATTGAAAAATCAGAAACTTTTCCTTCTTCAGGGCTCGAAATGAATGGGTTAAATTTATAGGATAAATCCAACTTACAAAAAAAAGTGAAATCTCAACAAAAACACTTGTGTAAAAAAAGGCCAAGTTCGATTAATAAAATCCGTTTGCCAAAAAAAGTAGTGAGATCTAATGTGCTGCCAAGTTCAACATCATCAATTTATTAAATGAGTCGAGAATATATTAGTAACTTCAATTAAAACGTATGTTTTTCATTTCACATGTCCCTATATATTTTTTATTGATTTCACATTTTTAGTTGAAATTATTTTCATAAAACTTGGCTTTTATGCATTATTATGTATGTCACAAATTACTAGTTACCATATCATGGGATCTTAATAAGAGGGGAGTGGTGGAGGCCCTATGAAACAATAATAATAATAATTTAATGGGTAAAAGCCAAGTTTTAGGAAAATAATTTCAACTAAAAATGTGAAATCAATAAAAAATATAGAGGACATGTGAAATGAAAATCATACGTTTTAATTGAAGTTACTAATATATTCTCGACTCATTTAATAAATTGATGATGTTGAACTATGGCAGCAAATGTCTAGATCTCACTACTTTTTTTAGCAAACGGATTTTATTAATCGAACTTGGCCTTTTTTACACAAGTGTTTTTGTTGAGATTGAAAATATAAAATATCATTATTTATTTTTAGAAAATATAAGTAATATTTACCTATTGGGAAACCTGAGGTTCATTTTTTTCTACCAGTTCTTTAAAACTTTTGAAATTTGCACGTAGATTAAATTCCTCTCTTGAAATTCTAAAATTTTCCCTTGAGGGGGAATTGAAAACTCCAGATCTATTAGAACGAAAAGGAAAATCAGCTAAATTAAATTAGAGAAATTGGTATAGGAGTAAGAATTTTGCAGGTCAAAGCTTTGCAAGGAGCCAGTAAATACTTTGCCTGAATTCAATTCGTAACTTGTTCTATGCGTTTGATAAATTCCCAAATCATCCAACCCCCTTTGTATTACCCAAATGACTGCATTCGACAATTTCCCCAAGATTCATTAAGAAAATCAAAAAGCAAAGGTAACTTAACAAAATCTTTTCATTCTGCTCACTCTTTGCCTATTGACACAGAACATAACAAAATTACGATACAAAAGGAAATCGAATATGTTTTAAATTGAAAGTTTTTGCCGAGAGTAGCAGAAGTTTTATATATTGAAGGAGACAATAAAAGAGTGTGTCTTCTGCTGAAATTGTAAATTTTATTTATTTATAACGAGACTATAGTTTCGAGGGCTTTGTCCTCTTCATCAGTCTATTACAATGGATTCACAGGAATTAATTTATGAATGAAAGGTTAAAATCTTTTATGTGGTTAGGTTAAGAAAATATACAGTGTGGGCAAGTTAAGAATTGAAATTTATACTTGTTTTATTATTTTGGCTGTAGGTGGCGTTCGTGAAGTTTATATTTTAGCGGCTATTTTTAAAATAAAGCTTTCGGGAATTTCTATTTTCCGATTTAAGAATTTTTTTGTTGAATTATTGTATGATTTTAAAATTTCCTAACGATTCGAAAATACTAATTTTTAAGGGATCTAAGTCTGATCTAATTAATTTAATATTTGATTAATCTGGAAAACAATGTTTCTCGGAGATTAAATGGTCTGCAAATGCACTATGCCCTGAACCCCCTTTAAAAACCCTTTTGTGTTCCGAAATGCGTGTGTTTAAATTTCGTTCTGTTTTTCCTATATAGGTCGAATCACATTCTCCCACATGTTATGGAATAGACACCTTTTTTGTCCATTTTTTGAATGTTGTCTTTCTTATTATAGCTAATATCAGATCCCAATGCTCTAGAGGATTTGAAAATAGTTTCATATCCTAAAGTTTTGAATTTTAATTTTAAAGTTTCCGAAATTTTTCCATAGTATGGGATTATTAATTTTGGTTTTGATTCTGGCTCGGACATTTGGGAATAAATCAGATTCAGAGTTGACTTTTCAATTTTCTTTTTTAATAGTTTGTCAATAAGAGTTTCCTCGTAACCGTTTTTAGTGGCTATTTGTTTTATTATTTCTAATTCTTTATTGAAATTTGTTTTATCTAAAGGGATGTTGGTTAATCTATGAATCATTGAGTGGAATCCTGCTAATTTGTGTGTGATAGGTCTGCAGGAATTATTATTTATAGCTGTGTCTGTGGTCGTGGGTTTCCTAAATATTCCAAAAGTATGTTTTTTACGGTTTTTGTTTTTATGGATGAAGAGGGCAAAGCCTATAGTCTCGTTATAAATAAATAAAATTTATAATTCCAGCAGAAGACACAATTTTTTATTGTCTCCTTCGAATATGTTTTAATCATCATCAAAATAGAGAATATTGTCATAAAACTGGTTTGACGCAAACACCCGCCTCTACTCGACATTTATCTAATGATAACTCTTCCACTTCTTTAAAGGTCCCATATCTCATATTTGCAAAAAACAGGGGAGGGGGGGGGGGGGGGGGGTTAAATCCCAGAGTGCGTCATTGAAATTTCCGGGGGAGGGAGGTTGAAAATTGTTGTATTTTAGTATTATATGCTAAAAATAAAAGAGGTCAACTCTTATAACTCCAATAAAAGGTAATAAAAATCTATTCTATTTCTTTAGAACTGAATAAAATGGGGAGTACTTTTAATGAAACTGGGGGAAGGGGTTAATTCTCATGAAATTGGGGGGGTTACTTTTCATGAAATTGGAAGGGGGTTACTTTTCATGAAACTGGAATGGGGGTCATGAGGTAGAGGGACACCCCTGAAAAATATTCTATTTTAGGTCTTGCCCTTCCTTTTTTCTTCCCAATTCCATTAACCACAATATCCCTCAACAATAAATAGTCCAGATAAATTGTGTTTTTACCCGGAAAGTCTTGGGGTAGTTGTAATTTCTTCGATCCTTTATGTTTTTTGGTGTGCTGAATCCGAATCTGAGGCTAGTTAACAAAATTTCGTCACGGAATATTGTAAAAAATGCAAAAAGAGGTAAAAAAAATATTAACTACAAATTTCATTATTTAGTTTTTTCTCAGACCAACCGTTAGGGCTCAAGCGCTAGTTGAAAATTGGCGTATTTTTTTCTTTCGGCAAATCCCAAAAACTCGAACTTTTTTGGATTTTTTCCCATTTTGACCATGTAAGACCACTCTATACATTTCTAAACTAGATTAAATTTGATACAATTCAAACAAAGTTTCATCTTTAATGGATAATTGTAACCAGTGCCGCAAAGAGGTTAAATTTTGGAAAAATCGCAGTTTTTCCTTCATAAAATGAAAATCACTCATCCTAGAAACTTGATTTCTGTCTCATTCTCTAGGAAATTTTGTTGACTTAAACGTTTACTTGATCCATTTTTTTATGATTCTCTTAGATTTATAGATTCCATGACAATTTTGAGGATTCGGATCATATCATTTGTAGAAAATTTTATGAACTTTCATTTTGAAAAGGAAGGTTATTTAGGAAAAGTTGATAGTTTTCGAGTTATAAGCAAAAAAACCTTTTTACCATTTTTGTATTTTTGACAATGTTCTATCACGAAATTTTGTTAGAAAACCTCAGATTTGGATTCAGCACAGCAAAAAAGATATAGGATCAAAAAATCAAAACTATCCCCAAAACTTTCCTGCGAGGGGCCCTTTAGACAACAATTTAATCGGACTAAAAAGGTACTTCAAGAAATTAAAAAAGAACATAATTATTGATTAAACATATGAAATATATTTAATTACGGTTAGTTTGCCATAAGAAAAGTTTTGTTGTTGCCGATACCCATCTCATGAGTCCTGCCCATGGGGGTTCTGCCCCCCCCCCCAGTGGCTACGCCTCTGTCAACGTGTACCCCATTTTCTCATTATCTGAACATCTTATTGCATCAATATATATATATATATATATATATATATATATATATCAATATATATATATATATATATATATATATATATATATATATATATATATATATATAGATATATATATATATATATATATATATAAATATATATATAAGGTCTTGTCTGTACATTGCTCCAAATCACGCCAAATTTTGGTTGCACACGTTTCAAGCAAAGTTATGAACGAAAACACCCTCAACAAAATTCGTGTCTGTATGTTTCCGTCGTTTCCGAAAAGTTGCTCACGATTCATATAAAAACGGCTGAAGGGATTATTATGAAATTTCATATTTACATCAGATGTCTTCTAACTTACGTTTTTAGCTATATAACGTTTTGATATTGAGGGCACGGGGGTGGGGTGGTGCAGTGAGGACTGAGGGTTCAGGTGAGGATCCAGAGAGTGGAGTGGGTGGGGCGCGGGGTGGTGGGGCGGGGTGGGGGTGGGGTGGAGGGCGAGGGGGTGGGGCGGGGTGGGTTGTGCAGGGTGGAGTGGGTGGTTCAGGTGAGGGCCCAGAGGCGTAGTAGGGTGGTGCGGGGACTGGGATGCGGGGTGGTGGTGTGGGGGGCGGTGGTTGGGCACGGGTGCATGGTGCGGGGGTGGGAGCTGCTGGGTGGGGTTCGGGAGGGGCGGTGGGTGGGAGTGGGGTATGAGGGGGGGGTCCAGGGGGCATGCTCCCTGGTTAGCAAGAAGGCCGCCGAAGGCGGGCCTTGCATCTAGTCATTATATATAAAAAACAAACTTTCTCAAATGGAATTCTATACCCCTATTTAATCTTTAACATTCTCCTATAGCACGATATTTCAATGACTTCCAATCTTCAATCGTCCGGGTTTTGCAACCATACACCGCTTCAGCAACATTTCTCTATTTTCTAAACTATTGAGGAGAAGCATAATTATTTTTGTTTAATGTTTTAATACCAGAAATTATTTAACATATAATTATATAGATATTAAAATATGACATATTTTGTTTGAAAACAAAAACATACAAGAAAATGTCGTCTTTGACTATTGATGTATTGAACCATAGAAGCAGCGCTATTGAACTCTACTAGTAACTACATATCATATTTCAATTTAAACTCAGAAACTTCAAATCCTTCAAAATGAGTTGTGATAGAGTGGCAACAATAGTAACTACACATCTGGGTTGTCAAAATATACATAATAAATTATTGTGATTAATAATATTTTAAAGGTTGGGGGATCAGGTTGCTTAAGGGGTAGAGCTTATGGACTTTGAACGGGTTCAAAAATTCTCAAAAATTTTACCAATTAGGATATAATCTGAACATGAAACCAATTTACACACACACACACATAAGATCTTACTAAATAGGTTTAGTTCCTGAGGTCTTATAAAGAAAAATACTTTACCCATGTTCGCTTTGGATAAAGTAAAACTATTTTAAATGAATTCACTATAATCTGCTGTTTTTGTCTTTCCTCATTCGAAACCGCAAAAATGGAAATGATTTTTTTAATTTAAATAAAAATTTGTAAATGTTAATATAAACTCTTGAGACCAAAGGCTAAGTATATGTAAAATTAATAATAAATAAATGAATAAAATTAATTAATAATGCGAAAGAGAAGCTTCTTAAATGGGATCAACCTAAGGAAATTTAATTTATTTCTATTTTAACTAGAAATAAATTTTCAAATTCTCATTTAATATCTTCGACAATTTCCCGAAATGTTAAGTTTAAGGAGAAAAATAATATTATTAATGCCGAGATAATTTCGTTTTCTAAAGAGATGTTTTCATTAATTATTCCAAGTTATGCATATTCATTTCGGTCAATTTAGAATTTCGCCAAGTTTCCAAAGCATTTTTTGCTTGAATAATATGAAGATAGATATTTAAATTGTAGTAAAAAGTTAAAAAAAAATATTTGAGTGGGCGTCACACGATTTTCAATACCAGCCCTTTATTTTCAACTTTTCAAATGACAAATTGAAAAAAAAAACAACAGCAATCGTTAGGACTCAGTTTTGAGAAAATGGTGAATAATCAAGAAACCCCTGAAGTAAATTAGAACTTTCGTTCCATAAATTAAAACCAAAAGCTTGTTGTACTGTTTCTAGCTCATTACCTAGATTAAGGTAAAATTCTTATTGATATGGGACAATCTACTACTGAATCAAGGTGTTAAAGAAGTTTTATAACACTTATGTCGAACCAACTCCTTTCTCATAATTTCAATCGACATACAATACATGGAACTGAAAAAGATATCATACTTGTTAAAAATACCAAATTTGAAAATGAAAATCGTTAAAGGGGTTTTTGAAACAAAGAGATCCTTATTATTCTTCCTTCGCGATGAAAACCTACCCTTTGCTCAAGTTTATTAGGAGCTTTAATGACTTTCGGAGGTGTCAACTTTCTTAAGTCATTGCCACCAACCAGTTTGAACGTAATTATTATCAAATTTTTTTATTTATTAGCTCTAATTATTTTTTACATACAATACCATATTTTTAGATTTCAAGAATTTCAAATATTCTTAAAATTTCAAAAGATAAAAGAATATTGAAAATTATAACATTGTTTAAAAAATTATTTGATATTAATTATAATAATGGAGGTAGCGTATTATCCTGCTAATCAAGTGGACCCGGGTTCGAATCCGACTCTAGGCATTCGGCTAAAATCTGACCCCGGTGTAGAGACAAAATTTTAAAAAAATATATAGTATCGTAAATTGGCTTATGGTTAGAAAGCCCGAAAAGCCAAAAAAAAATAATTATAATAATGGGGTCGGGTTAGGCTAGGGGTAGCGTGCTAACCAGCTAACCAAGTGTACTTGGGTTCGAATCCGACTCGAGGAATCCGGCTAAAATCTGACCCCGGGGTAGAGACAAATTTTAAAAATAATCATAAGTAGTATCATAAATTGGCTTATGGCTAGAAATGCCGAAAAGCCAAAAAAAATTATAATAATGTTATATTTTCTGTAACAATTAGAAGGCTTTGGGGAACTTTTGCAGGTGTATTCAAAATGATGGGAATAACAATCCAGAAACCTGAATTGAAGAAAATTTTCCAGTATGAATAATGTAATAATGTAAATGTAATAATGTAATTTAATTTACTGTCAAAAATTCAATTCAACGGAAGAACTAATCTGGCGGGAACACATCATGTAACTTTGTCATATCCCACTCGCCCTCCTGACTTACTAACCAATGGAAGGCTCAGAAAAGAAACAGAAGGCCGAATTCAGAAAGAAGTGAGATTGCCCACTTTGCCTTAACCGGTGCCTTCATCACTCAAAGATTAGCACTGATTATGTTTATCTATTTATTTATTTTTTTGCACGGTCAAATCAAAGAGAATATCTTGATTTTTAGAGATCTGTTTAAAAAGTAAATTGGAACAATATTAGTGTCGCTATAATATCTCTTGTCTGTTCGCCTATCAGAGCATTGGAGCCCGTAAACTAAATTGGATAAAATCTTAAAATGTATAATAGTAAGTTGGGGTAAGTGCGAGCATATTTTTCAATAGTGTATTTTCGGAAGAAGCTGTATCCCTTATTTTCAATTATTTGTATCTAAAATTTAAAATGTAAATACTTTAACGTTTGTTCTTCATGGAGAAATAAAATTAAGAAAGTATAAATAAAATAACGATAGTAAAAATTTTTGTTAGGGGTATATAGGGCGCGCACTTTCCCGGCAAAGTGGGGTAAGTTTGCCTTAGTTCTCCATTATACAAATTTTTTTACGGTTGGGGTGTGTACTTAGAATCAGCATACGCTCCTGCAAAATGTTCTCTAAAAATTTTTAAATTTGAAGCACGTATAAGCTTAAAATTAACTTGGTAAAAGACAGTGGCTGGCGCATAATGCTTTGCACTATTGTTTGGCCAACCAAGGAAATTAAAAAAGATAAACTTATTTCTTTATTTTTATTGTATTCAAAGTATCAGGCATACATAAAAACATTAGTTGGTGGATTCAGAGTAAGTATGAGAGAATCGGTAGCCGTTTTTAATTCCAGAGGAAGTTCAATTCGGGCACTGAATACACGTTCCGAGTCTTGCTGGTCTTCTTTGTGGTTCATTTAAGTGGGAAACCACATCAGATTCATACCAGACACTTTCTCCAGATTAAACATCAACACTAGAATCCGAGCTGTCTGAAGAAAATACCAGCTTTAAAGGGGAGGCGCACTTGCCCCAGCTCGAACACGCACTTACCCCACAGACAGAAAATTCCGGGACAAATGCGAGCCCACCTCTTAAATTCCAGCAGAAAGAGTTTTAGACATAAAAAGGTGAAGACTCACTAATTTCAAAACAATTAAGGGATAGTAAATCAAAATTTTCATAATAAACACAACTGATTGAGAAAATAATTAAAGATAAAAAATACCTACCAAATTAGTGTGATGGGCATCAATTTTATTAGGTCACATTGACGTCTGCTGTTTTTGTTTTTTTGCTCAGGGGCACAAACCAATTACATAGCTCTCACAACAAGAAAATTTCCCGCAAAAGTTTCTCACCAATTTTTTATTAATACTAGTTGCAAGGCCCACCTTCGGCGGCCCTCTTTCTAGCCAGGGAGCACGCCCCCTGGACCCCCAGCCCTCGAACCCCACCCTCACCCCCCACTCCCACCGAGCACCCCCACGCCCGCACCATTCCCACCCCCGCCTCCACACCACCACCCCAACACTCCATTCCGCACTCTAACCCACTAACCCCCCTCACCCCCACTCCCACCCCACCCCCAAACCCCTCCAGCATCCCATCCCCGCACCATGCTCCCGTTCCCAACCCCCGCCCCTACACCACAACCCGCACCCCACCCGCCTCGGACCCCGCACCTCATCCACCCCGGACCCCACCCCGTGCCCTCCAACCCTGCGCACCACACCCCCGCCATGAAAGAGTTCCAAAAATTGATTCACTTTCTCTTTATTAAAGACGAATAAGAAGGAATTTGATATCTCAAGTATTTTGGGAGTTATAAAATACGGAACCCTCGGTATAAGGTTCGACTCGCACTTGGTCTGTTATTTTCTGATTTCAGCCTTAAAACATAATTGAAGTAAAAAAATTAGCCAAAGTATTTTCTATATTGAATGGGCATGAACTCATTAGACATATGGAATTAAATTGCATTAAGCGCTGATAGTTCATAGGTGACCTTTAGGGTTATCAAAAACTGTGAATTGGTTAATTGAAAAGGTCATAGCAAACACATATTGCAGCAGCCAGTATCAACTTGGCAATTCTTGCTTCCTTCCACAAGCACTGATAAATTTTTACCTCGTCATCATCCGTTTGGCTGCTTGCAGATGTTCTCGAGGAGCATATGCGCGATGATGTGTAGACAGATCCTTTCTCCAAACTGGAAAGTGAAATGAACATATTAGAGATAGTAGATCAGACAAAATCATGTATTAGCTAATCCATCAAAGGATCGACTTTTACTAAAAGTATCGATTATCAAAATTTACATTTACTTATTGATAGTAAAGCTGAATTTTTTAATTTATAACAAAAATATAACAAAAACTGTATCTTCTGTTTGATAAGTCAAGTGGATAAGATTCTTTTTAATTAGATACATAGTATTATGGTATTAATAGAGTCTTAATATTATAAAATTTTATCTAACTTCTTTTCTTAACATTTTGAACATAAACAACGTATTTCGAAAAAAATACAGTATTTATTACTCAATTCCAGTAATTAATTGGGAAAAATATACTGTGCTGCAAATTTTAAAGGCTTAAACGAAAGTATTCTATAAATATTCAGCTTTTGAAATTTAATTAAAATATGCCTCTCACTTGTGGCGTAACTATAACTTTTAAGGTCTGTGGCAAATTCATCGGAGGGGCCATTCCTCAATGTAAAGAAGGTAAGCCATCATTGTAGTTTCTTTTTAATAAATCACTACCTAAAGTAAGTACACACGCTATTATATATAATTATTGTGTGCATTTTTCTTTGATTTTCTAGTAACTTTTCATTTAAAGATAGTATTGGATTGATATAACAATTTCATTTTTAGCCAACATTTTAATTATTAAAAGTGGGTCGACAACTGAGAATTTCCTTGACAAATGAGACACAAATTTTGTAATAATAAATGTCTCTGAGGCTGGAGGCACGGGGCATTTTGCCCGATATGCCACTCTATTGTTACTGCCCCACACTTTTATTTCTTTTACCTGACTACACTAGCGCAACCACAGGGGAGTCTAAAGGGGGCTGAAGCCTCCCCCCCCCCCCTCAGGACAAGAAAAAATATAAAAAGTAAAAATTAACAAATTAACAAATGAAAATGAAAAAAATATTTGGTAAATTTTAATCAATATTTTGACTATAAATTAATACAAAAAAATGAAAATTTTTTCGTAAAATGCCAAAAATAAAGTTTTGAGAATTTCGAAGTGTCCATGGATGCTGTGGATTCGGCGCATCCCTAAAATTTCAAAAATTCAGAGTATTTTACATATATATATAAGGTCGACTTCAAAATTTCAGAAGGATCTTTAAATTTTCAAATTATTATTCGTTTTTTCAATTATTTCTATAAAAAACATTTTTTGTTTTGAAAAGTATGTATATTGGTTCTCGAAATGAAATAAAATTGTTGCATAGTTTCAAGGGGCAATTGAAATGAATGATTTTTCCGAAAAGGCTGCGGATAGAAGGTTTGAAGTCCCTGCCTGGTATATCTTCCAGTTCAAGCATGTCAAAGACAAGTCCAGACGAGTTTTAGTCGAATAAAAATTGTTCTCGCTGAGAAACTATTAAAATAGAAATAATACAAAAAGGGAATAAATAAAGATGATTCGAGAATTTCTGGACTAATCCATTTCTAAGAACTCTCAATATATAAGATCGGAAATAACTAAGAGTGCTATAGACAAGTCATAGCTTGCTTATAGCAATAGAATTAGGAGAAATTTAAGATTTTCTTATAGGACAGGCTGATTCATTGTGGAAGATGGTCGATTTTCATCTCAGGGACTGTGGAGTTTAAGTTACAAGATTTAATTTCTGACTCCTACCCTCACTCACACAAAGCAGTATCCGTTTGAGACGAAGGTCCCGAAATATATTTTAAAAAAATCTAATGTTAAATTTGAAAAATAACGAAAATGATGCGTATTTGATGAAATTTGCAAAAAAAAGCGAATATTAAAATAAAATTTCAAAAAATGAAGGGTACTTTTTTGGACAGCATCCCCTGGTTGAAAAGTCACCAACCGCCACTGATATATGCCGGCATATGGTATGGCACAGGTAGGTGATTCACGGTCCATGGGCACGTTAAACGTTTATGGAAAACGGAAGGCAGGATTTTCTTGAAAATTTAGCACCTTACATTTTCTTACCTGTTCTATCGATCTAAAATATTTTCAGCATTGCGACGTTTCGGCTTCCATCGAAAAGTCGTAGCAACTTTATTTTTTTAAATGGAACACCCCGTATATTAACACGTTTTTAGAACCGCCCTTTTATTAAAATACTTTTTTGTTAATATTGTCCTATACCTATCTCTATCGATTTTCGAGATAAAAAATAATTTGTGTTAAATATGGTCCAAAACATGGCCCTAATTAAACTTAAATAAATTAGTGCTCTCAATTCATGAAAAGTTGATATTTTGGTGGTAGTTTAGACATACCCGAAGTATTTAATTTACGCCGAGAAATCGACTCCATATTATACAGGGCGTGCTAAGATTACTATTATTTCCGTTATTCATAAAAGGGGTCAAAAGTTCGTTTTTTCAAATGAGACCCCCTGTATATTACTCAATAAATTGAAAGACGAAGAAAAATGCTTTAAGACGATATATCATGTCCCTATACCTAAAACATCAAGTTTTCTTAATAAAGGTGCTTTTTCGTGAAAAATTACTTTTTAATGAATTTAATTTTAACTAGGGAGTCAGTTAGCTGAGCCGGCTAACGCACTGGCCTCGCTTCGGCATCGATCAATTATGACGATGTTGGAGTGGAAGGCCGGGGTTCGATCCTGGCTGGCAAATAAAAAATTTCTACCGGCTAAAAACTCGGCTCCCTCACTAACCCTACTAACACTTTTCTTATGTGCTGTCTAAATGGGCTTTGTTTCCGGTGACAATCAAAAAAAAAAAAAAAATTTAACTAACCATGGAAATATCAAGCTTATGACAGTTTGTTGACTATTTATAAGTAACTTATAAAGAGTTTATTGACGGTGTTCAGAAAAATCTCCCAAAATGATAGCAAATATTGATTATTCAAACGAAGTTCTTATGAAATTTTTTATTTTGTACTATCAGAACTTCGTTTGAATAATCAATATTTGCGATCATTTTGGGAGATTTTTTTGAACACCGTCAATAAACTGTTTATAAGTTACTTATAAATAGTCAACAAACTGTCATAACCTTGATATTTCCATGGTTAGTTAAAATTAAATTCATTAAAAAGTAATTTTTCACGAAAAAGCGCCTTTATTAAGAAAACTTGATGTTTTAGGTATAGGGACATGATATATCATCTTAAAGCATTTTTCTTCGTATTTCAATTTATTGAGTAATATACAGGGGGTCTCATTTGAAAAAACGAACTTTTGACCCCTTTTATGAATAACGGAAATAATAGTAATCTTAGCACGCCCTGTATAATATGGAGTCGATTTTTCGGCGTAAATTAAATACTTCGGGTGTGTCTAAACTACTACCAAAATATCAACTTTTCATGAATTGAGAGCACTAATTTATTTAAGTTTAATTAGGGCCATGTTTTGGACCATATTTAACACAAATTATTTTTTATCTCGAAAACCGATAGAGATAGGTATAGGACAATATTAAACGAAAAAGTGTTTTAATTAAAAAGGCGGTTCTAAAAACGTGTTAATATACGGGGTGTTCCATTTAAAAAAATAAAGTTCCTACAACTTTTCGATAGAAGCCGAAACGTCACAATGCTGAAAATATTTTAGATCGATAGAACAGATAAGAAAATGTAAGGTGGTAATTTTTCAGAAAAATCCTTCGTTTCGTTTTCCATAAACGCCTAACGTGCCATCGACCGTGAATCACCCTGTATACGCGTGTCTGTATTAGTCCCCTCCAGGACAAAATCCTGGTTGCGCTACTGCCTGACTATGGAATAGGTATTTTCGGTTTCTGAAATTATTTTCTACTTTTAACTTGATTTTGGAAAAATAATATGTATTTTTTTTTTTTATTCATAAGATTTCACTCTAATTATTATACTAAGTATTATAGTGATGAAAGTAAGTTTTAAAAATTGGCAAAACAATTATCTTGAAAATTCGCAAATCACCAGAAAAAGGCGTACTCAATTTAGGTCCCCTTAACAGGGCTTGTGCAGCGCAACGGAGCTGGAGAAGCTCTGCAAAATGGATGTATTTTTTTGACAAAACCGTTTGTCTATTCGATTGACAATCGAAGTAGAAGGCGAATTATTAGCATTTTTACTTATTTGAAGGAAGAAACGGCTAAACAGAAGAACAAATTATTGATTTTAGAAATCCGAAGAGGATCGTTTCACGCGTTATTATTTGATTACTTCCAAGAATATTATGATAAATGAGGAGAGCTGTTGAGTGGCTAAGTGAGAGCCCTTATATATGCTATTAAATATCCATTTGTGATCTATTTGCATTAGACAGAATAGGAAAAAATTGTTTTGGTTTCTACTGGAATTTGTTTGTATGAGAGGTATTGTTTAAATACCTTAATAGAGCCATTCATAAAATACATCATGCCCCCCCACCCCCTCTTATCACGTTGTGTCACATTTTCCGGAACCCCCTAACAAATATAACGTCACAAAAGCTTGATCACCTATAATAAAATTAATTAAAAAATAAAAATAAAATTTATTAACTGATGCGAACATCACGTTTCCTTAGACCCCCCCTTGTAAATCATCACCACCCTTAGCAATATCCCTCCCTCCCCTGCTTGTGAACGTATTTTATGAATGACCCCTATGTGGAGTTTTTCCTCTTTTTTAAGCTATTGCATAGCTTTAATCGCGGGCTTTGAGCGCGGCGACCGAATCAAGAAATTCCGTAACGAAAATAAACCTAACACTCCCCACTCCGACCGGCACAGCGGTGCGGCGTTGAAAGCCGTGCTTCGTTTAAAGTCGTTTCAGTTCGGCAGACTTCGGCACGGTGTTTGTGTGCGTGCGACTAGACGTATGCAAAGCTGTTTGTGAGAAAGTATATAGGTGTATAGGTATCTATCATCTATATACAACAGTGAATAGCTGTACGCGTAAAATTTGTGTATAAAGTGTTTTAAATATGAATAAACAAAGTGCATTTATTAATGTAGAAAGTGATGAAAAAATAGTGAAAGAAAATGAGTGAGTACTCTATATACATACATTTTATTATTACTGCTATATTGTAAGATAATAAAAGTATTTTAAACAATATTAACTTCTCATTTATTCAATAAAAGAAAAAGAAAAAACATTGTTTTCTTATCGGCCACCACGCTCAAAAAGTGTAACTTGAATTAATATCAAAGAAAAAAAATATAGCATAAATATTATAATTGCATAAGTTGATAAAAAATGCTATGCAATAGCTTTACCGCGGCAGTCCCCGAGTGCCACACATCTATTTTTTCTTCTTTTTTTGTTTATCCTTAGAAAGTTATTTTTTTTAATGCGATAGAAAGCAAGATACGCACCAAGAAGATTCAGCCCTAAAGATCTTGAAAGACCCTTG